>VZRI01006193.1:17742-40946 GCA_013397515.1 Upupa epops
CCTTTACCATTCTAGTTGCTCTTCTCTGGACTTGTTTCAGCACCTCGACATCCTTCCTAAACTGAGGGGCCCAGAACTGAACACAATACTCCAGGTGCGGTCTAACCAGTGCCAAATACAGGGGGAGGATAATGTCCCTCTCCCTACTGGCCACACCATTCCTGATATAGGCCAGGATGCCATTAGCCCTCTTGGCTGCCTGGGCACATTGCTGACTCGTGCTAAGTTTCCTGTCCACCAGTACCTCCAAGTCTCTTTCTACCTGAGTGCTGAGAAATAACTGAAACTTAAGGTACTGTAATAGTTTCAGGTCCTGATACACTGCCAATACACATGTTACTCTCAACATGTATAATAGGAGCTTTTACTCTTCCATGTAACTGTCTGAAAAGGGAATTCAAAAGGGTAGGCTAGGAAAAATCCCCTCCAAAGCTCCAAGGTGAAGCCACCTTTTCCTCATGGATCTTGACGCATCTTGTAACATCGAGGTCACACAACAACCTATTTGACACTACATCCAATTACTCCTCCCTTGAGGGGAGGAACTCATTTTCAGTATGCTATAACATAAAGTTCAATAATTAGTTTTAACTGGGAGGAGACAAACGGCCTACTGTTTCTCATAATGTAGTCAATATTTCTGCCAGTTCAGGGCATTAGAATTACAATGCATTTACCTATTACTTTCATAAGAGTGTGAGGAAGACACCAGCAGAAAAAAACCTTACTTCAAAATTCTCTATGCTGTACTGTACTACAGCAAATTTCCTGTAGCATAGAAAAAGGATGAAAAATCCACAGTGAAGAAATATATTCAAGAATACCTGCTCTTACCAGGCCTAGAATGAAAACTGGAGGACGAGCTGAGGAGGGGACTTGGAAAGGTACATTTACATGAAGTATTCTGATCACTGATCTCGGAATAGTAATGAAATTTAATATTTGAAATTCTACTCCTACAGTTGCACCTCAGTTTCTCACATAATTTGACATATTAATTAGAGCAAGATGAGTTATTTGAATTTAAGCTTGCATATGAAAATTCCTATAAAATACACAGGTGTAACACCCTTGTGTGTTACACTGGATGGCTGGTTTTGCCTGTAGTGATGACATCCTATATTATATTTATAAAGGTGGTAGGGGTGATGAGAAGGCAAGATACAGCCTTGGTTTTAATGTTGTCTGATAACACAGTGTTCTAACAACTTTTCAGTGTATCTATGCAGAGATGATGCACTGCCGAAACAAAATGCATGTGAGTCTTCTCTGTATCTCCTAACATCCTATGATTCTGTGAAAATTAGTTCTTTTAAATCCTATTTCTGGGCTGCACAAATACAGACTTTATACTTGCTTACAGGTCATTAATAAGGACAATTTCTGCTTTTATTTTCTTACTGTAGAAGGAACTTAACTACATTGTGTGCACCAGCTGAAAGATTTGTATATTCTTAGCTATGAATATATGGTGCTGATAACACTTCTCAGTAAATTATACATGTATTTCTTACTCCACTATTAGCTTAGTTTTCATGAATAAGGAATTTCTGCAAAATTTCCTTTCCACATGTTGCCGAACGAGGTTGCAGAAGAATGCAGCCATGCAGCCACCTATTGATTTGCAGTACAAGATACTCAAATGGAAATCGAAAGATAGATGTTGCCATGTTTAACAGTTAAAAAATAACAAGCCTAAAACAGAAAAACAAACCTAAAAAACCCCAGAACTACACACAAAACCCCAAACACAGCTCCAGCACTGTAGGAAAGCACTTGTTTTTTCTGACACTAATAGCTGAAACAAGAGAGAAAGGACACCATGACATGTACAAGTACGCAAGGGAAGATAATGTGAGAAACAATACCAGATCATTACCGTGTAGTCACAGCTGGTAAAAAAGGAGACTAGACTAGGTTTCACAAACAAATTTCTACTTAACTGAAATACCCAGTGAAGATTCAGCTCAGTCCCAGCTAACAGGATCTGTCAGGAGATAGAAACAAACACGACATTGATTACTCATGTTAATGATTGCAGCTAAGCAGGAAAAATCAGAAAAAATCAGGATGGTGCCTCAAACCCTCATGTGACTTACACATCTGGAGTGTACTGGCTCAGAAGAGCCAGTTGCTATTTCATGCGCTACAGCTGGATGTGGAAAACAGCAACCCACTGCTCCAAGGGGCTCTTCACACACAGAATAATAGGTAGAGGTCAGAGAGCAGCATTTCTTCCCTCCTGCCAAAGAGGTATAAGTATGGCCTAACTTGTTCTGTACCTCAGCTGTCTGGTATCAAGAGTGCTCTGAAAAGTAGCTAAAACTGTCCCCTTAAACCACTAGCGCTCATGGAGATAACCCAACTGGAGGTAGCCAAGTAGAACAGCTGAGGCACTGCTCCAGAACCAGCATGGTGTAACCCGCCTCACACTCTGTTTCCATTAATATATAATGTTTAACTTTTATTTGTAAGGAACTTACAGTTTTGCAGCATTTGCCAGAAAAAAACCCCACCTTTCAGAAGATTTCTGGGATCAAATAAACAATAATGTTACTATTCTAATGCCTTGTCTTTTATGGGTTACGCACATGCACAAGTTATCTCTGCATAGTTTTTATGGAAACTAAAAGGAACTAGCAATATTCATATAACTAACGTTTGACATATCCCTTTTGAGATTCCCACTCCTGTGTCTTATGAGCTAGGAGAACTTAGAAGTGGGTTTCTCTATTTTTTAGAACATGGATCAGCAGATTTATTATCATTGAAAAGGACTACCCAAAGTGCCTATTAACCACAATAGAAGATTTAATTTTAATAACATTTAAAAACAGCAACACGGACCAAGAGTGGGAGAGGCCTGAGCTGAAGATGTATTTGAACACTTCTTATGAACTACTGTGTAAACAGAACCATTACATTCCAGCAAACTGATTTCTATGCCAACAAAAGCTACCTAGCTCGTAAACAAGACAAGTTCAATTTAAGTTTGAGAAGAAGATTAAAAATCCAAAAACAGATTTCAAAAGAGTTTTCTATAAGACGGTTGATAGCCAATAAAGTAAGTTTGAAGGAAACATGACTGAACTATCTTTTCCCAGTTATTTTTATCTAGTGACACATTCTGGGACAAACAGTGGCCATAGAATCAGCTGCAATACATGCTAATTCTACAATGTTTATTTTTTTTTACACAGACTGAGAGGACTGTGAGGCATCAAATAAATGTTATACTATTTCATACCAACCAGTAAATCAAAGCAGTTTAAGTGATAGGCTGAAAATTGGCCAAGACAGGAAGTAGACAAGACCCAATTAAGACAAAAATCTATTTGAGTTTACTGAATAATCAGTAAGTGCCAATAACAAATTACAAAAGCCAGAGAAAATTAGAAGTAAGTTGTGTTTTCATTGCACAATTAGAAGTGCTGCAAGAAAAAAAACAAAGCATAACATTATCAAACAATTACAGCAGGGTTACTTTGCATTAAGTTTTTAGTGGTGGAGATCAGAAAATCTATCAGGAACAGCAGCTCCTGTCTGAAATGCAGTACCCTAGTTCATCAGATTCCTCCTGTACAAAGCTAAAAAAGCACAGTTGTATATTCTGCTGGCATACACATTGCACAACATTCAAAGCAAACTTTGCTTGGTGATGCCAGCGGGCAGCTACTGGATTCCCAGAGACACTTTGTCAAGTTAAAAGCTATTCTCTAGGCCTTTATGCAACTTGCGCCACCACAGTACAGATAAAGTTTATCTCATCCAGCATAACGTTGGCAGGTGTAGATATAAGGCGTTATAAAAGAAGGGTTCTTTTGAACTTGCAAGGTATTTCTATACTAAATCAGGAAGTGGTACCAGGCTGAAACATGACCGAGAGAGAAAACTGAGTAGTCTCTCTTCTTTCATAGTTCTGACAACAAGTTCTAACAATTTACCTACTGGGTAAATTACTACAAATCAGTAAAGGTGATACTGAAAATACACAGAAAATGATAATACGTAACCGACTCCCAGTGGCTGGTTTATCTTTGAGTATACATTACTGCAGACCTACACCAAAGAACAGCAGCTCTTAATGTTAAATTTCAGTATTCATTTCTCAAAGGAAAGAAACCCTACTGTTATTGCAGTACTTTGTGGAATAACTACAGCTTTTCTATTTTAGGTAAGTCTTCTAAATTAGAAAAATAAAGGCCAGTAGAAAATACCTATAAGGTGTTTTTTTATAAGGAATACAATGTGAAACTAATTAATCTCTTTCTGCTTTAAAATATGTTACAAACAGATCCTGATTTTCTTCAACACATTATACAAAACTATTCAAGAATTCATTTCAACAATAATTCACATCCTGAACCTCATTAGTAAGTAATTTGCTGCCAGTGTTCTGTATTAAAAATGAACTATTTTAACAGATTAGTTGTGTTGCTTTGTTGAACTTTTTTTTCAAAAAGAAGTGATTGCACTGATGTAAAGCAGACAATAGATTTGCCCACATGAAGACAGAAATTCAGTGCTATGTTTCATCAATACTTTGCAATGTTCGGTGAATCTCCATTTTGGCAATCACTCCTACTAGCTAATTTAGTTGCTACCCTTGTGGAGTGTGACCACCAAAACCATATGAAAATAGGCTAAAAGGGCTCCTTTACACACTGTGAACTCAAATCAATACTTCTTTTTTCACATTGTATGTTCCTTCACATGAAACTCATTGGAGCTACCAATGGAGGCAGGACTTTCTTTGTACAAGTTATTACGCAGGGACTGCAGCAGTAGAGAAGGTGGCACAAGGTTTCTCTACTTGCAGACCAGCAAACTGTTATCAAAAGCATAATGCAGCTGTAAAATTAAAGCTTCAGTGACAAATAAGGTAACTCAATAGAAACAGGAACTCCTGAAGAGCAGTATATTTCATAAAATTGCATTTAGTTTCTCTTTCTTTATACATGCAACTTCTAGAGAGCCATGCTGTGATGGCTTTTCTTCTGAAGGAAGTAGGGAGCTGCAGTACTTCACCTTCCCTGTTACTACAGCTTCAAAGAGCCCATTATGGAATCAGAACTCTGCTTTGATACCATTGCTTCATTCTTGAAGATGGGTACATGACAGTCTAGCCTCCAGGTCATCGGGATCACAGAGACAGACCTGACCTATGTCAAACTCTGGGAAACTGAGCTCTGCAGTTTCTACTATAAATTACTATTGTGCTTCTTAGAAAGTCACTGACAGGTCTCAGCATCCCAGAAGCCACCTGAGATAGCAAAAGACATATTAAGCTAAGTGAATGCACTGGCCATACAGGACTGGCAGACACAAACATACCACAGGATTAATTTTTGGGTGGACCCTATAAAACCTAAGAGACAATTTGCATGCTCTAGCACTCATTCAAAATACTCCTCTATTTTATTTGAAAAATTTGGAAGGAAAAAATAGTAATAGGAACATTTAATTTTAATTTGTGTTATCACAAACATCTAGAGCAAACATTTAGCCCTGGAGAGTTAACAATCTTCATCTGCAAAAGGACAATTGACAGATCTTATTACTACTCTGTACTTCAAGTCAGTTGTCAGCTGAAGTTCAGAACGATGAACTGGTTTGGATCTTGTAGCAAGCATTTTGTAAGACACTTCTCATATGTTTGCTGGAAGGCACTCATCTCTGCTCAATAAAGAGCTATGAAAAAAAGCAGTATCTCAGTACAAACAGTAAGTACCCCTTTTGGTAGGGGTTTTTTCACTTCTGTTAATCTCAGTGCTAAAAGGCAGTGGTAGCTACACTTAAACACTGAGGTCACACCAAGCTGAAACAGAAGTTACAGCTGTTCTTCTACAATAGACAGTATCTTCCCATTCATCACTTCCCATCTTCACATTCATCATATCATTCATCCCCTCATTGTGGGGAGGCAGTGCTACAGCTTGCATTTCAGCTTCTCATGCCATGGCCATGCCAGACTTCCCACAGGCTGCTAAGGGCTGTCCTTTCAAGTGTAAAAAGAGAAATCTGTATTCCCTGGACAGAGAACACAGGTAGAATTTGAGGTAGGAAGATAAACTTGTTTTCTTATCAGTTAAATAAATTCCTTAGACTACATATACCCTTCAAATTCTCTTAAATTAATTACATTAAAATCTCAATTGGTAACCAGGCTTTTCTGCTTCCCCCAGGCAATTATGACAACAGAATTACTCTCAGATAACTTAATCAGCCTAACCCAACACTCTTCAAGCAGGTTTCTAAGCAAAACTCTCTGTGAGCTTGATGAAAACAGCATGAGGATTGCTTTGCTGGGGTCCAATAGCATATACCAACAATAATCAGGAGTTAAATGTCATCCTTGAAGGCCAAACTATGCCTTGTTGTTTATGGTACAAACTCTCCACTCAGCATTTGGACGCTTTTTCCATTCTAATCCAGAAATTGTGCTGAGCTGTTGTTGTAGCATGAGGTTGACCTCGTTCTTGTCTTGTTTCCCTTCACTCCTGCTTTTTTTCCCCAGACACTGTGCTTCAAACACATATGTGAAGCACAAGAGGTGAGGTAGCAGCAATCCCAACCTGAGTTTCAGCAATCTGCTCTTTGACTTCTCTTCTTTACACTCTCTCTTGGCTGTTTGGAAGCAGAATTAGGGCTTTACTTCACATATAAAATACAACACAACATCAGAGGAGGCACAAGAAAGAGTAGCTCTAAAAATTTGCGTGGATAAGGCCTTGGACCTCAGTCCAAATAAACTTGAGGCCATGTTCAACAGAATCCTTAGCCTCTTGCCTCTAAAGGAAGACCAGGATAAAGCTCAGAGGCACCAGTGCCGTACACGGTGAGAGACAGATGTCTCAAAAGAACTACCCAACCACCTTGTGCCCCCAAAATTTCATGTGTTGCATGTTGGTTTCCATTCACTGGGTAAAACCCTGTGACTCTGTTGTGGAATAAAAATTTCCTTGTTCTGGCAAAACATCTCACACCTAAGATACCACCCTAGACTCACCTGTGTGCTCTAGAGACATGTAATGGCTGTGCTCATTGGTTTGTGTTACCTTACATCTGCAGAAGGGGTGGGAAGTGCCTTCCCTAGTGAAACAGGCAGTTACCAGAGGCTGTTTCCGAGGCTGAGGAAAGCTGATGACCTGGACTTTCTCCCCTGCCCTGGGTACTTGCTCCATCTGCTTGGCAGAAGGTGGGAGGCACAACCAGACAGACCTATAAAATTATGTGTGTTTGCAGACATCAGAAAATGGGTTGAGGGTCTTAACACAAGTTCACAACTCCTTTTCCAAAAATGGAGTTTTAATATGCTCATCACTAACTTGGAGCAGATTCCTGTTGCACATGGGCTGACCCAAACTCCCTCTCAGACACTTAATTCTTCACATTGTCTGGACAGGGAGACTGTATGTTTAGTATATGTTGCACTTTACTCCAAGCACTTAAAATTCAGACACTGGAGCACTTAATTCTTGGGTCCTAAGCCCTTTATCGTATCTGCTCTTCATCAGTAACTTCCTGACACAAGCAAAATTGATATACACATGGGTTAAAAACATTAAGAGAAATCTGCATTAGAGATTTGCACCAGCTGAACCAGATTGATTTTTAAATCCACTTGATTAAATGGGTGTACTTTTTCAAGACTGATTCATTTAGCAATTTCTCCTCCAAAGGCTTCACTGATATTTCACATACAGTGACTAATTACTTTTCAGAACATTGTGTACTTGTTCTCTGCTTCTGCGGACTTCAATGACTTCTGCACAGTCACTACATCTGGGTAAAGTGGGTATAAAGTGCTATTCTGCTTGACAGTATTTCACACCACTCTGCAGGGATGTAAGTGGGATCACAAAAGGGGCATGAGAGAGTCTGGCAACTGCTGCTGGAGGTAGAGCTGCAAACAGTGGAAAAATACCTTGCAAAAGCCTCCCCGGGTGGTGGAACCATCATGCTGGCTTTGTAGGGTGAGAAAAGCAAAGTCATGGTGGAAAGATAATATAGAGGTGGCTGAGCCCTTGCTGTGGAGAGAACAAAGGAGAAGGAGAGGGAAGAAACATGGCCTTCCACCATCTTCCCATTCCTCTGCTTTGATGCTGTAGGGCAAAAGTCAGCCCCCAGGATACCCGCAGGTGACAAGTGATGATTTCATACAAGCTCTTTCCCTATTTAAAATCTGTTTTATGCAAAATTATTGAACTCCTTTGCTCTGCCACTCTGCCTGGGTTTACTTCCCCCTTCCCCCTTTCTTACTTTTGTAAGCAGCTCTCGTGCTGCTCTGTCTGAGCTTTGAGTAGCTTTCTATTTTTCTTCTCTGCTTCCTTCATGCACAAGTAGATTTCAGTAGAAAAGTCTGCCAAGTCTTCAAAAATCCCCTGAAAATTCTCCTTCTCAGTGAAGTGCATGTCAGTGTAAAAATCTGCAGTCTTATAAAACCTCTTAAAACTTCTCCTGCTCAGAGATGACTGCAGAAACCAGATGGGCAGCAGGTTTGGCTGGTGGCTGCACTATTTTCCATTGTGCTAACTAATATTTTCTTATTGTCACCTGTGTTCCCTGCTTCTTTTTATTTTATTTTATTTCATTTCTGTCTTGTGCTTTATCTTACACAGGAACTTTTACTTCATGGGACAAGGGCTGAATTTATCTTGCTTGAATAATACAGATTTAAGGGAACTACTGCTATTGAATAGCTGTTTCTTTACTGTTCAGTTTCCTTATGCCAAAGTGTTGAGCTTCGATGCTTCCCTTCAGAAGGGGACCATTCTGAAGGTATGTTTGAAAAGGACAGTTAGATCAACCGAGAGCTCACTTTAGACTACACCTACTCTGACTGGTACAGGGAGATCTGCATTTTAACCTTATTTTCCTTCTGCCTACCCAAGTGGCAGAAGCACACAGGATACAAAGTTAGAAGAGAGAGCACAACTGGAAAGAATCAGCAGAGCTCTGGCTTTAGTCTACATGTGCTTGACTAACATGGTCACAGCAATAGCCTCAGACAGAGCTCCAACAGAGTCTCGAACAGAGGTTCATATTTCTGAGTTAATCCAAATTATGGTAGTCATATGCTGCCCTAAATTCAACATCTCATTAAAATGAATGCACCATGCTAATGTATTTATCTTATACCAGTAATCCCATGGTGCCAATGCTGTCATGAGCAGGAGGAAGAAACTCTACGGTGAAAAAAAAACCCTTTAGAAAATGTGCAACAGGGATCTTATTTCATAAATTTCATCACCTTGCTCACTCTAGTGGTTGCACTCATATTCCCTGTAATGCCAAAAGAAGAAAAACTGGGACAAAACTTCCCCAAAGGTATATCTCCAAAGCATTAAGATTCCTTTGCACTCCATTGCAGTGCAGGAAGCATAGCTGATGCCTGTGACATTAGTGCCAGTTCACCCAAACACACATAAGAGGATGTTTGTGTCCCAAAGCCTCCGTAAGCCAAACTGCTTATTTCAGGCCAACCTTTGGCATGCAGTTGCTCTCCTACTTTGGAGTAGATGAAAAAGTCAAAATTCACTCTAAGTGTGTTCATAGGGCTTCTCATAATATTCTGTACTTAAAGGATGAAGAGAACTCTGGAAAATTGATTTTAGCTCTCTTTCACATAACCAGGCTAAAAAAGTAGTTTATGGCTACAACGTGCAGCTTGATGCAGCTTGAAAGCAGTTATGAGATTTCCAGGTTTGTTAGTGCCACCACATGCTCCCTGCTAAAGCTGCTAGGAGCTGCCTGTGATTGTACATGACTTGTGCTGTGACCAGTAGTCATGGCTCAGTCTAAAGGAATAAAGACTGTTAGGTCAGTGAGAGAGAGCAGCATGCCAAGATCAGCTCTGACAGGAATATGCTGCTGACTGGAAGAATGAAATTTCCATCCCAGGTGCATAACAGTTATCTGCCTGCATTAGGCTGGTGTGACAGTCAGAGCACAGTATAAACAGTGTCAACTCCTTTCATAACCCTAATTGCCCACGTAAGCATTGATATATAAGCCGTGAATCATAGCAGAAACAAGTTTAAGTATTTCTGAATCATTACAGATATTGAGCAGTGACCTCAGAGACGTGATGCTACAGAGCTTTTCAAAGCTACAGGGTCTTTCAAGGCAATGTAGCTACAGTGGAAAGGAAACATAAAAATAAGGCACGAGAAAACAAAAGTACAAAAGAAAGGGGGGGGGAAAAAGCCAAGAAAAAGAAAGACGTTTCCCAAGAGAAATGAAAAAAGCAACAGGTTGGGGAAAATCAAGACACTCAAATAAATGTATTTAAAAAGCAAACAAACAAAACCCAAACCATGAAGAAAAAAAAAAAAACAGAGATAAAAAAACTTCCCAAGCATTTATAAGAGGTCTTTCCTACAACACTACTCTTGAGCCTTCATGATCTGTTAACACTTCATGCACATTCCTAATGTACACAAGATCAGATTCATCAAATACGAGTCTAATGTGGATGTTCTTGCAAAAAGTCCAGGAAAAATACTATATATGCTCTAGGATAGGACTGATATTTGCTTTTCTTATTAGCTTTGTGGATTTGCAGACTTAACAATATCATTTCAGCACATGATAATATTATTTCTTCTTACTCCAAATCAATCATCCATCCATTAGAATCTTTATATTTTGTAAGACATCATCATTTAGAGTAAACAACGCTTTATAAAAGAAGATACTCATAGCATTTAAATAATTGCTGTGAGATTATTCTCAGTTTTTAAATAGTTTTCCTATACAACTGACAAGGCTAACACTTTCACATTCCCATCTCTTTGTTTGTATTTTAACATGACATGATGTGCTTCCTACTTTGGATAGTAGTTCTCCTCTTCCTCTCACAATTAATATATATCTTGGAAAATGACTGTCCTATACATTACATTGTTGATAAGTCAAAAGAATTTTAAGATTTGGCGCTTGAAAACATGGTTTAGTGGGCATGGGGCCACTGGCTTGATGGTTGGACTTGATGATCTTGGAGGTTTCTTCCAACCTTAATGATTCTATGAATCTAAGTTTAGTTTGCAATCCCCAGAGGAAACTCCTAGCATGTGCATAATGCGGCCTCTATGAATGAATTCATGAATTATGTATCAACATTATATATCTCAATTCTTTCTAGATTATGAGATGTTTATAGAGTACATTAATATTGTATGGAATCTAACATTTAAATCGATCCAAGGCCTGTCTTGCCGAGTGCATAATAAAGGTGCCAGATGGCATCTTGAGAGAACATAGGTATACCACTTATAAATGGTACAAACATTGCAGATGCTTCAAAAAACAAAATACAAGGAATTCATATGCACATCAGCCATTCCATGGCTCCACTGACGGACCACCAAGAGACAGTCAACATAGCTGTGTCATCACAGGCCTTAAATGCATGAGTCAGCACTATCTAGTCCAGTCTAATACCTAAAAATCACATCTTTCTCTGGAAGTCTCTGGAAGTTACCATTAGAAGAGGGTTCTCTAGCTGTATGTTTTTTTCTAGTCCCAAGTCGAAGCTGGTAGCTCTGAGAAGACTAAATTACACAGGTTACAATTTTATGATCCTCTAAGCTGGAACAATACAGATTTGATGGATGGACCACTCATCGGATAAGGAGCTGGCTAGACGGTCACGCTCAAAGAGTTGTGATCAATGGTTCAGTGTCCAAATGGAGAGGTGTGATAAGGGGTGTTCCTCAAGAATCAGTACTTGGACCAGTGCAATTTAACATCTCTGTAGGTGACACAGACAGTGGAATTGAAGGTACCCTGTTAGTTTGGTGGAGATTTGTGGGAGAAGGTACTGACAGCTCTGAGGAGGACCTGGGGGTGATGGTGGACCAGAAGTTTAACAGGAGCCATCAGTGTGCACTTGCAGCCCAGAAAGCCAACCATGTCCTGAGTTGCATCAAAAGAAGCATTGACATTTGGTTGAGAGAGGTGATTCTCCTGCTCTACTTTGCACTTGTGAGACCTCACCTGGAGTAGTGTCCAGTTTTGGATACTCAAATATAAAAAGGACATAGAGTTCTTGGAAAATGTCCAGAGGAGAGCAATTCAAATGATCAGAGTTCTGGAGCACCTACCCTATGAGGACAGGCTGAACAAGGTAGGGTTGTTCAGCATGGAGAAGAGGAGGCTCTGAGGTGACCTTCTAGCACATTTCTGATATCTGAAGGGGGCTACAAGAAAGCTGGGATAGGTCTTTTTACACAGGTGCATACCAAGAGGACAAGGAGAAAGGGTTAGTGACTTGAAGAGGGAAGATTTAGGTTAGACGTTATGAAAAAATCCTGTCCTGTGAGGGTGGTGAGGTGCTAGAACAGGTAGCCCAGGGAAATGGTGGCTGCCTGATCCCTGGAAGTGTTCAAGTCCAAGTTGGATGGGCCCCTGAGTAACTTGATGTAGTGAAGGTGTCCTTGTCTATGCAGGGGGTTTGGAACTAGATGATCTTTAAAGTCCCTTCCAACTCTACCCATGCTATGATCCTATGAAATCAAAGATTGCAAGCAGAGTAGAATCCACCTTTATGAAGAACTAATCCACATGATCACAGTTTTCTTAGCTTAACATGAAAAGATCTTTTTCAGAATGTTAACAGCTATATTCCAAGAAAAGCTTGGAATTTATTCCTTAAAAATTTTAAGGAATTCAGAAAAAGCTAGAGCATAAATAAAAAATGAATCCATGTTAGTAATTATGGTCAAATGAGTAACAGGATTATGAAGAGCTTTACCAAGTACATACGTGAAAAAGTATTAGGTCTAGGATTGGGGCAGAAATGAATGACAATTCAAAAATGTCCACAATAATGAACATGGTCTGGTAGTCTAAGCATGTGGTAAGAGGAGATGAGCCACTAGTGTACGCAGATAAATACAAGAAAATATGAGCGTCTCCACATTCATATGAAGTGCTGGGAAAAGAGCATGAGACAGCTTTCTGCACTGCTCAGTGTTTGAGAGGAGCAATCAGTGAAAGGAGGAACCAGGAAATTAACCCCAAAGGAAAAAAATGGTTTTGAAAAGTATCATCAGATGGAAAAATACACTTCAGAGCTATGAACCCCAAAAGAATATTTTCAGCATCCATAAAGAACGGCTGCCACTGATTTACCAGCACAGTTAAAGTAAATACATATACCAAATACTTGACATAGAAGATATTTTCAGGGATCAGAGATTATGCTGAGCAAAGCAATTTTGGAAAGAATTACAAACTGGTTTAATTAAGTGAACAATATCCATTTTTTTTAATTAAAACAAGCTTAATTCCAAAATTACATTTTCATTTCCAGTCAGAATGATGCATTTAACAAAGAGCAAATCCAAACCATTTTACTTGTGATTTTTATGCTTGCCCCACATCAAAATCTCACACTGGTCTGGTAAGCATCTTTCATTCAGACTATAGGAAGGAGTCATTAAATATTCCCATGTGTGATGACACCTGAAACAGAAAGTCCTGCCCAAGGTTAAAGCCAGTACAGCAAGCAGTTAAGCCAGTTCAGTCAATAAGCCAGCTTCTCTGATTTCTCAGTTGATTGCAAGGCAATGGGCTGAGGCACACATATTTTTAGCTCTTCATTATTAGAGGCTGAAGGAAACCAGAGCACTAAAAGCAACTCAGCAGAAAGCACAAGTCGTATTCATCAGGAGCAAATGTAGGGCTTAGAATTGTACCGGATCAGTTGGAAAATCAGACTTGGCTGTAATAAGTTAAAAAGTTGGTTGTGGAAGGCTGTGTATTGTGTTAGGGCAATTATGCAAGCAAAGCTGCAATGAATAAACACAGAGGATCAAATACTGTTATTGATAGAGAGAAGCCAGAAGAACTTCTAAATATTGGCAAACCATTTATGCCAATTTATTTTATTAACCAAAGGGCAAGACATTACTATGAGGCCAATGTTCAGAAAAAAACAATCTGTATGAAAAAGCACAAAACCAATGAAAAAGAACCTTGGAGGAGTCGTGCAAACTGGCCTCCCTTGCACAAGCCCCTCATGAAAATGAACACTGAAGCAGGAGAGATAGGTCCATAGACAGAATAAATTAATACATATATACACACAAAGCCCTTGCTCCTGTCTTGGACCAGGCATTTGGAAAAAGAAGATCTGCACTAACAGCAGCCCTGCCTATGCAGCACCATTCAGGTTTCTATGTTATTTCTCATTCCATGCTTTCAAATCATAACACAGCAAGAAAAAGAAAAAAAAGCCCCACCAAACCACACTACCTGTCACGTAGAGAGCCCAACCTATTTTTCCTGATAAAAGGTGCATACATATTCATTCAACAGGCCTTAAGTTCCTCTTCTACCTGGCATAGAGTAATGAGATCAGAAGTGATCCCGAGTGAGACTCCAGGAAAGTACTACCCCTGATGTTGGTTTTGTGATAGCCAGACTCATTGTATCTGAGGTGACAGCTGCTGTCTTACCCAGATGCATAGCATAAAATGTTTTTAAGGGCCTTATAGAATAGGAAGGTGATCTTGAACATGATGTTTTTATTTTGTGGGAAGAAGTAAGAATGTCAAGGTAGGACAGGTCACACACTCATGGGAATTTCTGTACTTGATGAGATGTATTTGTGACAGCACTGAAGAAGTCAGGAGAGCAACCCAGTCTGTATTATAAAAGTCCCTCTTGTCTGGGATTCAGCCATCAGCAGGGACAGCAAGGTACCTCAAGGGCACAAAACACCAAAGAGCAACAACTCTTCACTTTCTGCAAGCCCACATACACATCACTAGAAACATCTTTTACAATGTTATACCTGGCTTTCTTGAACTTGCTAGGAGAAGAATGGCAATAGAGCTTGAATGCATCTGACCTAACTTAATGTTGCTTCTCTCTACAACAGCATAAAAAACATTACAATTGATTATGTAAATAAATATTGGTTTCCTAGAGGAAAAAAAATCCTTCTAAAAAGGAGCAGTCAGTAACTGAAGCTTTGTTAGTTTTTCTACCTTTAACTGAGTTGAAACGTGCAGCTTTTCTGATGTAGAGATGACCCAATAATCAGTGTCTATTAATTCTCTCACTGGATATCTAATAAGAGATAAAAATTATTTACCAACTACTTATAACTAGAACCAAAAAGTTTAGTTCCTGTTATCAACTTTTTCAGCTACTTAGTTCCCTCCTGGTTTAGAGAAAAGCTGGATTGTGAAATAAGCAATTTAGAGACTATGGGTTTTTCTTAGCATTATCTTCACTCATACATTAAAGCAGCTTCAAATTGTAGCTGACATCAACAATGCTTCTGAAATGTTTCTGAAAGAAAGTGAGTTAGAGGGGTAAAAATTGAAGGACAGAGACCAGACAATGTAAGGAACTGCTTTTCCCAAACAATTATGTAAAGCAGGTGAATAAATATCAATGGTAGATAATTTGAACACATGATTATATAAAATAATTATGCAGGAGGCTTTTGTGTTTGTTTGGTTGGGTGGGACTTTTTTCAGGGGATGGGCCGTGATTCACATGTTATAGACAAATCCAACATGTTTATACAATACATACTGAAAACACTGTAAACAATAAACAGGCTGTGAAAACTTGACGGTGTTTGGAGTTAGTAGATGCAACTCATAATTACATCATAAGCTGTCTGCCCATTTTCAATCCAGTAGGTGCACATCTTCCTATTCCAAGTAAACAGATACCTTGAGCTAGCAAATATTTTAGTCTGTATTAACTTACCCATCTACTAATATTTATAGGCACATGTTTTTAGTAAAGCCTATTTCACAACTGATATACAGATATGTTTGTGTGTGGCTATACATGGAAAAATACCTACGTTTGCTCAGAAATAGCAACTCACATGCTGTCAAATTCTGAAAAAGAATAGCCTGTATTTTTAAGACATGCTGGCAGACAAGCTCACATTGGGAAGTATAGTGTCTACCACCATCCTGTTTTGATAAATCTGACAATTTTCTCTGATGAAAGGAATACCTCACTGTCCTAAGCTGGTACATAAGGCCATTTTTGAAACAAGGCAAATCACCAAAGCTCATTTAAATTTAATAGTAGGACAGTTATTTTTATTTCAGGACATTTTCTTTGTTTTGATGTCAGAAATTGTCTAACATGACTGAAAAATCATAGGTCATTCCAGGACAAGGAACAGATTGTAAACTCAGCTTTTTCTTCCTAGAGTTATATTTCATATTATTTCCGTAAGAATGATTGCCCAAAACCTTCAGATTATTGTCGACTGCATTGGATTCCATCAAATTTTCAGAACTGTTTTAAACCTGGACAGACACAGTATTCATGGAATCATAGAACAGGTTGGGTTGGAAGGGACCTTAAAAATCTGGTTCCAATTCCCTGACATGGCCAGGGACACCTCTCACTAAATCAGATTTCTCAAAGCCTCATCCAACCTTGCCTTGAACACATCCAGTGACTGAGGATCCAGCTTTCCTGGGCAACCTATTCCATTGTCTCATCATTCTCACTTCCTTCTACACAAAGAGTTCTTCCCCATCTTTCCTGCAGGTCCCCTGCAAGGAAGGACACCATAAGGTCTGCTCAAAATCTTGTCTTCTCTTGGCCAAACAACCCCAACTCTCAAAGCCTGTCCTCATAGGAGAGGTGCTCCAGCCCCCTTCATGACCCTTCTCTAGACCTGCTTGAGCAGATCTGTGTCTTTCTTACCATGGAATCTCCAGAGCTGAACACAGTACTCCAGGTATGGTTTCACAAGAGTGAACTAGAGGGGAAAAAAATCATCACTCTCAACCTGCTAGTCAAGCTTTTCTTGACACAGCCCAGGATGCAATTGTCTTTTTGGGCTGCTGTTGGCTTATATTCAGGTCTTCATCCACTGACATCCCCAAATCCTCCTCCACAGGGCTACTGTCAATGCACTCATTGCCAAGCCTGTGTTTGTGCTTGGGATTGCCTTGACCCACATGCAGAACCTTGTACTTGGCCTCCCTGACATTCTCACAGGCACACCTCAAGCATGTCAAGTTCCCGCTGGCTTGTTTCCTAAGTGTAAGCAAAGATTCATGAAGCAGGATTATTTTCCTGTCCTCAGAAGTCATATCACATCTACATATCTGAAACAGTACTCGTTTTTAGCAACTTTGTCTCTTTGTGAACTCTTGTCTCATTTACTCTCCATCACCCTGAGGTCTTCCTCTGCATTACTGCACTTAAAAATTTATTATTAAGGAACTGATCTTAAGTGAAAATAACCAAGCCAATCAGCCCTTACCCAGATCTCTGAGAATTCAGACAATCCAACCGAATATTCCCCTACTCTCTTAATTCCATCTTCTGTAGTCATACTGGAAATAAACACATTTAGTCTCACCACACACTAAATCTATTGTAATTACTTCTCAGAAAACCTTTGCTGTCATTTGAAAGGAAATGGAAAAGAAAATAAAAACCTGTGCCAGAAGCTTCAGTCCTATCAGGGAAAGGTAAATGTTCCTTCCAGCACTTCACTGTGAACCACATACTCTTCATACCTGCGGATGAAAACAAGATTTGTTGCTTTGTTATAATCACTTCTGCTCAAGCATCCTTTCATTAACAACATCTCTCTTCAAGCAGGAGACGGGGTAGGTGATGTCCACAGGTACATTCAAAACACTTCTGGGAATCTGGTCTGCAAAAGAAGCAGGAAAATCAGTTGCATTTCACTGTTTTTTGGATGCCAAATACTAAATGCAAGGAGAAAATGCATCTAAAAGTAAAAACAGAGTCAAAGGATGCTTTGTTTTCCCTCTCTCACAACAGCATCAGGAGTCAGGAGCAGGCAGAAAATACAAAAGACCTTTTTCTGGCAGCCTGGGTGGCTGACTCACAGCAAGTAATGAACTGTGCATACTGCTTCTGTCAGGGCATGGTAAATTCATCGTCTGAGCCCTGACCTGGGCCACACAACAGCAGATAGAAGGAAGGAGATTGGCTTCTTCATAGGTTTTGTAAGTAAGACAACACCAAAGACAACAGAGGACAGCAATCAATGAAACTTAGATTTTGCAAAGCAGCTAAGAACCAAGTGACAAGAAAGTAGGTTGAGAAAACCCCTGCACTCTCCCATCCTACAGCTGCTCTGAACTGCAGTGAGGAGTCTGTCCCCAGACTCTTCTTTCCAGAACTCAGAGTACCTTTTGATCCCATTAACCTTTACACCCACCTACTGCCAGACAGAAAAATTATGGTGTGTTTGTGTACTTCTCTATCAGCCAAGTTCCTCATAAAAAATTGGTTTGCTTGTGACTTTCAGCTTGCAAACTAAACCTAAAAATTAAACAAAGGCAGCTTTTTCATGTGGGAAGGCAGAAAACAGAATTTGAGGGTGATACTGCACTTAGCTTAAATAAGTTTTTCCATTACCATGTATTGTAATTGCACACAAACACTGAGGCACTGATGGCATATTTCATTTAGAGTGCTGTACTTTTTCACAGTGCTTATATACCCAAAGAAGGTCTCCCAGAGTATTAGGAAGACAAAGGGTTGCAGTAAAGATTTATTTTCAAACTAACACTTGTGTTTTCAGAACTAATGGATTTGTAACTGTTGCATTTATTAGACCCAGAAAGTTGAATTGTATTTTATTTGACCTTCAGCTATGGATACCAGCTTTTAGTCCCCATAGCTCAGACAGTATTATACTAGTGTCTTGCTTCTCTATATAAATAGGATTTTTTTCATATATCTTACACCTAAAGGCAATGAGCATTATGGCTGTGACATCTGCTGCCAGTGCACCTGTGGCTCCATCTGGCTTTCTTCCCTGGGGTAAAAACACAGCACAATACTTAGATTCTAAGGGGAGGTTAATTTATTGTAGACAAGATCAAAATAATCACCAATAATATCAGTTACTGTCTTTGAAATCCATTGTTTCACAAGAAGTACGATTTAAGAAGCAATGCCGGGATTTCTCAAGCATCAGAATAACAGGTCTCATTTTTCTTGTCTTTAATGTGTACAGTGCATTACTGCTTCCTTGAAAGGCAGAACATCTTATGCCTGCTCTGCACAGCTCAAGGCTAGAAAGAACCATCACAGTGAGGGTAACGGAGCATTGGAACAGGCTGCCCAAGGGGGTTGTGGAGTCTCCTTCTCTGGAGATGTTCAAGACCCACCTGGAGCTGTACTTGTGTGACTTGGTCTAGGTGATCCTGCTGTGGCAGGGGGATTGAACTACATGATCTTATGAGGTCCCTTCTGATTCCTAATGATTCTATGATCTCTACATCGCTCAGGTTTTATGACTGGACTTTTCTCCTGTTGAATTCATTGACACAAGGACCAAAGTGATCAGATACTGGAATGGAGTGCCCAGGGAGGTGATGGAGTCACCATCTCTGGAGATGTTTAAGAAAAGACTCAAAGTGGAACTTAGTGCCATGGTCTAGCTGATTGTAGTGATGCTAGGACATAGGTTGGACTTGATGATCTCTGAGGTGTTTAGCCTCAATAATTCTGTGATTCTGTGAAAGTTACTGTTAATATTAAATGTGGGGCTTGTGGAAGACTTTGGGTTCATACTCTGGGAACAGATTCTTCTTGGTCATATTCTGGTAGCAGCTTAGGAAGTGGAAGTGCACTTTCTTGAGGCTTTCCTCCTTTATTTTAAAGAATAAAGTTATTTGATACTGCAATAGGTACTTTTATTCCATACCTAAACAGTCCTTTCTAAGAAGTCTCTTATTCCTTTATACTTTCTGACCTTCTACTTCAAGCCTACATCAATTCAGTTCTAAGTGCAGCAAACTCACAGCTGTATGTAAAGTAGGATAAACTGTGGATGCTTGTGAAGTGTGTGCATACCACAGGATCTCCTGTGACTGTGGTGGGTTAGTCTTAGTGAACGTGGTGGCTCCTTTCACTACTCCTAAAACAACCTGCAGATGCCACCAGTGATCCAGCTGTCACATAGGCACTTGTCCATTATGAACTGTACCTGACAAATAAGAAGCTACTGAAAAGCAGTCATGAGAAATAAATTTGATTTAAATCCAGTTAGGATGGATCTGAATCTGTGATTTCAGGTTGAAGGGTATGAGTTCTGTGAACAAATTGCCTACCATAGGATGTTTCAAGTAAAGCTGCTTGATGTTGACAGTTGACTCCTTTCTGACATCCAGTCTCTACCCAAGGTCAGGTAAGGGCAAAATTGATGAATGCAGAAGTAATTATTTAGGAAAAAAAAAAAAGCAACATCAACAAGATTTGGGATTCTAACTGATGTGAAAGGATAAACTAATGTTTATCTTAAAGATGCAAATGTTGGTAGGTAAACACATTTGTTTTCATCTTAAGACAGAGCCATTGATCTTTTTGTCCTCACTATGTTGTCTAAATGATTGCTTAGTGGGCTGATTGTATCATATAGGACGTTCCTGCTATGTGCCCTTCAATCTTTCTTAAATTTTTACAAGTTAAAAATCAGTTTAAAGTCTTTTCTGATTGCAGACCACCCTTATAGTATGTCTTGTTATTTTAAACACGTTGTGAGCTTTAGAAAGAAGTTATATTCCTCTGTAATGTTTTTCTTGCTCTATTTACAGAGATAGATTACTGTAGGTTTTCTATGCATATATTTTCTATCTGTGTACTTATGTACTGTATTTACTTGGTAACTTCCATTTACTGGTAACTGGTCCCTGTAAGAAATCTACAATTTACATGTTCTACAACTCAACTTCACTAGTATAAATCAATTAATCTCTGTGAAATTGTAATCTCAAAGATTTTATTTTTGCTTAATCACAGAATCACAGAATAACCATGGTTGGAAAGGTCACTGAGTTCAACTATCCCCACACCCACAAATACCTAAATACTCGATCAATGGAAAAACACATTAACTACTTCTTCCTGGATTATGGAGGGATTTATACTGTTCACCATCTTTATCTTCAAGCTCAGGACACTGAATATCCTGGGAGCAGTTGGTCTGTCCATTAAAGACAAAGACAGCATCCAGTGTCTCAGCCTTTTCCGCATCACTGGTTGCAATGTTCCCCCCCACATCCAGTAAAAGCAGTAAAAGATAGAGATTTTCCCTCGTTCTCTTTTTATTGTTGATGTATCTGTAGAAACTTCTTTTGTTGTCCCTTATGTCAGTGGCCAAGTTGAGTTCCAGCTGGTCTTTTGCCTTCCTAATTTTCTCTCTGTATAACCTGACAAGATCACTGTACTTGTCCTGAGTTGCCTGACCCTTCTTCCAAAGGTGGTAAACCCTTCTTTTCTTCCTAAGTCCTTTCAAAAGCTCCTCATTCAACCAGGCTGGGCATTTGCTCCTCTCGTTAATCTTATAACACACAGGAATAGCCTTCTCCTGGTCCTTTAAATCTCCTTCTTGAAGAGTGTCCACACTTCCTGAACCTTTACCCCTCAGGACTCTCCTACTGACTTAAAATCAATCTGTTGAAATTCACAAAGACAACTATTTAGTATAAGTTTTAATCTTACTTCTCTTCTGTGATTTATTGGACCATCTTCCAACACTGTATCTTGTAAATCTTGTGGATGATTCATGGTAAAATAATCTTCTACAATTAATATTGTAAATCTAAAAAAATATATAAATTAATATTTGGGCAAAGTTACCTTTTCAGAGTCACCATTTCACTCTTCAATGATGAAGTATTATTTTGCAATTAAAACACAAATTCAGAGACACGAAGCATACAATAGCAAGACCAAATCTCTGATCTGTGGCCCAGTTCTTCATTACCTTGCTCTGTCCTAAGGGTCTATAGCAGGCAGCAACTTCTTTTTGAAGTATCCAGAAAAGGATTGCTCAAAACTTGCAGTGCAGATTAGGCCCCTGGGTTAATTTTGGAAGGTGTGCTGGGAATTGCAGGATCTCTGTGACACTTCAACAGAAGCTATCTTGTGCCAAAACTGGCAGAACGACAGGAGTCTTTACTTCACCTCCACATTGAAATCTTTAAGAGAGAAGGTCTAACATCCTGTACAACACAATGGGTGGGGTTTTTACTTAGCACATAAACTGTGTGCAAATAGCTGCATGAAATCTATCAAAGTGTATGATTTGACAAGGAGTAGATTACACAATTCTTTTGAGTTATACAAGGTGATGGCACTGGATGGAACCCAATTCTGCCCTGTAACACTTAAAGAAATCTTTCTTAAAAGTTTGTTGTAATCAGCACTAGCTTGAGGTATAGATGCTATGGGCTAATTTACCTATCATAGGTAAATAGCCTATCATGGCTTAGGTTGGAAGAGATCTTAAAGATCATCTAATTCCAACATCCCTGCCCTACAAAGGGTCATCTCTCACTAGACAGGGTTGCCCAAGACCTTGTCCAGCCTGGCCTTAAACACTTTCAGGGATGGAGCATCCACAACTTCTCTGTTTCAGTGCTTCACTGCCCTCATACTGAGGAATTTCTTACAAAGATCCAGTCAAAATCTATCCTCTTTTAGCATGAAACCATTCCCCCTTGCCCTCTCACTGGAGTCCCTTGGTTTTGTATTAGAAGAACGACAGGTTATATGAGTATAGAGTCAACTACTTGTACAACCATTATAAAAAGAGTCTATTCAGAATGATAGTGGTACCCATCCACAAGAAGGGCCAGGAGGAGGCGCCAGGGAACTACAGGCCTGTCAGCCTGACCTCAGTGCCTGGCAAGATTATGGAGCAGATCATCCTGAGTGCTATCGAGCATCAGGTACAAGGCAACCAGGGGATAAAGTCAGCATGGGTTTAGGAAAGGAATGTCCTGCCTAACCAACCTGATCTCATTCTACAACGGGGTGACCCACCAATTGGATGAGGGAAAGGCTGTGGATACGGTCTACCTAGATTTCAGCAAAGCTCTCAACATGGTCTCTCACAGCATCCTCTGGGAAAAGCTGGCAGCCCATGGCTTAGATGGGTACACCCTCTGCTGGGTTAAACACTGGCAGGATGATCAGGCACAGACAGTGGTTGTGAATGGTGCCCCATC
Organism: Upupa epops; assembly: GCA_013397515.1. NCBI lineage: Eukaryota > Metazoa > Chordata > Aves > Bucerotiformes > Upupidae > Upupa > Upupa epops. The sequence goes on from VZRI01006193.1 coordinate 40,746, forward strand.
CAGTTATTGTCCAGTGACCAGTGGTGTCCCCCAGGGATCAGTGCTGGGCCCAGTTCTATTCAACATCTGTATTGATGATCTGGATAAGGGGATTGAATCTACCCTTAATAAATTTGCAGATGACACCAAGTTGGGGGGGAGTGTCAACCAGAGAGATCTGGACAGGCTGGGTCAATGGGCAGAGGCCAGCAGGATGAGGTT
>VZRI01006194.1:0-16050 GCA_013397515.1 Upupa epops
TCCACTATTAATTGAAAAATTAATTATTTCATGATCACTGCCCAGATGGTTCAGTCTATAAAAGCGTTTCCACAGCCTTGCATGGGGGGTTTCCCCCAACATTCCCCCTTTTTGTTTTTTAAGCATACTCTTTAGGGTGGCATGGGCATGTTCAAAAATAGCTTAACTGGTAAGGGAATAAGGAATGCCACTCAGGTGATCCACACCTCACAGATGCAGAAAATCTTGTGCCTTCTTAGCCACATATGCTGATCCATTACCATTTTTATATAGTGTGGTTTTCCCGAAACTGCATAGGCTTGACACTGGTGAGTTACTACATCTTTACTTTTTTCTCCTATGTGGGCCTTGTCTCTTTGGCCTTACAGCTGCAGTGGTTCCTAGCAGTATTTCTCCACTTAGCAGCAAAAAACTAGGTGTTTTTGATAGCAGGTCTTATCAGACCTGTGTTGGCTCAGAAAAGTGAATGCATCTTGAGGTCCCACAGCGGTGACAGTCCTAAAGTAAACTATGATCCACCACTCTCTGGACAGTTTCAAGATAGGTGGGATGGAGTTGTGGGCAATCTGTTTTAATTAGAGGTGTACCTGCCCATGACAGGGTGGTTAACACGAGATTATCTCTAAGGTCCCTTCCACATTAAACCATTCTATGACTACAGAGAATAACACCCATGTTTTTAAGAAAAGTCTGCATTCATACTATGAAACAATATGTTCTTAAAAGGAGTGTAAAAAACAGTGAAAAAAATGCATGAAGTGCTTAAAAAAATCACAGAATCACAGAATGTTATGTGTTGGAAGGGATCTCAAAAGATTATCTAACTCCAAAGCCCCCTGTCAGAGCAGGGACAGACATTTTTCCATGTTTTCACTTTTTTTGAACAATCATTCAGATTTATATATTTTTGCTTCAAAAATTAAAAAATAAATACACAAAAAAGAAAGAAAACCTACCCATTTATTTTTTTTTGCAGTGGCATTCCTTCCAACCTTTGACTTCAAGGTAGGAATCCTGAAGGGTAAGAAAAACAAGTTAATGGTAAATGTAACATACTATAAAATATTTATTTAACTGCAGACAATATGATGTTGTAGCTGATAAAGATTTATCCTTCTTCTTCCTGATATTTATATAGTTCCCCAGCTTTATGCTTCTTATACTTTAAAAAGCCCTCTAGAAAACTGTTTTGAACAGAAATACATGCAAATAAAGTCTCAGGAAAATATATACTCTTACTGGAGTAGTTTTCTCATTTCAGTAAATTAATTCAGGATTTGAATGCAATAGTTGTTTCTTTCTTCAAAACAATTGTTTTTCTATCTAAAAATCGCCCCCAAGAGTATCATAAAGCTGTATTGTTTATTTGCTGTAAAATGGAAGCAAAACAGAAATCTCTCCATTTGGGAGGAGATCTGTGACAACAGAGGTCTGCACTAAGGACAATTTTAGTGCCTGTGATAGGAATCAGTATGCTGACAGCATATGATTCATGTAGTTAAAATCAACAGTTTCCAGGCAGAAGGCACTAACGAATTATTACACAGAAAAAGGCAGAAAGCATCAATAGTTACAATATCTTTGCTGGGTTTTTTTCCTTTTAAGTTTGAATTTTGAACAAGATTTGACTAACTAACAATGATCCTCCATGTATGCAAAACTTGGAGAATATTACGACAAAAACCAAGACACATAGCCAGATAGCAATAATTTTTAGCAAGATAGACAAAAAGAGGATTGACTTAAACAAGTTGAAATACTGCAGATTAAAATAAAAATCCATTGAACTGGAGACATTGTCTGGGTCTCATAGGAGGTTGGGTGTGAATTGAGCAAAGGTTGCTAGTAAAATGAGTATGAGTGTAAAGGCTAGGAGGTTATTTATAGAGAAGTATGGGTGGAATGGTATTTTATCACAGTTAGATGGAAAGCCTAAGGGTTTGTTTGTGAGTTTAACAGAGATTGTTCTGGTTTATGTTTGTTTAGTTTGGTTAGTGTTTGTAAGTGTTTTGTTGTTCTGTAAATTAGTGAAATTTGGGTACTGTATGGTTCTTAATTTGTCATGTAAAGTGATGACAGAAATTTGTCAAATTTTTTTTAAAATTTTTTTAAAAATGTATTGTTCATTTGATGATTAGCTGAAAATTTTCTAGTTGGGTTTGGAGGGTTACAAGAAAGTAGAGGAAATGAAAATTGAAAAAATATGTCCTGGGCCCATTAAAAAAATAACAACATGATAATGTAGATAGTGGAATATGTCATACCAAATGCGAGGCAAAAAGCATCAGTGTCAAAATGATTCCACATACACACCAACCATATCAGTTGAGTAATTATGTTCAATTATCAATTGAGTAATTCTTGAAGGCCAAAAAACAGGACACAAGGCATTGTATGCTCACATCAAGAGATTGTATTCACCCATCACACATTGAAGTGCAGAGTGAAGATGTCCCAGAAAAAAAAAACCTAAAGGCATAGGAGGTTGGGTATGCCATAATTAAGTATGAGATGAAGTTGGACCACTAGACAATGGTCCCAAGAAGAGCAAGTTCCTTGGAATATGTCAATAGATGGCCCTGATTGATGTCTATGTTGAGTAGCTATTTCCTCGTGAGATGAACTACCAATAAATAAGCAGGTATGACAGCTACCGGTACACATGAGCATTACTGTTAAAAGGATATGACTAAAAGCATGCATATAAGTTATTAAAACACTTCGTTATACATACAGCACGACTTTGTGAATAGTATAAAAATAATGGAGTTAGTACTGTGAATACTTGCCCACTATCCAGACAACATTATCATTCTGATCCATAAAACTGAACATCCTTAATACAACTGATATTCCACATAGTTATATCATGTCTATGACACATTAACTTTTTGTATAAAACACATGAATTGATAGCACCCAAACCAGTATTGCAATTAATCTCCAAGTTAGTTGTAATGATAACGGGACATGCAATTTAATGTGCTGAACACATAGGGGGGTTATAACATTGTGTTATTCTTGTGTGGCTTGGCAGTTGCATTTAACCCCTCTCCTTATTATGGAGTACTTGGTTTTGTGCTAGCTTCTATTGTGCGTTGTGGTTGACTGGTGAGTTTGGAACTGTCTTTTGTGGTTTTAGTGCTTTTTATGGTTTATTTGGGTGGGATGCTAGTGATGTTTGTCTATTCTGTGGCTTCAGCAACAGATCCATTTCCTGAGGTTTGAGGGGGATTGAGATGTTTTAGGTTATAGTAATAGTTTAGTTAGTGTTCTTGCTGTGGGTTTTATGTTGGGAGGGGTGTGGGAGTGTTTGGGGGTTAGTGTTCTGATGAACAGTAGGGGTATAGTTTCTTCCCAGTTGGATATTAATGTGGTTGCTATGTTTTATTCACATTGGATTGGATTATTTTTTATAGCTGAGTTAGGGCTGTTTTCGGCACTGTTTGTGGTTATAGAACTTGTGCAGGGGTTGTCTTGTGGGACTATTACGGCAGCATAGATTGTCAGAGGTTGTGAGTTTTAGGGTTCTAGTTGTGCTGAGTATTAAGAATACTGTGGAGGTTATAATGGAGTATAGATAGAAAGTTAGAAGAGTCAGCTTGGGATTGTATATAACAATAATGGTTATGCAGCCTAAGTGGGAGATGGATGAAAAGACTATGATTTTTCATACTTGTGCCTGGTTAAGTCCAGCCCCTAGTGCTACTGAGTGTGTAGCTAGGAAGTTAGAAGTGTTTGGTTTAGGGCGTTTGCAGTTAGGGAGAATATAGTGATGAAGCAAATTTTATTACTGTTGATAGAAGCAGAGCAGTAGTCAACGATAAAACTTGAAAAATGTCTGGGAACCAGAAGTTTAGTGGGGCAGGTCCTAGTTTTATTGTGAGAGCTGTTGTTGATAATATGCAGGCTGTTGGATGAGATATTTGAGTGACATCTCCTTGGCTGGAGGTTCATGCACTGATTATGCTGGAGAACAGGACTGTAGTTGAAGCAACTGCTTGAATTAGGAAGTATTTGTCTGTGGCCTCAATGGATTGTGGGTGGTGTGATTTTGAGATTAGGGGAATGATAGTGAGGGTGTTAATTTCTAGTGCAGTTCAAACTACTGCTCAGTGGTTGCTTCAGATTGTGATGGCTGTCCCCAGGAATTAATTAAAGTAGGAGATTAGTTTAGTTTGAGAGTTGATTAGTAAGGAAAGGGGTTAAACCATTATTTTTGGGGTATGGGCCCAATAGCTTTATTAGGTGACCTTACTAGGAAATAATATAGAGAAAGTATGAATAGTTTTGATCTCTTTTGTGTAGGTTCAATTCCTACTTTTCTAGGGTTAGGAAATGAGAGGGTTGGTCTACCTCTGTGTTCATTTTGTCATGGTGACCCTTGCATTCAGGCATATTTCCTTATGAATGGGGGTAAGCCCACATAGCAAATTAAGCTTGAGTGTCAGAGGCACAAAGCTAGTGTTATGGGAAGGAAGTTTTTTCAGAATAGGTGTATTAGTTGGTCATAGTGGAATCGAGGATAGGAAGCATGGATTCATAGAAACCCTGAAGACAAGAGCAGAGACATCAGGGCTAGGATTCATTGAGCCTGGGTTAAAAAAATAAAAGAAAACCAAAAGATACTTTTAACTAGTTCTTCTTCTAGGGTAGAACAATGTTATCTTGCCAAAACTGGCTCTGCTGTTAAAGGACAACCCAAAGGGTCAAGTCAATCTTAAAGAAAACATGTATCAATACCATGAAAGGGGATAACTAAACAAACTAGAAGGGGCCAGAGGAAGAATGAACAGTGAGAGAAACTTGGAAAAATTAATAATCAAGTGCTTCAGTTAAGTTGTAAACCCTGAATTATTCAGTCAATGAGTAAAAAGTTAAGGTAAGTTTTGCCAAGTTACTGCTTACTTTATGACTGGTGTGCCTACCAGGTAGGACACCCCCTCTTGTGAGAACTTAAGTAAACTGTTTCACTGAGAAGTCTGTCTGGGCCAAGTTTATTGGCAAATGAGTATTTTAGAAAGAAATACACAGATTATTAGACTACCAAAACCAGCTTTTACCTACATAGAATAAAAAAAAAAAGACATTATTCTACATCATAAAGAGTATAAGAAGAGAAGAAGATGCATTAATCATACAGGAAAAGTTAAAAATAAGGCTGAGGCTATACAAACAGAAATTTATAAATGTAAATCTACAGATATGAACAAAATTAACAGCTTGAGCTGCTGTAAATAAAATGCAAAATGTTCTGTGTAGAGGGCCACATGGTCCCTGTCACTGCACTTACAGCAAAGAAAAAGATCCACATGCTATGAAAGCAAAACAGCCTCTTGGAGGAAAAATTCTATATTTTATTGCTTTAATTCAGTGCAAAATGGTAGAAATAAATGGTCTGTATAACTTGGACTAGCAGCAGCTGCAAAGAAAAGGCAGCACCAGGCAAATGCTAAATGCAGAATAGACAGTGGGGTACCAGAGAACCAGTGAAGCTACAAAATGTGCTATGTAAAGGGCAGAAGAAAATTGCAGCCAAATATAGAATTATTCAGATACAGATGCATCATTAAAACAATGTAAATGATAAAATTCTGGAAAAAAAGTGAAAAGCCATGTAAAAATTTCATGTGGGAGAGAAGCACATGCAAGAAAAAATATATAAACATACATGCAAGCAAAACCACCAACACTAATAGTATTCACTATATATTTACTGACATCTCTACAAATAATGTTACAGGTTACTATCACCGGTCACGAGTGGTTTAGTATTGGAGCTGGTCCTGTTTAATACCTTTATCAATGATTTGGATGAGTGTACCCTCAGTAAGTTTGCAGATGACACAAAATTATGCAGAAGCATTTAGCTGTTTGAGAGGCTCTACAGAGAGATCTGAATAAGCTGGACCAATGGGCTAAGGTAAATTGTGTGAGGTTTAATAAGATCAAATATCAGGTCCTGTATTTTGGTAGCAACAACCCCATGCAATGCTACAAAGGGATGAGTGGCTGCAAAGTTACATGGCAGAAAATGACCTGTAGTTTTTAGTTGACAGACAGCTGAATATGAACCAGCAGTGTGCCCAGGTGGCCAGAAAAGTCAACAGCATCCTGGCCTGTATAAGAAATGGCATGGCCACCAGGACTAATTCATGCAGTGATCATGCACCTGCACTTGGTACTGGTGAAACAGCATCTCAAATATTGTGTCCAGCTTTTGGGAACCCAGTATAAGAAAGGTATTGATTTGTTGGTGCAAGCACAGAGAAGGGCAACAAGGTAGGTTAAGGGATTGCAGAGGAGAGACTCAAAGAGTTGGGATTGTTTAGTCTGAAAGCTAAACAATCAGAAAGCTGATAGGAGATCTTACTGTCCTTTACAGGTACCTGAAAGGAGGTTGTACAGAGGTCAGTGTTGGCCTCTTCTCTCAAAAAACTGATGACAGGACAAGAGGAAATGGACACAAGTTACATCAGGGGAAGTCCACACTGTAAATAAGGAAAATCTTCTTTAGCGAAAGAGTAGTTAAACATAGGAAAAGGCTGCCCAGGGAAGGGATGGATTCACCATCCCTGGAGGTGTTCAAAAGGCAAGCAGATGTGATGCTTTAGGACATGGCCTAGAGTCCACAGAAATGTTGGGTTGAGGGTTGGATGTGATGACCTTAAAGGTCCTTTCAAACCCTAATGATTCTGTGACTTACAGAACCAGAGCCTGTTTTATTACTAAAGAACAAGAACAGTTAGAACTGGCAACACAAACAAAAAAAAAACCCTCTCTGAGACAAGGCAAAAATGAGACAACCTACCCTTCTCCTTTCCCTCTCCTTAACAAAGAATAAAGAAGAAAAGGTAGAAATAAAAAAAGAAAAATGAGCATGGGAATAAGTTGAGCAAACTGTATGTACATAAATACATGGGTCCTGATGGGATGCACTCACATGTGCCAAGGGAGATGGCAGATGTCATTGCTAAGCCACTCTCTGTCTTCCTAAGTAATGGGGATGAGCAGAAGTTTCCAGAGACTGGAAGTTAGCAAATATCAATTCAATCTTCAAAAAGGGTAAGAAAGAGGACCAAGGTAAATATAGACCTGTCAGCCTCACCTCCATCCCAGGAAAGGTGAGGGAACAATTTGTCCTGGACACTGTCTCTAGACACATCAAGGACAAGTGGGTCATTAGGGACAGTCAGTATGTCTTCACCAAGGGGAAGTCATGCTTGACCAACCTGATAGCCTTTTATGAGGGCATAAACGAGTGGATATATGATGGCACAGTAGTGGGTGTGGTCTATCTTGACTTTAGTAAGGCATGTGACACAGTCTCATGTAGCATCCTCGCACCAAACTGAGGCAGTGTGGACTGGATGATTGGGTACTGAGGTGGACTGTGAACTGGCTGCAGGATAGAAGCCAGAGAATGGTGGTTAAAGGGACAGAGTCTAGTTAGAGGCCTCTGTAGTGAGGTCCCCCAAGGATCAGTGCTGGGACCAGTCCCCTTCAATCTATTCAGTAATGACTTGGATGAGGGATTAGGGTGCACTGTCAGCAAGTTTGCTGATGACACAAAGCTGGCTGGTGTTGCCGACACCCCAACAGACTGTGCTGCCATTCAGCAAGACCTNGGGTGACCTCATTAATATCTATAAACATGTGAGGGGTGGCTCTCAGGAGGATGGAGGCAGGCTCTTCTCTAGGTCATCTAGTGATAGCACATGGGTCAGTGGGTGCAAACTGGAACATAGAAGCTTCCATATAAATATCAGAAGGAAGTTCTTCACGGTGAGGGTAATGGAGCATAGGAAGAGGAAGCCCAGGAGGGTTGTGGTGTCTCCTCCACTGGAGATGTTCAAGACCCACCTCGATGTGTTCCCATGCAACTTGGTGTAGGTCATCCTGCTGTGGCAGGGGGATTGGACTAGACGATCTTTTGAGTTCCCTTCTGATCCCTAATGATTCTATGAATACTAAGACTGAATCAGGAATGAGGAAAAGATGAAGAAAAATGACAGGAAGCAAAGTCAGGAGTATTTAGTAAAAGCATGAAGTGGCACAATCTTTTCACCAGGACCATGAGACAGGAAGAAGCCACAGCCAGCAGCACAACAATGGTTCTGGAAGGAAAGAGGAAGTTCAGCCCTCTCACTTGCTATCTGTATTCGTTGGCCTTTTCACTGGGCTGGCAAAGATCCTGTGTAGTCTGCCACTGAGAGACTGAGAGAAGCCTCTACTGAGAAAGAGAGATCACAAGTACTGATCTAAGCCTCTACTGAGAAAGAGAGCTCACAAGTACTGATCTCCTAAGCCTTAGTCTGGGGTTCTGTTATATCCTCCACATTTGGTGCTGCTATAGCCTCAAGGAAGAGCCCTCAAGCCAAGAGGAGCTAGAAGTATGCCAGAGACATCACAGAGTGCTGATGTCTGCATAAGGATCGGGAAAAGGAACTTTTCCACAAACACCACATGTATATTTTGTACTGGATTCTTGCCACCCACCTCACCACTCCCACCCCTTTCTCTTCTGAAAAATGGGCTGTGTGTGTGTATGTGTGTGCGCGCGCGCATGTGTGTGATGGCTTTTGTGGTTATGAGTGTTGGTGTACACTCTCTTATCCCATAAACACTATCATTGTTATGGATTCAAATGTTTCACATTTTGAAAACTAAGGAAAAGCTGCAAGATTAATTTACAATTTTTCTGCAAACAAAGGAAGTTTGGGGTAGCAGGAGTGGGCTTGAAGTTTCAGTTTTCAGTTTCGCTCCTACTCTCCTTGTCCCACCCTCCCCATCGTTCTTTTGGACTCCATTTCTTTCTCATCTGTGTTGTGAAGAAGACAACATGTCATTGAGTGCCAGACTTGGCAGCCATCTTGCCCTGGAATTGTGGTGAATCTCTAGAGTGCATGGAAACTTGGAGATCAGCATAAAGGAAGTTTTATCTGGATTCCACGGTTTTCTGTAACGGAGAGAGTTCTCTCCTTGTTCATTACTGTAGGTATCAGCATTTTGGAAATCAAGGAGAATACATGTAACTGGATTTTAAAATGCCCACTGACAATGAGTATGGACACCACAGTTCCACATAATCAGGAACTCTTGCAAATCATCTCTTTTCCCTTTTTAAAGTTTGGCCAGAGAGATTTTGTCTCAGTTATGTAAGAACATTGTGATTAATCTCTGTGAGTATGTCCTCTTATATGGGATTTTTTGCAGGGGGTGATTTGTTGCCTTTTTCCCCCAATCAAGCTAGGTTTGGTTTTCGCCTTCAATTCATAAGTAGGTCTTTTTCAGACCCTCCCTGTATAGTTTTTATTTCAGCCCACTAGCACCTTAGCTAAATTAATAGGTTAGTACCATGATTCAGGTTTTTTTAACCTTGACAATCAGAAATAATAAGCATGAATGACAGGATCCAAGATTATAAGCAGAATTTCAAGGCATAGACCTGACAGAGAAGCTTATTTTCAATGAATTGCTAGCAACACAGGAAGCCTTCATTTTGCAGAGCTGGTTCTGAAGCACAGTTAAGGTTCAGTTCCTTTTCTGATGCTTAAATCCACTTATTTTATTTTTATGAAGTTATAGTTAGTCCTATAAAAATGAAAGCACTGATTCCTACAACTATATAGGAATTTTTAGAGAGTTTGCTGATGGAGGTCTTTATTCTAAATTTTAAATTAATTAAAGCTTGGGTTCTTTAAGAGATATGGCATCAATTCATAATTTTTTGTCTCAAGATGAAAAGACAGCAATTGCAAATGTTCTGTAATAGGTTGATACTAAATAAATACTACATTGATACTAAACTAATACTTTTTTTAATACTGAAATGAAACAGTTTTTAAATAAAATGAAACTGATGTACTACACTTCAGCATCTGAATATCCTAATTTGGACACACAATTGTCAAACTTAACTACTTTGATTCAACTCATCTCCACTAATCCAAACATTCTTTCTTCTATGTTCTATCCAGATGTATTTAGACTGTTCATACACTAGTAAAGTAACTGCAAGAACTGCACATTTAACTACCTCCGTGTGAAATATATTTATTTTCAAGAAACAGTGGGTTTGTAAGCCATTAATCTTAAGCAATTATGATTTAAAAAGTCCAAAACACCTTGATATCAGGTTGGAACAAGACAACCTTTAAATCTTAAAATCATAAAATGGTTCAGGTTGTAAGGAACATTTAAAGATCATATAGTCCAACCACACTGCAGTGACATTTTCAGCAAGATCAAAGCTGCTGAGGTCCCTGATGAACCTGACCCTGAATGTTTCCAGGGATAGGGTATGTACCACCTCTGGTACCATCTCTAGCCCTCTATTTCACTACTCTCATTGTAAAAAATTTCTTCTTAAGTCCAGTCTGTATTGACATTCTTTCAGGTTAAAAACGTTATCTCTCGTCCTGTAGCTATGGGTGCCATTAACAATTCTGTTCCCATCTTTCTTATAAGGCCCTTTGTATGTCCAGATAGGTGCCTCCATCCAAAGAAGCAACAAATTTAAGAAATCGTTTCAGTGATGTTTTTCAAAGCTTACAAGGTTCTAAAGATTGAGAATGAGAAATCGTTTTTAGCATGACAGCTAATATTCACATGTAACAATGAATCCAGGATCATAAGCTGTAAGCACATGTAGTATTGTGAAAATGCTGCTTTTGAGGTGTGCTACATTATTTGATTGTTTAATCCACATCCATGCCATAGTACTGTATCCCAGAGAGAATTTGATAAACTTGAGGATTGTCTGGTTTTTTGTGTTGGTTTGGTTGAATGAAACACACTAAACCTAATTTGTCATCATAATCTTACAATTGCTTTACTAGCAATTACTTTTTACATGTTTATTTTAACTTCTTCTGTTACTCTCTGTGGAGATATAAGGAAAATATATAGACCTTTGGAGAATCTGCACAGTTATTAAAATCTAAAAAATCCCAAACTCCACATCACCTCCACTTAGAAGAAAACAAAGAATAAATGTAATCAAATCCTAGTGAATGAAAACATGTTAAAGAAACTATAAACTATTTTCTAGTGTTTATCACACAAAATACAGAAACTTTTGACATTTCCAGTTATAATAGACTGTATGTTTGTCTCAAACATATACCCTGGGTGCTGCTGCATTGGCTGCATTGTGCATTGTTTCACAGAAGGCACTTGCACAATTTTGCATCCAGTGTGCAACTGAATCCACTTGCAATTTTCACCCTGTTCTGCAAACCATCTCCCAGAAGGCCTCATGGGCATGTGGGCAGCATGCAAAAGATGAGGGACATGATGCCTTGCAAACACATGCTAGGTGAGGAAAAGGATGAGAGTGCTATATATCTGCCACATGGATAGAGAAAGTGATGTCAATTCCAATATAAAAGGTGGCATCTAGTGACTGAGAGTGGGAATTCCATACCCACCACCAAGAAGGAATGGAAGACCAACAGAATCTTGTGAGATGTTGCCTGATCTATGGTGCTGCCTATCCTTCGCTTACCTTTTACTTATTCATTTTTATCTTTTCTCCTTTTCTTTCTCTTCTCTCATTAATAAACCATTGAGATTTTCCCCAACCATGTTTGGGTTTTAATTCCAACCAGAACAATTGTATCTAACTCCTAGGACTGGGGTTCCTTGACCAGACCTTTAGACTGGTGTGTGAGCCTAGGCATGTAGAATTAAGCACTGATATCTAAAAAATTGACTTGAGCTCAGTAAGAAGTAAGATTAATTTGCTATTCCCAGAATTAGTAGAAGCATCTCAAAAAACAAACAAAATCCACAGTTCAATGTAATTTATTCCTAATTTTCATTTCTAGGATTTCTAGTGTAACTAGTAATAAAAGTCTAAATTGGGTAAGAGAGTAGGTTTTATGTCAATCTCTGCAAGGATTTTATTTCTCTAGAAAGCTACACTGCCAGGTGCGTGGAAACTACATAATATGTCTGAAGCACTCAGAGGCAGGAAAATTAACACTGTATGCCTAATTTAAAGAAAATACCCTTTTCAGTAGTTTTCTTGAACATAGTAAATTGCAGTACAGCATGGCCAACTTTAGCCTGGCAAAGTAAGTAACAAACAAATCTACAATTTTTATGACAATGTTTGTTTGGTTTCCATGTGCAACATGCTTAGATACCTCACTGACAGTAATAATATGTGTATATAATCCTTGTTAACATTTATGGCACAAATTTTTTTTTAAGGAACTGTAAAAGAAAGCATATGCCACTGACTCTAGTCTGTTTACCATTAGCTGTAATGACCTTTCAAGAGTCTGATTGAAAGCTTGGAGTTTCTCTACAGCACAATCCTCTAGACTCTTGGAAACCATCACAGAATGTCCATTGTGTGTAATAGTCCTAACTTCATTATCTTGTTGACTTTTACCAGAGCTTAAGTAACTTTTCTGAGTGCTTTACACTGCAATGAGGACTAAACCAATTTTGTCTTATCTGGCATTTCTTAATTTATTTTCCCTCAGTTTATAGTACAACAAAAACCTATTCAGTCATAATTGCTAGAACAAAAGCTAAAGCATGAAAATTGAAATAAAAGTTATGATAACAAATTTGAGAAGGTACAGATATGTATACAAAAAGCAGAAATCTGCAAACATGAAGAGATAATCCTTTCTAGTCTCTAAATTAACTGACTTTAATATTACCTTGTTGACTAAATTCAGATCACAGAATTGAAAATCTGGCTTCACCAGGCTTGTGCTAGGTGCTATTTTAGGCAAAGTACAAATTGTCTGCAATCCACAGTGCTCAAATAAGTTTAGAATAATACAGTAACTGGTTTGTATAGTCAAGCTGTCTCCCTCTAATACCTAAATTTTCCTACTCTCTTACCCAATTCAGACTTTTATTACTAGTTACACTAGAAATCCTAGAAATGAAAATTAGGAATAAATTACATGGAACTGTGGGTTTTGTTTGATTTTTGAGATTTTTCTCAAAAGAGAGAACAACTCATTGAAGGTTGAACACATAGTGTACCTTCTCTGTACATTTTTACTGGTAGAATTTTTATTTTTTCAGATTACAAACACCATCTGTATATTTTAGGAAGACAAGCACAAACACTCCTTTTGTCCTATTCAGGATTCTGTGAATGATTAGCTGATTATTTTCAGGTGCTTAGACAAATAGATTTTTAATAATATTTGAGACAGATCAGCTAAGTGAAAAAATATTAAGTAGACAACACTGAACAACTAGTTAAGAACTGAAGGTCAACTAGGTTCCACTAGGTTTAACTTCTCAGTATTGGATTGAGTACTGTGTATGATTCTGGACCCTTCACTCCAAGAAACATATGAGGTGCTGGAGCAGTTTCAGAGGAGAACAACAGCACTGATGAAGGGACTGGAATGAAAGTCTAATGAGAGGCTGAGGAAGCTGGATTTGTTTAACCTGGAGGAGACTCAGCGGGGGGAATTTTATCACTCTCTACAACTACCTGAAGGGAAGTGGGGGTTGGGCTCTTCTCCCAGGCTACTAGTGACAGGATGAGAGGGCAGGGCCTGAAGCTGCACCAAGAGAGGTTTAGCTTGGATATTAGGAAAAGGTGGTTGGACACTGGAATGGACTGCCCAAGGAGGTGGTGGAGTTACCATCCTTGGAAGCATTTAAGAAAAGATTGGATGTGGCACTTCATGCCATGGTCTTGCTGACATCATGATGTCAGATCATAGTCTGGACTTGATGATGTCAGAGGTCTTTTCCAACCTCAATAATTCTGTGATTCTGTGATTAAAAGGGAAAGTGAAAAGAGATAAATAGATAAGCAGTTAGATCACCAGACTAGACTGCAGGAATGTCTGGCACACTCAAGCTCCCCTTTGCGTCTTGGCTCCATAGGTCTCTAGTGTCTCTGGTTGTCTTGGTCAGTTTCTCAGCATAGTTGACTTCAAGGACTCGGGCAGGAGATGGTAGTTGGTGATTGGTCCCCCTTTGCTCCCTCAGTATTGCAGCTTTTCAATGTCTATGGCAGTCCTTTTTTCAATTTCTTAGCATGGTCACAGGCTGGGGGTAGGGGGCTGATGACTCCCTATCACTGTTCAAATCCCTCTTTTTATCCTCTTCTGTCATCCCCAATAGAAGACTAAGACAAAACAGCAGTGAGTAAGCTCTTGAGAGGTAGCAGCCCATCATATTTCCACCGCATAAGCATACTCCATAGCATTATGCAGTACATGCAGAATAACCAGGGTATCAGGCCAATCAGCATGGGTTCATGAAGGGCATGTCCTGTTTGACTAACCTTATCTCCTTCCACGACAGAGTTATCTGCTTATTGGATGAGGGAAGGACTGTTGTGTACCTTGGCTTTAGCAAGGCCTTTGGCAAGGTTTTCCACAACATTCTCCTAGAGAAGCTTGTGCTTATGGGTTGGGTACACATACACTTTGCTGGATTAAAACCTGTTTGGATAGCTGGGTCCAAAGATTTGTCTTGAATGAAGTTAAGTCCAGTTGGCAGCTGGTCATGAGTGGTCCCCCAGGGCCCAGTGCTGTGGCCACTCCTGTTTAACATCTTTATTGAGAGGATAGACTGTACCATCAGTAGCTTTGCAGATGACACTAAGCTGAATGGGAATGTCAATTTTCTTGAGAGTAGGGAGGCTCTGCAGAGAGATCTGGACACTCTGCATCAATAGGCTGAGGCTATTTCCTACCTGCTTACAGTAGTTTGAGCTAACTCACCTCTTGCTGCTTAGAATCTAACACCCTCTTTGCAGACAGCACTTTATTTTCTGCTTGATAGTCTGTGTTAAGTTTGTGATTCTTTTCAGGACAGTTCTGAACATACTGAAATGACAAGAAAAAAACAAACACATTTTATGTATAAGTGCCCGTCCAATGAACAGGAAGTATCTCATGGGCCACAGGTTCCTCATAATCTTTCATTCCTTAATAATACTTACAAACTAATATGTGAACAGTAACAATATAATCCTAAATGCTAAATGCAGAGCTACAATTTCTAAAAACATTCTAAATGTTCAGCCTCCTGAGTTGGAAGATAAGGATGGATTGCAGAACAACCCTTCAATAATCCAGGAGGAAGTAGTTAATAATCAACTTCTGCACCTAGACCCTCATAAATCTATAGGGCCAGAAGGCATTCACGCAAGAGTACTCAGGGAACTGGTGGGAAAGGTCACCAAGCCTCTTTCCACCATTTACTAACAATCCTGGTTAACAGGAGAGATCCCAGTTGGCTAATGTGATGCTCATCTACAAGAAGGACTGGAAGGAGGATCTGGGGAACAGCAGGCCTGTTAGCGTGACCTCGGTACTAGGAAAGATTATGATGAGGATCAGCTTGAGTCAGCTCTCACGGCAAGTGCCAGCCAGCATGGATTTATAAAAGGGAGGTCTTGCGTAACCAACCGGACCATGAAATCTACTTTCTGGATGGGGTAGGCTGTGGATGTAGTCTACCTGGACTTTGGTAAGACCTTTGACACCATCTCCCACAGCGTTCTCATGAAGAAGTGGTGAAACATAGCATAGACAAAAGTACTCCTCAGTGGGTAAAGATCTGCATGGCCATGCCCAGATAGGTGTGACTAATGGGAGGAAATCTAGTTGGTGATTGGCCACCAGTATTGCCCCTCAGAGCTCAGTTTTGGGTCCAGTCTTGTTTAATATCTTTATTGACTACCTGGGTGAAGTGATTGAATGCACCCTCCACAAGTCTGTAGATGACACCAAATTCTGTGAGGGTGTTGATTTGCTTGAGAGTAGGAAGGCAGCACAGGGTGATCCAAACAGGATGGATTGATGGACCAAGGCCATTTGCATGAGATACAATAAGGCCAAGGGTTGAGTCCTGCATTTAGGTCACAACAACCCCAGGTAATGCTACAGGGTTGCGGAGGAGTAGCTGAAAAGCTGTCCAGTACAAAAGAGACCTGTGGAACCAAAATACAAAGGGGAGCTTGAGTGTGCCAGACATTCCTGCAGTCTAGTCTGGTGATCTAACTGCTTATCTATTTATATCTATTCTCTTTTCCTTTTTAATCAT
>VZRI01006198.1:86-15065 GCA_013397515.1 Upupa epops
TGGCTGCCCGGCCCCTGGCTGCAGCGGACTCTTTCTGGCCGCTCCCTGCCGCCTCCTGCGTGCTGTGCTTTTTCGTTTGGTTGTTTTGAGTGTACTCTTGGTGTTTCTTACTGTCTTAATAAAGAATTGTTGTTCCTTTTCCCAAATCTCTTGCCTGAAAGCCTTTAAGTTGTAAGAATTTGGTACCTGTCTTCCCAAACGGAGACACCGTTAAATTGCAAAATTATAATATTCTGGAGGGACGGGGTTTACAGTCTCCATTCCAAGGGAGACTCCAGCTTTCCCTAACCGACACCTGTCTTCCCAAACCGAGACAGGCATGGATTGAGTTGTGCCAAGGGAGGTTCAGGTTATATGTAAGGAAACACTTCCTCATGGAAAGGGTGGTTAGATATTGGAATAGCCTGCCCAGGGAGGTAGTGGAGTCCCCAACTCTGGAGGTGTTTAAGAAAAGACTGGATGTGGCACTTAGTGTCATGGTCTAGTTTATTGTGTTGATGTTAGGTCATAGCCTGGGCTTGACGACCTTGGAGTTCTTTCAGCTTCAGTAATAATTCTGTTATTCTTTGATATTTCAATCTATTATTCATAGCTTAAATAATGGCAGAATTCCACAGTTACACTCTTCTCTACTTAAAGTGCTAATATAAAACTAGACAAATAATCCCCTCTATACATATATGAAAGCAATCACAAAAATACAAAACAAAACAAAATTTTAAAATTGAATTCTCATGTCTAGTAAATATCTTTTTTTATGAAAGGACTGATAGGAATCCTCTTCAATTCTCTGCTTCTTGAAGAATGTATTAGAAGTTCAGAGTAGGTTTGCTGTATGTGACACACTTCAGGAAAGAGATACACAGAAAATAATCTTTAGAGCATTTTAACATTCACCTAGGCTGAAAAAGACCTAGTATTTCCTGGAATTAAAATTAAGTTCTCTTACCCAGGGTCATTTCCGAGGTCTTTAACCTGTGCAAGATCCTATTAAACAGGAATAAGGACAATAACATGTGCTTAATTTTTTATTTTTTTTTTATCCTTTATAACAGTAACATCTCCACTCCCAAACATTTAGTAAACAGTCCAAAGAATATGTTTGATCTGCCTGCTTTCTTTCCCCTTCTGGACTTTACAGTATTTTACCACCTTTGACAAGTAGCAAGAAGCGATTGTCCTGTCAAGACAGCTGCAGGGATGACAATCTCATATTTTAAGTTGAATTAATAATTTCTGCTTATAATTTCCTGGTTTTGGTAATAATATTTCTTAATTTGCATTTGATTTTTCCCCTTAAAAACAAATTCAAACAGCATGGTGGAATTTTGTTATAAAGATTGATCGGAAAAACTGTTGTTTCTCCCTGCGTCTTGGTAGATCATGATATCTGACAGATCACTGTATGATGATTTATGCATGAATGACTTTCATAAATGAGATATGCTGGAGAGCTAGGTCTTCATGATTTGAGTTGTGTGAGGTAAATTAGTGCTGAGGTAGGTCAATGAACTCATAATTGGCTCAAATTAACGCTACTACTAGCTGTGAAAATTCTTTGTTGGCAGAAAAATGACACTCACTAGAGTTCAAATTTCATCTTTAACCTTGAAAACATAAAAGCAAAAGAAAATAATTATTTGCCATCTAACCAGGTGCAAGCTGAGGTGTATATTATAAGCAACAGATAATACTAAGTGCATTATGCAAGCTGTTGTTATTGAAATAGACAATTTCTTTTAAACTTATATTCCTGATTCTAAAAGGAAATAGATCTTTAATAATTTCCCATGCAATGATGACTGTAATTTTGGTGTTGATTTTTCTGGATCTCAAATGCACACACAGTAAAGAGGCCATTCTCTAAAATCATATATATCCCACTGTCTCATAATACATAATTAGTTTTTATAAACTGCTCAGAAGTGCTTGAAATGTTATGCAAATATATTATTATCTAGCAATTAATGTAAAAAAATTGAAGTATATTCACTGAAGGTACCAGATGAGCAAAGTAGACAACTGAAGAATCTTGATGTTTAAGAATTCTGATTTTTTATCCCTTAGAAAACATTACCATTGTTTGACTTGACAGATAAAGACAAGTGAGAAAAAAGAAACAAATTTCTGTTGCCAAATTACTGTTATTAACCATCTTATTTCATAATCTTATGGCCAAGAGGGCCAACAGCATCCTGGGGTGCATCAAAACAAGGGTGATTAGCAGATCAAGGCAGGTTCTTCTCCCCCTCTACTCTGCACTAGTGAGACCGCATGTGCAGGACTGTGTCCAGTTCTGGGCCCCTCAGTTCAAAGACACAGAGCTGCTGGAGGATGCCCAGCATAGAGCACCAAAGATGATGAAGGAAGTGGAAAACCTCCCTTATAAGGAGATGCCGAGGGAGATGGATCTCTTTGGCTTGGAGAAGAGGAGGCTGGGGATTGACCTCATTAATGTCAACAAATATGTGGAGGGGTGGGTGTCAGGAGGATGGAGCCAGGCAATTCTCAAGGTCATCTGGTGACAGGACAAGAGGAAATGGGTGAAAGCTGGAACATATCACAAGAAACTTCTTCACAGTGAGCATAACGGAGCATTGAAGCAGGCTGCCCAGGGAGGTTGTGGAATCACCTTCTCTGGAGACATTCAAAGACAGCCTGGATTTCTTCCTGTGCAACTTGGTCTAGGTGATCATGCTGTGCAGGGGGATTAGACTAGATGATGTTTTGAGGTCCTCTGGAGCCTTAGCAGTCTAGACTTTGATACCAGGACAGCTCCCAGAAGTACACATGGAGGCAAAGAAGGTGTTCAGTATGTCTACTTTCACTGTATCCTCTGTCTTCAGGGCACTCAGCTCATTCAGGAGGGGTACCACATTTCCTCTTGAATATAGTTTTACCTGCAATACAATTGAAGTATACATTAAAGAAGCCCTTTTTGCTACCCTTGACCTCTCTTTTAAAGTTTAATTCCAAGGAGGCTTTGCTTTCCTAGTTGCATCCCTACATTCTCACCCTCACAAACTCTCAACTCTCTTCATCTGCCGCAGGACAGAACTCAACACATTCCAGTTGCTTTCTCATGTAAAGAGCAACTCCACCACCTCACCTTGCTGATCTTTCTCTCCCGAAAATGACATAGCAGTCCATGATCACATTCCAGTCATGTGAGCTTTCCCACCAGGCCTCTGTAATTGACACCAGATTTTAATCACCTGACTGGACACCGATTTCTACCACCTCCTGCTTATTCACCATGCTGGTTGCACTGGTGTACAGACACTTTAGGGAGCAAGGTGAGCTCTCCTATTTCACCCTAGGAGAGCAAGATGCCCCCTGCTTTTCATTTAATGCCAGAGCTCTGTCCCACCCATCAACTTCAAAAACACCCCTCTTTGAAGCTAGTTTAAAGCCTTCTCAATGAGCCCTGCCAATTCCTGCCCCAGAACCCTTTCCCCGCCCCAGGATAAACCCCAGAAAGCTTCTATTCTTGAAATATTAATAGTGTAAATGTGGTAGTTTAGGCTTAAACCAGCAACATGAACCATATTGCTGCTTGATCATCCCCTGTCCTGTCCCCACAGTAGGATGAGAAGGAGAATTGGGAGAAAAAGTTAAAACCTTGTCAGTTGAGACAAGGACAGTTTAACAGAGCAATGCAAAGAAAGACACAACAGACATTACAATAATACTGTTGAATAATATTTGAAGTAAGTAATATTCAATGCAAGAGTTCACCACACAGATCTGCTGCTCAGCTAAATAATATTTGAGCAGTGCATGGTTTTCTGACCACCTCCCTGATATATATATATATATATATATGGCATGATGTCAGGATGTTATCAAGTATTCCTTTAGATGCTTTGGTTCAGTTATCCTGGTTTTTTGTGAAAATTAAATCCTGTCCTAGTCAAATCCAGGACAGTAAGATATTTAATGACTGATGGTAAGATACACACATGTGCATAACACAACATTTCATAAGATGAATGTTATAGCACGTTCCATTGGTATTTTGTGCACCAAAACATACCAAGTGTACAAATGAATTGTAATTTTTTACTGGGTATGCTGGCCTGTTTGTGATTACATCATTTGCAAAGTCCCTAAAAAAATCTATATATTTGAATTCAACAATTTTATTTTTTTGGTTGGTATAGTAGCTAAAGTTGAAGTAGGAAAATGAGAAAAAAAGAAAAACTAGTAAAAGAAGAAGAAGAGAAAATCACTCTATGGCTTCTCAGGTATGAAAGCTAATTACTAATGTGGGGTGACATTTGGAAAGGTTCTGAGGTAAAAATCAGATTGTTCAAGCAATGACATCAGATGAAAAAGAAAGAAATCTTAATGACAAGTAGCTGGATAATTCCAAATTCAATGGAATGACCACATTTTATTGCTCAAAATGAGGGCATTGGTCACTGTGCTTTTATCATATGATGATTAATTCTGAACAAAGCATAATGAACATATTCTTTAATGTGTAATATTCCCACCAAAATCCCATCAAAATCACAAGTAAATTCCACAAGATTTCATATTATATAAAACATGTGGCTAGAAGAAAGTCACTGTCACAATTTTTCAATTAAAATTATGGTAGATACAAGCTCAGAAAAATAAATTAAAGAGTTTGCAGATATATATTTGAACATGGTCACACAGGTGCTATACGGCTTAATTCTATTCTTTTTTTTCTCTTGATTTTTCATTACCTTTTGCTGGACTTAATCCTCTCCTCCAAAAATCCAAAACACTGTCCCACTCAGAAGCATATGAAAAAAAACTATCCCCAAATCAGAAACTAGTGATTTGATTATTGTGCCCAGGATAAATCCATAGATAGCTCAAGAGAACATATTGGATTTGGGTTCTAGTAAAAGAAAGAAAACAGCATGGGCTATTGGTGTTTATCACCAGCCTAAGTACATAATTCCTGCGCTATTGAACTTCCTTGTACTGGCTGCATTATGTGGTTTTTATCATGTGGCAACACAGTGTAGGTCTCTACCTGACCCTTGGTCTTGTCACAGATTGTAATATCAAACATGGACGATGATTTGAATCTGCTCTGGTGAGAACTCACCTGGAGTACTGTGTCTAGTTCTGGATGCCTTAATGCAAGAAGGATGTTAATCTGTTGGCATTTGTCCAGCGGAGGACAAGAAAATGATCAGAGAGCTGGAGCAAGGACAGGCTGAAACAGTTGATGTTATTCAGACTGAAGAGGAGAAGGCTCCAGGAGGACCTTATAGCTACCTTCCAATCCTTGAAAGGGAACTTTAAGAAGAAGGCTGGGGGAAAGCTTCTCACAAGGTGTTGCATGAAAATTGGGGTGTATGGGGGAATTGGGTACATTTTCTTAAGGCTAAACGCCCTTGAATTCTAGCAGAGTCCTCACAGATGGAGGGGCTAAGATGGCTGAGTTTAGACCTTAATACAAATGTCAATTGACAATGAAGATAAAAATCCAAACTGTATTATATAATAGTATTATTTATTATTCACAAGCAACATCATATAGATTCTTTGGACTGTCGGAGATAGGATTAATTTGCAGAAACAGAGTGTTTTCATAAGGGATACAAAATAGACACTGGGTGCAAAAGTTATAGAAGCATTAAGGGACACAAATAAGCAAATGAATGCAGAAGCGGTGTGGTTACAGACAAAAAAGCAGAGCTCTTACCCATGGAGGAAGATTAGAGAGGAGAGGGAAAAGTCTGTCGATACCCCCTTTCAGTCTTTGATGTCAGGTTTTGGAGTATACACTTTACTTCTCCTTTTGCTTGCTTTCTTGTTTTCTTGCTTACTTTTTCTTTTTACTTCAGTCTGTAACTGATTGATTTTATATTTGTAGATGTATGTGTGTGTGTGTGTGTGTGTGTGTGTGTGTGAAACATGAGTCTGTATCCAGAACAATAGGTGTAGTACAGGCATAAGAACCTTCTGATGGGCCATTGGCTTAGCAGCATTTTGGGGCTCCAAGCCATTCCAGAGACATCCTTGTATCAACAGGAGATTTCCTGGGGAGGCCTTCACCCCGAGGTAACCTTACCTTTGACAAGGGATGTGTTAGCTCTGGCTGAAGACATCAGGCCTCATGGTGACTGTGCACTTCTTTTCGTGAATGTGCATCAAGGCCAAGGCCATGTACAGGACACAGGGGCATGGAACAATATGACAAGGGGTCATGGTTTTAACTAGGACAGGATAGATTTAGTGTGGACATTAGGAAAAAGTTCTTTAACGTGAGGGTGGTGGATCACTGGAATAAGTTGTGTGGAGAGGTGCTGGAGGCAGCATCCCTGGAGACATTCAAGGTCAGGCTTCATGGGACTCTGAGCAATCCATTATAGTTAAAGATGTCCTTTCCTGTTATAGGGTGGTTGGACCATCCAAAGGTGATCTTTAGGGGCCTCTTCAAACTCAATACATTCTGTGATTGAACGATTCTATGATTCTACAAACATAGGCCAGATTCTGAGTGAATTTTCATTATGGCAACATTTACCACCTTGTTAACCATACAAAACAGGAATATGCAAAACTGGGCAGATGTCATAAATAAAAATCTCTTCCCAAAGCAAGAAATAGAAAAAGGCTCATAACATCTTTAGCTCTGCACAATAAATTTAAATCTGATTCTATTATCTCAAAAAATATAAACAGAAGTGATTTTTGAGAATGACAAGATATATGCATCCTTTGAAGGTACAGGAGCATTTAATTCACAGTGGGAAAGGGATTGTGCAACCAATTATGAACAGTCAGGACCACTTAGAAGGTAAAGGCAATATGGACAACTTACATTTTCCATTCAAAATACCTTGTGAGTTTTATGTAGACAAAAGGCAAATAGACTGTCAGGCATTCAAGCATATATATATCAGTTATTATTCACGAAATTATCAGTTATGTTTGGGACTTAATATGTAAGTTCTGAAGAGTAACTAGTTTGGTTAAAAGAACTTGGCAGCAACAATCTAGGAGGTTGGTGGAGTGTGTTGAGGATTAGTTTCTCATCCAAGTGATAGAGGAACCAATAAGAAAAAGTGCTGTCCTGGATCTTGTTATCACCAACAAGTAGGAGCTGGTGAGTGAAGTGAAGCTCAAGGGCAGTCTTGGTTGTAGTGATCATGAAATAGTGGAATTTAAGATTATTTGGATACCTAAGAAGATGCATATTAAGCTTGTAAACCTGGACTTCCAGAGAGCTGACTTCATCTCCTCAGGGATCTACTTGGCACAATATCATTGGATGAAGCCCTGGAGGGAAGAAGCACCCAAGAGAGCTAGACCAACTCCTCCAAGCCCAGGAGCAGTGCATTCCAAGAAAGGAGAAGGTAAGGAAAAATGCCAGCATGGATTAACAAGGTGCTCCTGGAGTTACTTGGGCACAAGAAGAAATTCTATAGTCAGTGGAAGAAGGGACAGGCTGATTGAGAGGAGTACAGAGTCTGTGCAGCCAGAACACAGATTAGAAAAGCAAGAGCAAAGACAGAATTAAATCTGGCAAGGGGATAAAGGGAAAAAAGAAAGGCTTGTTTGCATGTGTGAGTAACAAACGGAACGCTAGGGCTGACATAGGGCCTTTCTGGAGGGAAAATAGAGAGACCTGGTTACAGGTGATATGAAGAAGGCTGGGGACCTTAATGACTTCTTTGTCTCAGTCTTCAGCAGTGAAAGCTCTAGCTACTCCACTCAAGTCCCAGTACACTGAGACAGAGACCGGGAGAAGGATGATCCAAGCACTTTCAGTAAAGATCAGGTTTGAGACCATCTGAAGAACCTAAATGTGCACAAGTCCATGTGGCCAGATGAAATCCACCCATGGGTCCTGAGGGAACTGGCAAATGAAATTGCCAAGCCACTAGCCATGATATTTGAAAGATCATTGCAGTTTGGTGAAGTTCCTACTGACTGGAACAGGGGAAACTTCACACTCATCTTTAAAATGAGCCTGGATACTATAGACCAGTCAGCTTCACCTCTGTGCCTGGCAAGATCATGGACATAATGAATGGGCCACTCACTAGATAATAAAGTGATGAATGGCTCAAAGTCCAAATGGAGGGTAGTGACAAGTGGCATCCCTCAAGGGTCAGTACTGGAATCAGTGCTGTTCAACATCTTTGTTGGCTATATGGACAATGGCATTGAGTGCACTCTCAGCATGTTTGACATTGTGCATTAACTATAATGAGGTCCTTTATAGCAGGCTTGTAGCTTGGCATTCTGCCTGTCCTTTTTTTATTCAACAGCTAATAAAGATTTACAAGATCCCACAAATGCTCAAATTTTCCTGTAGATTACTGTAATTATCATGCAAATATGTTTAAGCTCTCCTTGTCAGATGCTGGCATGGACACTTTGGTGCAGGAGGCACACAATAGACACCATGCACTTTCCTTCCCAAGAACTAAAATTCATGCAGAAGTCTCATGAAACATCAATGGTTTTCGGAAGGACATAAGCTATGATATTTAGGTGGATGTCTCGGTTTAGGAAGACAGGTACTAAATTCTTTCAATTTTAAGGCCTTCAGGCAAAAGATTTGGGAAAAGGAACAACAATTCTTTATTAAGAACACTGAGGAAAAACCCAACAGTACACCCAAACAACGAGTCAAAAGAAAAGTCCTAGGGATCCCGACAGAGCAAAATAAAACCTGTTCCAAATCAGTTTTTCCGGAGTGGTAGATGTGGAGAGAGACTTCCACGGTGCAGGCGCAGGCAGAAGCAAAACGGCAGGAGATGACAAGGAGAGAGCCGGGCAGCCACAGCAGCACTCCGGGGAGGGGAGAGCGGGAGGCAGAAAAGTCTCAGAGAGAAACTGGATTCCGTGAAAGCAGCAGGGGCAGTGGTAGAGAGCGGCAGCGGCACCGAAAAGCACGCGGAAAAGCAGCTTCAGCTGGGAATCCCAGGGTCCGGGGAGCAGGAAGCGAAGCGAGCCCAGTCGAGACAAAGACTCTCCTTGAGAAACAGAGCCCCCCTCCTTTTTCTTAGTCCCAGTATGTGCCACTCGGCACGGGCACGATCAGCTTCCCCCCCACTTCCCCCCACTGGGTGAAGCTTCTCACAATGGGATGAGATGGGGTCTTGATGACCCATCAGGAGATACTTAAGAAAAATATAGTCCCACCTGGTTTTAACAATTGAGTTGGTACCGCGGCATTCACTTCCCCACCCCAAGATATATCGCCCCACCTGGTTTTAACAATTTGGTCAGTATTCACTCCCCCACCCCCTGAAGTTACCAAAACCAAAACCATACAGCTTCTCAACTGCTTCCAACAGATGAAAATAGAACACAAACTTCTTGATTCCATAACCCAAGACAGTGGAGAAGGATGTGAAACAACAAAAGAGTTTTCTTGGGAATCAGATGTATGGACATCAGGTTGGTGCTATTTTAAGCCCACCAGGACACTGTGTGACAGAGGCTGGTTCTCTATATTGTGCCATATTTAACATATAGATGAATGCATTTGCTCATGAAGAACAAGTGCACGGAATGCTGGTGTTATGTTTGTTATAACATATTACACTTTTTCAGGTATTCAGATGATTACAGAAATCAAAACAGGGTAAAACAAAACCCTCAAATAGGTTTTTTTGTTGTAAATTTGCTGACAAAGAGTAAAAAAAGAATGACACTCCCTCTTCACAGTGTTATAGATAATTACTGAGATTACTGGTTTCTGAGCATGTGGATGACTAATCCATGAAGTTCATGTGTATATAATGATAGGCAGTTAAAAAAATTTATACAGTCAACAATACATCAAGTGTTCTATCCAAAGGGAATTCTTATCAGCAATACCAAGGACAAACAGAAAGTTATACCTTGTTCTGAAATAATTTCAGATGATTATATATGTAGCACAGAACAATACTATTAAAGTAAAAGATTTCTAAAAATTACTAACTAAATAAAAGGATACTTTTCCTCTGTTGTTCTGTTTACCACTCTAAAAAAATATATTTTCATACACAGAATGAATTGCATGTTCTCTTCTACTATGTCTTAACCAGGGGAAATTTTCTGGAGTTGAGGCAGGGTAAGTTTAGATTAGCTATTAGGAAGAATTTCTTTACAGAAAGAGTGGTGAAGCACTGGAATGGCCTTCCCCTTGGGAAGGTGGTTGAGACATCATCCCTAGAGATATTTAAGAAATGTGTAGACACGGTGCTTCATGACATGCTATTGTGGCAGGTAAAGAGGGGATTTTTTGTCTTTCTTCATCAATCAAGTAATTAGGTATTTGTGGGTGTGGGTGTGGTTGGACTTGATGATCTAGTAAGTCCTTTCCAACCAGTTTATTCTGTGATTCTGTGGTCTTCATGAGATCATGTTCATTATTCATACTAAAGTACAAATTTATCAGAATTTTTTAATAACTGTAGTGTACTGCAAGTGCTTATATAACAAAGGATTCCATTGAAGTATGTCTGCAGGATTACACACTGTATTATGCAGTCATGAACTAATGTGATAAGGTGTTTTAACCTATGGCAATATTAGTCTAGAGAGGAACGTTAGCATTTCATATGAGGGATGGTAGGGTGACTTTTAGAAAATATAAACTATTGGTAGTTGTTATCAGTTCCGCTGCAAATGACATTGTCTCAGATAGAGACCATGTGTAAGCCTTAAAAAAATGTACTGTACCAGAATTATGAAAGTCTTTATATACAAAATATTTCCTTAAGACGGATTTTCTTTTAAGATCCATCATTTCTCCTTCAAAGTTCTGTATGTTCCAGTTCTAACTACACCTTCAATAAGTAGTGGAATAAATTCCAAATAATTTTCATTCAAAATATTAAAAAAAAGTTTTGAAAAAATGAGATACTTCTCAAGAAGCAGTGTAGAAAGGTTGTAAAAGATCAAATGAGGAGAAGATACAGGTGCACTGAAAAAAATTATCCCTCATCTTCTAATTTTTAAAAATATGCATGCAAAGGCATATGCATATAAACAGAACAAATTATATTTCAAGGCTTTAAGTTTACCATATATGTGTTTGGAATTCCACTTGAAATCACCTGAAGAATCTTGAGAGTTGATCTTGAATATGTAATAAGGATTGTATTAAAAGTGTATCCATGTACCAGTCCTGAGCCAAAGACTCTGAAATAAACTGATTGTTTTGGTCTTGAGTAAGAAAACTTGAAAAAAGCCCTAACTTTTCATGTTCTAAGTTAAAGTAGATCCCACAGCAATGTGAAGAGAGTTTCAAAATAAGTCTACACTTTAACTGCAGTCTCAGGGTAATTCAAACCAATTTACTAAATGTATTGAGAGTATATTCTTTCTTCAGGCACATTTTAAGACCTTTACATTATAATTTCTCTTTGTAACTGAACATGACTCACGATATCAAAACCACTAAAATTGTTAGATTTGTTTACCTTATTTCTTCCAGGCATACACAAAAGGCTATCAAACCAAATTTAGGTCTTCCTGGAAAAGTAAATGAAGCATAGTATTTTCTGGCTAGAAAAGTCTTTGCCACAGCAAGTCAAATGAAATTCTACCTCAAAATTTGAGAAAAAAAACAACAAAAAAGTACTTTAATCCATACATCTAAGCACGAAATGAACAGCTTTTCCAAACTAGTAAGGCCTTTAAAATGGAATTTTGGGAGAGACCAGCCCAAGCAAGAGGCGAAATCGAAGTATTGGGAACAATGAGGAATTATCTAGACTCTGGAAGTTCACACACTTTTTATGAAAGTGGCACGATGGAGTCAGTGGCAGTCCACCTCAAGTGGCATTCACTTTCCTCTGTCTGAGAACACTCTCAAGTATTTTTTCCTTTCCAGACCATTTTTCTTTCTTGGGAATCCTTTTTGCAGCCTTCAGGTTTCAAACACTCAGTGTGAAGAATTACAGTTCATGAGCAGCCTGCCAACTGCTAGTTCTACTTCATGTACCTCAGTTGGGATATTCAGGATGAATGTCTGATTCCATATGTTATCAGAATTTACCACAAGTTCATTCTTTTTATAGCTAGCAAACAGCAAGCTTCTTTGAAACTTGCAACCTTTGATTTCAGATATTCAGTATCCATTGTCCTCACCCTTTATTATCTACTACCTCTCAGCATTCACACTTTAAAAGTATCTGCCTTGTCTACATGGCATTTTTCAATGAACCACGTTATGAAGCAGGAAGAGAAGAAGCAACAAACTGAAGTTGCAATAAGGATCTACACTAAATTTCCATGACTTTTGAGCAGGTATTGTGAATTCTTTCCCACAGTGAAGTTAGTCAAACTCTAGAATTGGTTGTCCAAAGACATCTATGGAGATATTAAAATCTCAATTGACAAAATCTGATGAATTTCATCTAAACTGAGGTAAGCAATTGGAGCATAGGATTAGGTGACCTCTAGTGTTCCTTCCAACTTATAACATTCTATAGTTCTGTCATTAATTTTTCCTTATAGCATTTTAATTTCTAAATTCATCAGTTTCTTGCTACCCATAGTTATTTTCTTACTGATTTTATGCTTACCTGATTTTATCTTTCACCATGGAAGTCACTGTTATTCCATAGCTTTCAAACCTTTACTAAATTAGCCACTGATTTCCAAAAAGTGCTGATAGAAAAGGAAGATCTATGTTGTCTGAGCACAAATATGTATCTGCCTGTCTTTGCATAAAATAGGAAAGTCATGATAAATTTTAAAACTATTGCAGTAACTGTCTTGCAAATAAACACAGCCTTTTATAATGCTACAATTACAGAAACATTATATAAGTGAGAAATAATGAAATTAATCCAAGGACCTTTAGTTCCAAATGTAGTGCAGAAACACAAGACACAAGAAGACAATGTGCTTGCAGGCTAGTAACAGAAAACTTTTGTTTTTTAAATCTCTCTAATGAATCTGAAAATAGGCTTGAAGAAGCATTCTTTTTCTTCCTTTCAATACATCAGCTCTTGATTGTTACTATGTTGCAAGAAGTACAATGTCCTCCCCCTGACCAAAACCAGGTTCTACACTTCAGGGAATTTCTTATGTGTTGAATATAATTATTTTATAGAAGAATAGAATACAGAGTGGTTTAGACTGGAATGGATGTTTCAAGGTCATGTAGTCAATTCTACACTGCTTATGAAGACTTTGTATTTCAAACTATTTCAAAGGTATTGGATGGATTATTTATCTTTAGGGCAACTTTTGTGGAGTTTTTTTGGGTTTTGGTGTTTTGGGCTTTTCTTTGGTGTTGTTTTTTTTTCTCTGTAATTTCACATATTATTCCATGATAAATACAAGAAGGTGGGGAAAAAAAACAAACACTAAAAATGCAACCCAAATAAATGAAAAGCTTGCTTCCTTCCACAGTACCATATGATCTGAATAAATAGTAAGTCTTCTATATATTATTTGTTAAGGTATAAAATAATATAATCAAGAAAGCACAAGAGAGTAGTTGAGTAGTTGGCACGGTAATGAGCCTCTACTGGATATTTTCATAAATGTGTACAACATAAAAAGTGTCCCAAACAGAACAAAAATAAAAATAATATCCCTACCATACTTAATTTCATAGTCTGACAGTATATCCATTTATTTATTATAAACTAATTTTCTTTATCATAAAACAAGCTATGGTCTATGGAGCTGGTAGGAAAATACCACAAATGTGAAACTTAACAGAAGCATACTTCTGAGACTTTTTGCACAAAAAGATTTTTCATTTCACTCACCAAATTTACACTAGATTGTAATCTAGTCCAGTTGCAATTTCCACAGAAAAACCACAGAGAAAACTATAGAAGTCTTCTCCCTGCTATGTGCTTGCCCTTCTTCATAAAAAGGTTAAGTTATGCATGTCTCAAACTGGATCACATAAACCTGAATAGGCTATTGGGAAGGAAAACATTGTTTCCCTCTTATGTACATAGTGTCCTTGGCAAACAAATAATGGCAATTTTTGGACAGATTTCTTCATCCTTATGTGTAACCACAATGATTCAAATCTTTTGTAGATTTTCAGTCTGTACAACGCCACTCAGGGACAAACATACAGTTTTCATGCCATACTGGGGATGATTGTTTTCTTCATGTTTCATTCATATAGGTTAGAATGCCTTTCATTTAGACTGGCTGGAATATATATTTCTCCTGTTGGAAAATGGTTATGAGGCAAACCTGTGCAGAATTAACAGCTCTCTAAACACCTGTAAAAATGTAATGTAATTTCTATGGAACTAAATATGGTCAATACTTTCTTCCAACTTCCAACAAAGCAGGTTGGACAAAAGCTCCCACTGATTAAAATGAGATAAAAAATATTTCCTAGTTCTCTTCTTTAAAGAATAAAAAATACTCATATAATTTCACCAAGGGGAATTCATGCTTGACCTAACTGACAGCCTTTTATGAGGGCATAACCGGGTGGATAGATGATGGCAGAGCAGTGGATGTGCTCTATCTTGACTTCAGTAAGGCATTTTACACAGTCTCACATTGAATCCTCATGGCCAAACTGAGTCACTGTGGACTCGATGATTGGGTAGTGGGGTGGATTATGACCTGGTTGCAGGATAGAAGTCAAAGAATAGTGGTCAATGGGACAGAGTCTAGTTGGACGTCTGTATCTATTGGGACCCCCAAGGATCAGTACTGGGAGCAGTTCTCTTCAATCTAATCATTTATGACTTAGATGAGGGGTTAGGGTGCCCTGTTAGCAAGTTTCCTAATGCCACAAAGCTGGGTGGTGTCGAGGACACCCCAGCAGTCTGTGCTGCCATTCAGCGGGACCTGGACAGGCTAGACAGCTGAGCAGAGAGAAACGTAATGAGGTACAAAAAGGTAATTGTAGAGTGTTGCATCTGGACATGAACAACCCTAGGTAAGAATATAGACTGGGGACTGACCTGTTGCAGAGCAGTATAGGAGACAGAGACCTGGGGGTCCTAGTTTACAGCAAGAAGACTCTGAGCCAGCAAAGTGCTC
>VZRI01006199.1:0-116245 GCA_013397515.1 Upupa epops
CAGCCTGCCCCTTGATCCACACATCATCTAGTATCTGATGACCTTAGTCCCATTATGAGACAAGAGGAGTCAGAAGCAAGCCTGCAACGTCAGAGGAGGCTGATGTCTGCAAGAGGACCGAAAAAAGGGACTTTTCCACAAGCATAACTCAGGAACCCTACTGAGTTCTATGGTTGGAGGGGATGGCTGATTTCCTCTTCTGGTTAGAGTGTTGGTGTACACTCTCTTTTTCCAGGACTGTCATCTAAAGCAAAGAACCAATGTGTTAGCTGTCTCTTTTTTCTCTCAGAGTGTGTGTAAAAGCATTGTGATACAGTTTGTTTTCCTTTTTTTTTCCTTCTTTTACTTATTTGGGGATTTTTCCTTTTCCTATTGGTGATTGGTTCAGTAAATTCTTCTCTTTTTAGCCAAGTTGCTTCGCTGACTGTTGAATACTTGGCAAGAGCTGGTTGGTGTGCTTGGATCGCAAGCACCAACCCAAACTGATTTAGACCTTCACTCTAACCCGTGACATTACTCCAACACATGCAGTAACTCCTGTGCCCATCCCTTCCATGGCCCTTGGACTGTGCCCAAGCAATCTCTCACCATCAGTTCACATCATCTGAGCTTTTTTGTCTGCTATGATAATATGCTCTTCACAGAATCACGGAATCACAGACTCATAGGGTTGGAAGGAGCCTCTGAAGACCATCTAATTCCAACCATCCTACTAGAGCAGAATCACATAGCGCGGATCCCACTGGAATGCATCTGTGTGGGTTTTGAATGTGTCCAGGAGAAGGACACTCTACAACCTCTGTGAGCAGTCTGGGCTAGGGCTCTTCAGGGTGCCTTAAGGGCCTTTTGCACCGTTATCTTTTCTGTCGTGGCTCAAAAGCCATCACATACTTCCCTGTACAGGGATGGTGGGGATGAACCCTGTACAGGATGCTATCCCTGTCCCTCAAGCAGCCCCAAGTCTGGTCTCCAGTTTGTGACACTTGCACTATCCTCTTGGACTCACTGCAAGGTCAGGCATTGAGTGGAGCAGGCCTGGCATGGCTAGGAGTCACTAAAGGTATCATCTGAGATACCTGCAGGGTCAGGGGTACCTGCAGAAGTCAGACAGATCACCTCTGGGGTCAAACAGCATAGAAACAGGTGGAAAGATGCTGGTGGGCAGCAAACCTGTAAGCAGGGGCTGGGAGAGGTCTGCTTGTAGATGGTGTGGGATATGCCAGAGTCATGGTGCATTCAGTGCTACACGATGGCTTCTCTCAACAGCAACACTGCCCTGCAACAGACATCAAAGGACAGAGGTGATGCCCTGGTGCTGTGCCCAATGGCTTGGCCTTGTCCTGGGTAGTTGCAGCCATGTGTGCCATTTTGGCAATGCCATGAAGCAAGGCTGTCCCTGAAGGCAGCAGGGAGGATGTAGTGTGATATGTACTGTCTTTTCTCTGCTGGCTTCATTTGGCAGGGCCAGGGCATCAGCAGCCAGTGACAGGCTGTTTCAGTCTTGCTGGTGGAGGTGGGAGGGACCAGGGTGGCTTTATGCTGGGCTTGTAGTGAAGCAGGATCCCACCCAGTGCTGGCTATTAAGCAACCAGCACTGCCCACCTTCTGCTGCTCTGGAGTTAGAGCTCCCCTTAGAGAAGGTGCTTGTGACATGACAAGATGCCCAGACATGCCTGACTACTGGTGGGTGGTATGGCCATGGGGAAGGGTTCAAGGCTGTGGTGGGAAAGCGGACTCATGTACACCCTCAGATCACCTCCCAGCTGTGTGTATGGCTGATGACTCCTTCTGCACCTGTTCCCAAGAGACAGGTTTAGATGACAAACAATTCGTTCCCAAGCTGGCCAGACCAGTGACATTTTGCCATATACTGGGTGGTGGGCAGTGGCTGGGTTGGTGTGGCTGCAAATGGGAAGAAATTTATGCAGAAGGAGGTTTGTGCAGGCCTGTTCCAATGGCTCTTGATGGTGGACTTGGTGCTTTAGAGAAGGGCTGTGTGAACACCTCGTTCCTGTGCTGGCCCAACAGCCTCAGCTGACTTATGGATGGCCAGGCATGGCAAGAGCATGGTCTTGTGCCCATGGACTAGGTAACATGAGTGGAGTCCCTTGAGTCCCTTCACCCTTGCAGAACAGCCTTGTCACAGGGTCCTGAACTTCTTGGGGTCTGTGCCACTCTGCTAAGCCACAGACACCCAGGGTATAAGGCAGCTGCACCTTCCCACAACCAGCTAAATTCAGCTCTCCTGTAGCCACTACTGCTGGGAATCCAGGGAAACCAGGAACATTTGGGGTTTTTCCTCTTCCACCTACTGCACAGGGACTTCCCCACCATCTCTTCTGAGACTGTATCCAGGCTTTTCTCCTTCTGAGAACTGTTGATGTCATCTGGAGACATCTGTGAGTGCAGAAAACATGAGTTGCAGCGTCCCTTTTTGTGGCAGTGTCCATCTATAGGGCCAACCTGTGGCCAGCCCTTGGCCACCATGTCTCTCTTGTCCGACTCCCTTTTCATGTCAGCTCTTTTAGCCTAGGAAGGTCTTGGGGTCACTGAGGCTCTTTTCCTAAAGGCAATTACCGCAGTTGGGTTATGGGGGAGTGGTGAGCTGCCTGCTGTTCCTCTCCTTTGTTTTCCCGGAACTGCTTTTGTGAAGGAAACAGGTGGATCTGAGGGCATCCCAGCCTGGCAGAAAGTCACACAGCACAGACAGACCTGCTCCAAAGTCCAACACTGCCACCTCCACCACCACTCTGGGTGTGTTTTCTTGTGGGAAAGGATCAGGCTGGTTTGCTTTTTATTCCCAGCTCAGAAATTTCTGATGGGCTTAAGAGGGAGAAGAGCCTGGGGAAGGGGTTGTCTCTTGCCCTCTGTGTTGGGGATCATTGGCTGCCTTAGGCTCCTGCTCACAGTGCAGAACAACTGGTGTCACATGAGCCATCAGGAGACAGATGGCATTTTACAGTTACCCCTTTCTTTTCTTTCCTCCCCCCTCCCTTTCTTCCTTTTTGATTTCCCCCCTTTTTGTCCTTAAAAGAAACTGAGATGAAGACAGATCAAGGAGGAAGGGTGCCTGCCTGCCTTTTGAACTGTTACCTGATGCTAGCAGGGGTGATCTCTATGTGGCTTGGGCTTTGGCATTACTTCTTTTGAAATACTACCTGCTCTAGCCCAGCAGCCTTCACAGGACTCAGCTACAAGTGGGACTCTGTCCTGGATCATCTCAGGCTGACAAAGGGAGATGCAGGAGGCTACTCTGGGTAGGAGGGGTTCTCAGCCAGGGCTGAGGGAAGGGGTGAGGATCCACTGCAAAGAACCAGGGGTGTCTGAGGGGCTTGTGGGGAGTCCAGGTCCTTGTGGCTCTCTTCTCAGTCTGATTGCCACTAGTGAACAGCAGGTCCTGACTGTCAGTCTGTCCTGTGTGGGCTGCAGACATTTACAAGCTGGGTTCCTGGACTTCTGAAGACTTGACCAGAATAATTCATGGTGTTGGTGATTGCCAGTTGGACTAAAAGACCTCTCAACACCCTTTCTGGGATTCTCTGAAGTTCTTTACGTGCCCTGTGTTAAAAGCCCCAAGCAGAACAACTGGCTTTTCAGACAAACCACAAGCAAGCATCAGTGAAACTAGAAGATGACTAATCGGTCTTTCTAGAACTTTTCTGACCTCATGGTTCCTCAGGCCAAGGATCTTCTCCTTTATCCTCTGGCTTGCCACGATGATTTTGTGGGTGTGCAGAGCAGTGCAAGTGCTTCCCATAACCCTGTGAAGTGTCTGCAGGAGCTGCAAACAAAGGCACAGGAGACAAAGACAAAAAGAGTTGGAGCAAAATCCTATTTCATTACTAAAAGAAATAACGTATGGACTCAGTCTGTGTCTGTGGCAGCAAACAACTGAGCTAGGGAAGCATGAAGATCTTAAAAGGAATTGAGACTTATCATCTGGCACTTCTCCCCAAAAGTATTTACTTGGGAACTGAAGATCAAATGTATTATTGAAACAAAAGGTTCAGTAAGTTACAGTTTCTGTATGTGCTTTCTTTTGAAACTGATATCCATTTTATTTCTGAAGTTTTTGCTTCAAAATAAACCTTTCTTTTCCATTTGAACCCAATATTTTCCAGTTCCCCCCAGGACCTAATTTATCAGAGCAATGATTCTTTACAAACTTTTTGCTTCCAGTGTATCTGAAATGACAATTTTTTCCTTCCAAACTGTAAACAACCTAAGGAGTGAGATACCTGCAGAGTATTCATGTGCAACTCTCCCACCCAGACCTGGGCAGGAGACTTTGAAACAGAGCAGAAAAGATTTCTCTTTAAATCCTTCCTTCACATCAGTCACTTGTCAAAGATTTTGGTTGCCCTAGCACCAGAGAGAAGATCCCCTCTGCCAGAGTGTAAGGGGAGTCAATTCATTCATTCATTTGGAGCTGATGGCAATTACATAAAATTTCCAAAATACTCATGAGCCCACCCGCTGCCACTTGCTATATTCTCATCTCTCTGGCTTCAGATATGCATGAACAGTTATTAATTCCAAATACAGCCATTATCACTCATTTGGAATTTATTAGGAGCAGGAACCTCAATAAATGGGTGATAGGAGCTGGGTGGTAGTTTCCTGGACACACAGTACATTAACTGCCTTATTAAATTCTGAATTGTATGTCTATTTGCATTTCTAGTTCAAGGCTTTTACTCATGTGGTTGTGGGTACTGAAAGTTACTCTCTGAGAGTCAACATAGCCCTGGGCTGAGAAGTGAGTCAGAACCCTGCTTTGCTGGAGTTTCAACTGTCAGTCATGGCCTGAGTTCTCACTTTTCTTGGTGCAAATTGCTGTGTGAGTGTACAGTGTCTGCACTGACTCCTGGGCTGGGGACCAACCAGCTCATGGCTGAGAAAGACCATGAAACTGGAGCTACTTCTATACCTGTGTCCTAAGAGTGAAGCTTCATGGAGGCCTAGAAAAGGAGGCAATTCCCGAAGATGCTGGAGGCATTGAGGTGGTAAAGTCTGCTCATGGTGAGTCCAGTTGCTGTGTACTGCTGGGCTGCTGTGGATGGGAGGTGCCAGGGTTCTGTAGCTGGAGGTCTGTGGAGGATAGAGATGATATCTGCAGAGACACATGTTCATCCATCATGTTTGGGACAAAGTGAAATGCTGACAACTCAATTCCCAACTCCTGCATGCAACAAGGACTGTGCCATGCAGCCTCAAGCTGTGTGAGTGATGACAGGTGCTTGGGATACCACTGAGTCATGCTCAAGGCAAATGAGTAGAAGAACCAAACCTGTAACCTTGTGGCTGTGTTGTTGGCATCTCCCCCCGCACTTTCGGGTTCAGCATGGACACATGCAGGAGCTGTCCCTCCAGGCAAGGTGCTGCCATGTATTTCCCTGCTCCAGGAGCTACTGGAGTTACCATGCCAAGGATGGTTTAGGGTCAGACTTGGCCTTGGCTAGCAGATTTCCTGACTGCCATTTTTGCGGTGGCTTTGGAGTACAGAGATCTGCACGTATCTGTGTGCTGAGCGGATAATTATTAGTATATAGAAATATTTACTTTAGTGACAAGTGACTTAAACAGACTATGAGGAGTCCTGTGTAACACCCTCCAGTAAAACAATTTCTTGTCCTTCCTCTGGAAACCAGGCAGTGATTGAAAGCTGTTCTGGGTGTCACAGAAACACAAAGCCTCTAAGGGATGCTGTACCAGGTGGGTTGGGGGCCTGCCACTTCCCCCAGAAAGATAAGGAGAGCACAGGGATGTGCATCCATGGGGACGTTGGCCATAAGGCCAAGGGACAAAATCACATGCTGTGAGCAATGAGATGGTAGTTGCTGAGTCCTGATGAAATCCTATTGAGAGCAACATCTCTCTGCCTTTGTCAATGCAAAAAACCCAATTCGCATCCACATGGCACAGGCTGTAACAGGAGAAATTCCATTTACCTGATCTGTCCCCTTCCACTGGGGGAAACTCCAGTAAGAAGTGTCAGTTGTGCAGGGTTTAAGTTACTAAAGGATGTGGCATGTCATGAGATCTGGAAGTGAAAGCACCATTCAGCATCTGGACAGCCTTTGTGATGCAGTTTCTGCCCTGGGAATTGCTACTAACCCCTCACAAGGGAAACCCCCAAAAGTGTTTTGGATTCTTTAAGTGATGGGGATTAAAAATGCCAGGGTGAAGCAAGGGTTTTTTCAGCCCCTCCCAGTTCCCTTCTCTTCTCCTGGTGGTGTCTCCTGCCTTATTTTTGGAAGAGGGATATGCTGGGTCCTGCTGTGAAATCATCCTGTACCTCATAATACATCCTTTCTGCCACTGTCAGAAAGAGAGCAGCAATCTCCAGCTTTGTGGGTACACAGAGCCCCTCTCCCTGCACAGCTGACTTCATCACTACCTCTGCCAGCACAGCCTAGCCCTACAGCTGCATGTGAGGGCTGCAGAGTGACACAGAGTAGTGGGAGCAGCACCTCACTGCCTTGATGTGACTGGTACATGCACACTGCAGCGACAGGTGGTTTGAGTGGGATGAGGATGCACCCCTGGAATGATGCTTTTCATGCACCACTCCCTGCCGACTGAGCAAAGGGCTAAAGGACCACTGGTCTCAGCCTCATCTTGTTTCTCTTTCTTCCTACTTTCCTCCTACTCCCTTGATGCTCCAGGTCTGGGTGGGAGAGGTACCTCTGAGTAGCTGGACCTTGAAGAAGCTCATTAGCTGTGAACATTAATGGGAATGGAAAGTGCTGATTTCCTGGAAACTGGATGTTTCAATGGCCCTGACCAGGGACTTAGCACAATCACCTGCCAGCTCAAGCTGATCATCACTTGCTCAGAGCTCATGATCTCCACCATTTTGGGCACTCTCAGTCACTAAGACCAGCTCTGTCTTTCTAGTTTCACGTTGGAAGCCAGTATTGTCCCAGCTGTCCTCCTGAGGCCCCATGTCCAGGCAGTATGTTATTTGTAGCTTTTTTGTGTCCTATCTCAGTGGTGCAGCTTTTCTGCTCATGTCTACATACAAACAGCAACGTGCCAGTGTCCTCTCTTCCATGTGCCCAGGTTACTACAGCTGCCCTCTCTTCATCTGACCAGCATCAAGCTATTACCTGTCTAACTAACTGCTTGTAGGACCACCTTATCTTGCTGCTTTTCTCTGTAATTGCCCCTTCATATCTTATCCCACACCTCTATCTCTGCTCTTGCCTTCACTTTCAAGTCTTTCCACGTGTTCCTTGCACCTATCTACCAAAAATTCCAGTCCTGTCACTAATGGAGTGGTTTCCTTCGGTTGTCACTCATGCTTTGGGCTTTGGGCTTTCTGCTGTGCTCTTCTCTATGCTGGGAGGCCAACACCAGAACAGGAATTCTGCTGCCTCTGACAAACATTCCTTTTGTGGTCTGCTTTGTCTTGCTGCCAGTGAAAACCTGGAGCATGTGTAAGGCTGATCTCGTCACCTATCAGTGCATCAGCACTGTCCTGTGGTTTCTGTAGTTTCCTCATTAGTCCAGACTCATCCATACTTCATCAGTGGGACAGACCATAGGCTCTCCAGAGTGTCCACACTGACTACACAGCTTCTAACACAGCACAGGTCTGCCTCATGCCCAGAGATATCTCCAGCATGGGGCACTGTACCCAACTCCACTGCAATTTAACAGGTGCTATAGCCCAGGTGTGAAGAGGGATCCGCTGTTGGCTGATGATTTCTCTCTTGCCATTTACTGCCTTATCTCCGGGTACCTCCTGTGCTGTATCTTTGAAGACTTCCAAGCAGTTGGCTAGACAAAGCCATGGATGACATCCTCTGTCACTGGAAAATGGAAGGTTGGACTAGGAATCTCTGAGGGTTCCTTCCAGCTAATACTCCTGTGCCTTGGTGATCTGCACATGACACTGTACCTTCCCTGTGGCACATGGCTGACTATTCCATGAAGTTCCAGAGACCTTTCACCCAGGACATTTCAGTTGAAGCTGCAGTGAGAAAACTGAGCCAGGCAGTGGTAGAGTTTTGAGGTCAGCCCCACTGGAGGGACCGATATGTACAGGCCAAGGGACATAAGTTGAGACCTGTGCAACAGAAGGATGTGCCTGGAGGATAAACCACTTCCCGAGCTGAGCCTGTCTTCTTAGTACCTGCATGGACCAAACTGGACCTTGCTGCATCTGTGCTGGTGGTGGCTGCTGGATGTACTGAATGTGTGTGGAGGGGCACCAGACTGTGTGCCTCATCCCTGCTGCTCAGCATTCCTTTTATTGTTGCCTTCTGAAAGTATCCCACCAATATGTGCTGCTGCCTGACTTGTGTCTGTGATTACTTACTGTCTTATCTGAAAATATTATACAGGGTCAACATTACTGGAGAGGCCCTAGGAAAATAAGAAAGAGCATTATGTGCAGGATCTAATGTTTGAATAATTTGAGAAATACTAGAGCATTCTGTTCCATGCCCTCTGTCAGCCTCTGAGCTTCAGTTAGATTAACCTGAAGCACCTAGGGGACATCCCAGAGTCACTGGGTTGTCTCTGAGCACTATGTGTATGGCCCCAAGTAACTCAGCGGGATTGGTCCTACTGTTAGCCCAAAAAGGTCACAGTGCTGTGGCTGCATCCCAGACTAACACAGGCCAGTGGTATTCATCCTGATAGAGTATCCGGGGTTTTTCTCCCCAGACATCCAGCAATGCTCCCCATTCATGGCTCAGTGGCTGTGGGAACAAGTATTTGTCTTCTTTCCATATAAAATATTTGCTGCTCTGTACCTCCTCCCATGCCAGAGACTGACTTTTCTCCCTGCAGACCTTTTGTAGTTTGAAAGTTGCCATATTTTCAGGTGTTGATTTTTGTGCTTTTATGCCAAAAGGCCTGTGAAGCTGGGGATAGCTCTTTCTATCAGACCCCAGGGTCAGTGTCTTGACCCTACAGGTGATTGGTGGACAGTCTATAAAAAGGAGTGGACTCTCTCTTTTCTGCAGCAGTCTGGTTCTCCAGCTCTTGATGGTGCCTGATGGTGACAGCCCGGCTCAAGGGCTAAAACAAGTTTTCTGGCTGCAAGTTAAGTGGGGAAGGGCAAGGCCGTGGTGCTGCGAGGTGGGGGGGTTAGCCATGACTTACCCTTTTCCCAAGTGTGGAAGGCAGAGTGAGTGAAGCCCTTGGACTGTAGCCACTGCCTGCTCATTCCAGTTCCTGGCAGCTGGCCTAGAGCAAGGAGTCACTGCCCCACAGCATTCCTAGATCATCTTTGCAGATACAGAAGGTGATGAGCTCTTAACCCTTTCCCTCCCTTGGAGCTCTAACCACCTGGGAGATGGAAAAGAGAGAAAAGAGGAGAGAGAGAGAGAAAGAGGCCCCTGGATCAGGCCTATTTACCACAACAAGCATGGCCCCACATGACTAGTGCCATGTTGCCTCTGTATGCACCTGGGCCTGACAGCAGATGCCGTATAGTCTGCCACTGAGAGACTAGGAGAAGCCTCTGATCTGAGAGAGAAAGAGAGAGAGATCATAAAGTACTGATCTCCTAAACCTCTGGCAAACAGAAAGAGACTAGGGTTTGGTTGTGCTCCTGCATCTGAGATGCTGTTGCGGCATCAAAGAACCACTCCCAAGATTAAAGGAGTTAGAAGCAAGCCTGAGATGTACAGGGGAAGCTGGCATCTGCAAGAGGACCAGAAAAGGAACTTCACAAGTGTCAGATTTATTTTTCATGCTGCACTTCACACATCCCCCCTGCAGCACAGAAAGGTGGAGGAGTGAGTTGGTGGGGTGTGTATGTGAGTTTATAGTTAGAGTGTTACTATACACACTCTTTTCCCAGGGCTCTCATGTGAAGCCAAAGCCCAATGTGTTAGCTGTCTCTCATTTCTCTCACAGTGTGTGTAAAGGCACTGTGATGCAGTTTCTGGTTTACTTTTTTTGGTTTTTTCACTTATTTGGGGATTTTTCCTTTTCTTATTGGTGACGGGTTCAATAAATTCTTTCTTGCTGAAAAGTTCCTTCATTGCCTCTTGAATTCTTGGCGAGAACTGGTTGGTGTGCTCTAATCGCAGGCATCAACCCAGAACCAATCTATACCTTCATTTTAACCCAGGACAAGACCTCAGTGCCACTCTCAGTGGCAGCATATGGCTCTTTGCGCCAAGGAGACTTGACACTGAGGCTGCCTGCAGAGCCCTACACTTATTTGGAAACCCCTACATATTTGATTTTTTTCCCCCAGGAAACAGATAAAAAAATGTAAAAAACTGAGACCTGGCCAGGAAAACAGCAAAATGGTTACTCCCAAGTTTGAGAAAATCTAGTCGTGGCTGTAAAGTGGTTTGTCCACTTGATCCCTGAGAGCTGTTCTGTGGCACCAATGCAGACACTTCTGTCAGAAATTCACCTAGAAGCATTTTTTCATTATCACCCAATCTTTTAATCTCATCAAGAAGCACCATGATAGTTTGACAAAAATCTGTTTTCTATAAAACCATGTAATTGGATTTAATTACATTGTTCTATTTTAATTCCCTGTTAATTTAATTCCTGGTGTATCCACTGCTGCTTCATCTGGCCTTAAAGCTAAACACAGGAATCTGCAAGTGCACCTGAGTCATTACTCCACGTGGCCCAGTGTTAACTTCTCCTCTCTTTGGACGTTCCCCAGGGCTGCAGGAGTTAGCATCAGTTAACAGCAGCAGGCTGCACAGCCACTTGTTCAACATTTTACAGATTAAATGTAAAATGAAGCAAAATGCAAATATTTGCTGTCTGTTACTCTGGAGTTCCAGCAAGACTGGAGACACCATGCTTGCTACCTGGAAGCCAGGGACCTTAGAGACAACCTGTGATGTCTTCTTCTCTTGGGTCACTGTGGCAGTAAAGACAAAGCTGTAGGTTACATCACACCATCTGATTGCTCTTACACAACATCCTTGTCTTCAGAGCAAGCCATGAGAATCCAGCTTGCTCCTCTTTAGCTGACTGCATAGATCTAATTTCTTCTGGAACACAGTAAAGGTGCTGCAGACACACAAAGAGGAGGAAAATAGCTCATTCTCCTCTGGATGTGTGAGCCCTACAGAGCAGTGTTGCGGAAAAGAGCAAATGCCAAGGCCCAGGAGGGTTCAGGTCTTTGGAGCAGAAATGGGCCCAGTTCACCCTCTCCAGCATTTGTAATTTGACAGTGTGGTTTGCTGTTCATGAGCAGATGTCAGTACCCGAACTGTATGAATAAGAGCAGCTTCAATTATACCCTGGGTTATGCATTGCTGAATCACTGTCCTTTGGAGTTGAGGTTTTATTTCCTTCAACTCAGTCCAGATACAATGTTTTTGAATGGGAAATTGGAGGGGAATGTCATCAGCTATGACTGAGCTATGAAAAATATGCGTGAGGAGAAAGGGAAGGAGAGAAGGCTGGAAATAGCTTGCACGCTGGTGTCCAGCAGTGCTGCATCTTCCACCCTTCTGTTGTAAGCAACCTGGCTGCAAAGTAACAGGGAATGGTCATCATGACCTTTGCAAGACCTGAGCTGGATGACATGCAACCCACTCCACAGCTGAGGCTGGGAGATATGCCAAGAGTTAGATGGATTCAGGGTGCATCAGGTAGTGAATCACCCCCAGTGGACTTTGCAGAGTAGCTCTTCCCAGTGAAGTCACCTTGTGCATCCCCATTGCGGAGGGATAGAGAGGAATAGCCGTGAGGGGCTAATTTGTGGGGCTGAGCACTGCATGGATCCCTATCTGAGCAAAAACCACCCCATAAACTGTAGCTGCTGTCTCTGGGTCAGAATCTCTCTAGGACCATGTAACCCACATTGGTTGGGCTTCTGAGCTGGTGTGTGGGTACTGGAGTACAGAGTCTGTAACAGCTGCTAGAAAAGCTGGGGACATCAATGGGCATGAACATGGGCTGTGCAGGCAGGGACAGCTGATGGATGCAGCCACTGCTTGGAATTTGTTTCCTGTGTTGCCATGGCACAAACATTTTCTGTCTGTTATTGTCACTGGCAAATATAATTATTTGTCACAAAGCCCACGTTTCAGGGCAGAGTGGTTAAGCTGACCCAAACCTCAGATGCACTTTGCTTGGCTTTGCAGTCCTCGTCCTGGTGGGTGGGATGAAGCCTTGGGCTT
The DNA here is from genome assembly GCA_013397515.1 of Upupa epops. Taxonomy (NCBI): domain Eukaryota; kingdom Metazoa; phylum Chordata; class Aves; order Bucerotiformes; family Upupidae; genus Upupa; species Upupa epops. The sequence continues at coordinate 12,126 of VZRI01006199.1, forward strand.
GGGGGATGTCAGAAAGCTGTGTGTTTGGATGGAGTGGGAGAAAACTTAACTTGCAGCCAGAAAACTTGTTTTAGCCCTTAAGCTGGGCTGTCAGCATCAGGCACCATCAGGAGCTGGAGATCCAGACTGCTGCAGACTCATGCCAGGCTGCTCCAGGTAAATCCCCACGGTCAACTTCCCACACCCAGGACTGTCCTGTCCCTCCTCCTCTGTCCTGTTTGTGGGTCAGATGCAAAGTTTGCCGGAATAAATAGTTCTGGGGGACCTGGAGAAGGGAGGAGGCTAGTCCAGCTCTCCCAGCTAGTAGTGCTGGAAGAAGTAAGAGAGTAGCTATATCTCTGTGCAAGGGGGGCAGGCACCAACCCTTCCCATCACATAGGGGCCAAATCCAGTGTTGGTCCCATGACTGTTCATGTAGGTTTTTGTCTCCCATCATAAGCATTTCATTTAATGTTGAATTGCCAAAACAGCATGAAAGGATGTAGGGAAGGATGCCTGTGTACCCTTGGCCTGGTTTAGCAGAGGGACACTAATGTGCATGGCTTGGCTGGCAGCAAGAGTAAGGCCATGTGCTACTCGGATTTCTGTACATGAGAAGCAGCTGGAAACAGTGCCATGGGCTTTCCACATGGATCCCAGTCGCCTTATCTAGGTTACTCAGTGCTCTGGCTTGTAGCGACACTAGGAAAGCCTCTACCAAAACTGCCCGGTTTTTCACAGACATCTGATGGGACTGTTGATGTGAGAGTGTCCAGGATGTGACAAAGTAGAGGACAGAAGATGGGGGTGGTGTTGCTGCTCTTCATTGACAGAGGACAGCTTATCCTGTAGAATCAACCCTGTAAAGTCAGATGACATTGGTGTGGGTCAGCTAGGCATCCCCAAATACTTGCATAGACATTTGTAAATGGTCCCAGGGAACTACACATCATGTTCCCATCTTTGGGGCTTTGCCTCAGCCAGTGTGTGAGGTGGCACATCCATATGTCATTTCATTGCTCTGTCTTCAGAGTTCCCTGCACACTTTTTCTGTATAGAGATAACTCAAAGACAAATACCTTCAGTTCTCCACTGGGTTTTCTCTCTGTTTCACAATTACATCAATCCTGAGGGAATGTAAACTGAGCTTCACCTTCCTTCCTTCTGGCCTCTCCAACAGTGTTCCATGTATATCAGGAATCCCGAGGCTTTACTGAGCACAGGATGGAGCACCAAAGCAGGCCAAGGCAAGCCATATCTCATGAGGTCCCACCATAACAGATAAGAACAATGTCCTGGTTGTGGTTGGATAAGGGTGGAATGAGGTGTATTGACTCTCTTCTCCTTCCACATACTCCACCCTGAGGTATGCACAGAGGCTGGAGACATCAAGTGAAGGTCTTCAGTGTTTCCTGGTTTTCCACATCTTCCTTCCCTGTTTAGTAGACTGTTTCATCTTTCCTGTGTTATTCTCTGTGGAGAGAACCAGGTTGCAAGTGCAGCCCCTGCCCTCACAGTAACTCTCCCGGCCTTGGGGTGGACCTCAGAGCCCACCATGCCTACCAGAGATGATGCATTGTTGTGAGGCTGAGCTGTCTGCCTCGTGCAACTTCACTTATCCTGTCCCTTCCTTGGCTTATCCAGATACTGAGAGCCTGGCTTTTCTTCTGTCATTAAAATAGCTTTGGCCTCTGCCTGCCCCCTCCCCTTGACTCTTCTCCAGATTGACATCACCATAGTCCTTTGTGGAAAGCCACACTTGTGTTTGTCTCAGTGAGCAGCTGAGGGGATGTGCCTAAGCCATTCAGGGGCTTAGACTAGTAGGCATTGTGCCTCTGAAAGGGATGGTTAGAGCATTTACATAAAAATGTGCTTGATACAGATAATATGAGTCTTTGGGGGGGGGTGTGGTGTGTATGAAGGGTAGGGCTGGGAGGAGTCTCCAAGTCTTTCCTTGTCAGCTCATTAATCAGCAACAGAAGAGAAGGTGTATGGTGAGATAGCAAGTTTGGCTTCCCAGCTCAGCTAGTGCTTGCCTGCTATTCACTTGGGGGTCTACAAGCCATTCCTTTACTTGGGACAAAGAGCAAGCTGCTTTGGGTGGTGAGTTGTCTTTAGAGAAGAACCTCAGACCTGTCCCTGTACCCTCAAGCTCTGCTCTGATCCTGCGTCTGTACCTCCAAGTGGCAGCTGGACTGGGAGATGGCCCCTGCTAGGAATTCTCAGTCTTCTTCAGGGTGCTCTGTCTGGCAAGGGACACCTCTGGGACCTGGGAAGTGCCCCACAACCTTTACTCACCAGCCTGTGGCCTGTTGAAGCTCACTCTGTCCCTGGCCTGACTGCGTGGTACCTGAACCAGCTTGCTTTTCCCTCTTGCTTCTCATTTCTCCTGAGGGACCTGTTGTGGACCATATTTCATCTCCAACAGCTCAAACAGGGTTAGATTTCAGTAGTGGGTTTTAGTTATGCTGCAGTTCAGCCATGATCCTAAATACATCTAGGTTTGGAGCTGACCTCGCCAGGAATCCTGAACACAAGAAGGGGTCCCAGGGAACTACACAGGAGACTTTCCAGTTTTGCTTTGTCTCTGTGATGCTGATTTTATGGCAGAGGCAGGAGGACAGTGTGTGACCTACCCTGGCCTTTACATGGTCATGAAGCATCCTGAGGCCAAGCACCTTAACACAAAAAACCTGCCTTCAAAGCTTGTGACTCAAAGCTTACAATAAAAAGTTCAGGGTTGACAACATAGGCACATCTTCATGTTGCAACTGAAATCACTGAACATAATTGAGATCCTTCAGCACTTGAACAAATTTCTTCTTTCCACAAGTAAAATTTAACCTAACAGAAAACAAGACCCTGTAGAGAAAGTATCTCCCTAAGGACAGAAGTTTTCATGAAGATGATGATGGGTTGTGAGTTAAACTGCAGCATTATTAAGTGTTGTGGTGGTGCCCAGAGGCTATGATGTTAATAAGCATCTAATTTTGTGGTAATTTAGCTTCTGTTACAATTACTAGGTCACTGTGCTAGGTGCTGTACAAACATGTAAAAAAGGCAGCATCACCCTGAAGGGCACATGCTCTGGACAGGACAGTCACAGTAAATCCTGCAGGGGGTCCCTGTGTGGGTTGAGAGGAAAAGTTTGGTTTGATCTGACATAACAGAGGTTTGGGCAATGCTCAAACCTCAGTGTGGAAGGGTGAGGAAGCAGGATCCAAGAGCAAAGATGATTAGTTCCCAGAGCTCAGCATGCACTGAGCCTTCCCTTTGCATACCCACCCAAAAAGTGTTTGCTGGGCTGTAAAAGCACCTGTGAGTTTGCCAACATCCTCTGGGAAAAGTCTTCACAACTGAGGAAACCAAGGCACAGAACACATAATGCATTTAAGTCACCTGTAAAAGATCTGGAACAGCATCCAGGAACCCTCCTACCAGACAGCAAAAACCCTTTCCTTCCCAGGGCTTGAAAAAGGGGTTTTCCTGTGTCAGTTAATGAAGTAAAATCTCAGTCCTGGATCTAAAAAGATTTTTTTTTGCATACTGTGATACCAGAGGATGTTAGCCATGATTTGTGTACATGTTTGGTTCAATCTGGGCTAGAACAGGATGGCTTCATCAGGGTACATATTTTTATGCACTAGGTCTTTCCCTTGTTATCCCTGGGGAAGGAGTGAACCCCAGGTAAATCTTGCAAGTGCTGCCTGTCCTGGATGATCACTGAGCAGCCCAACCCCAGGCACACTCTGGTGGAGTTTTAGGAAAGATTTTAGCAGACAAGGCTACTTCAAACTTAAGAAAATGCATGCGAATTCACATCAGAGCACACATTGTAAAGTGTCACCTAGGAAAGATGTAGCTGTAAAATGGAGCAGAATGCGGTAATTGGTAACAGTGGCTCATTGCAGTGAGGTGTACGTAGTACAGATCTAATGCAGAGACTCATTGCAGTGAGGTGTGCGTAGTACAGATCTAATGCAGAGACTCATTGCAGTGAGGTGTATGTAGTACAGATCTAATGCAGAGACACGTGTATTATTCTGGTATAGAAAGTTACTTAGCTATGACACTTGAAATTAAATGAGTTCTGGTCAAATGAAACTTTCTACCTCACTGAAATGAGAAGGGAAAAATGAAATGGTTCACTTTGACTTTGTTTTCCATAGATCTGAATTGACACATCCCAACAATATATTTCTATTCTGGCCCAACTGTGTTTCCACTGGGAACTTACTGAGACAAACAGGTCTTGATCTGCAGACAGGAACTCACTGCTAACCACCTTCTGGCTTACCCTGTTAGCTCTGAAAGTGCATTTCAGAGGCATTTGGTGAAGTCCATCACTGCCACTCTCACACCCTTTCCTTGTTCTACTTTATGTACTCCGTAATTTGTTGTTTTTCTCTTCATTCCTTCTAGTTTTCCCCAAACTCTTTCCCTTTCTGGGTATGTTTGAAGATTTTGCCTACAACATGGCTCAAAAAAATGAAGTGATTGTGTGCACGCTGTGTTTGTAGGATACTGGCTTGGCCTTAGCAGCATGTTGCTGCTACCTAGCAGCATTGGGCAACAGCTGGCAGCAGCACTGGGATTTCACAAGAGTCCAAGCTGCTTTGGGGGAGTATGTGTCCGAGAAGTGCTGGACAAACTGAAGTTGCATAACCCCATCCTGTGCTACTTTGGACTCTAGATTTGTATTTTTTTTAACTTTTTCTTATCTATTTTTCCCTTTCCTTTTCTCTGTGTTGTTTCTACTTAAGCAATCCTGGCAGAGCCCATTTATGTTTGCTTCATCATACTAAGCCTCATGGCTGAGTGTCTGCCCCTCTGAACCTGCCCACTCCACCAAGACTGTTTCTTTCTGTGCCTGTTGGTTGTGGCTTTCAGCTCTGGAATTTTTGGGTGTCTCTGCTTTGCCATGACTTTGTCAGCAGGTCTGCAAAAGTCAATCTGCCAGTGATGGTCAAGAGGCCATTGGCTTCGTGCTGTGAAATCTGAACCTGCAAAGGGCCCTAGAAACCATTTGTGGTCCCTGAAAACTGCAAAGCTACAGATGAAGATTTCAGTGGAAAGCCACGATTGCAAGCACAATCATGTTTTTGTCTTGGCTTGGTTTTATTATTTTTACCACCTAACGTGGGCCACACTGGAGTGGAAGTGGGAAAAGCATTGCCTCACCAAACCTCTTCCATAACTTAAGCCACAGCAGGGGAAACAGCAAGTGTCTCTGTTGCTATGATAGCAGCTGAATTTGGTCTGTTAGTAGCCCAGCCTTGGGAGGAGGGGCTGGGTCAGAGGACAAAATGAACAGGAAAAGACATATAAAAAAATATGCACTTTATCACAGAGTTCTGAAGTTTCTTTTGGTGCAGAGGACAAAGCATGTACCACATAGCTAGCACCCCCATCGGTTCCTGCAGGACAGGAGCATGTCCACGTTCATATGTGGGGACACTCACATGCACCTTTTAGGTTTGGAGAGGTTCCTTGTCACAGTATTTAAACACCCGTTGCATTACTGCTGTTAGATTGGGCAAATATTCCACAATGAATAATGTATCAATGAACCCTTTCCTGCTAAGTGTGGAATATTCACGAGCAGATGGCAATTTGAGGCAGGTTTTTTCATATTTCTTTTTTCTCCATCCTGGATGGAGGGTTGCTGTAAGTAGGTGATTTTTGAAATTCAAGCTGTGTTTCTGGGTCCCGATTGGCCACTTCTGACACTATGGTGTCCCTCTTTCCGCATTGGCCAAGGGTACAAAGTCCTTTGGAAACAAATACTCACATGTGCAAATTTAACATTCCGTTTCCATGGCTACTCATGCATGCAGCTTTGAACTTCACTTTCCTCCAACATTTGTGCTAGTAAAACTCATTCAGTTGCCGGTTGGTGGAAGGTGAATACAAAAGATGCATGGGGCTGTATTTGCATGCTCTGGTGTCGATGATCCTCTTCAGAAACACAGCCTGGATATCCACTGAGCTTTTCTGCTGCATTTTTTGGTACCTGCTTTCATGGGTTTCAGACTACAGAAATTTTATCTCCCAGATTATCAGCCTCAGCTACTCCAAGTTTAGCATCACAAATGCATGTACAGATGGGTGATATCTCTGTCTGCAGGTAGATGCAAACACTTTGTAATCAGCCCTGCAGTGGGCAAAGCAAGGTGTTTCATTTTCTTCAGTTCAACCTCTCATTGGTCTTGAAAAATTATGTTTCTCTTCTTCTAGTTAATCCTCTGTCAGTCATAAATAACAAGGCATTAGGACACGTCCCTTTTGATAGAGGGAGAGAAGGGGAATTAGCAGGGCTTTTAAAGCAAGCAGATGGAAATAGCTGCACTGATGGGAAAGTGAGTTGTTTTGGTTTTGAAAAGAGCAAATAAAATATCCAAGTTGGAGTCAGAGTGCAGAGCCTGTGTGTGAGTCACCAGGGCCTGTTGCTGTCCAGTTGAGGTCCTAACACCTACCTCTAACTGCTGATAGAAGACTATCTGGTATGCATTATTTCCCCAAATACATTCCCTTACTGTCAGAAGTATCAACGTCACAAAAGTTCCCCCTCCCCTCACACTCCAGGACAGGTTAATAGAAGTTATTTTTGTTTTCTTCCCTGTCATGTGTCTTGAGCAACATTTCTGTAGCCTCTAGATCCGTATGTGAGAGAGAAAAAAGGTTACCCCGCATTTACACCTGGGTCTGTAACTGCACAGTGGGAGCAGTGTGGAGGGACCATGGATGGCTGGTGCTTCCTGCTCCTCTGGGCATTTCTGGGCACAAAGGGCAGGAGAAAGCTGCTCCCACTCACTAGTCACCAACAACCAGTCTTTCATTAGCACAATAACAAGTTGCAATGGGGGGGTTGGTGGGGACAGGGAAAGTCCAACGTGCACCAGGTCTCAGCTGTGGAAGAGATCAAAGCTCTTCTCTCCCGTACCTTGGTACTGGGAAGGCAGGGGATGTTTAGACAAATATTCAAACCTGGGAGTAGTTGCATCAGGACTCAAGTGTTGAGAAGACATCCCAGTGCCCATGCTCAGTGCGTGACCTTTTTAACTATTCAGAGAGCAAACCCAAATGGCTTTAAATGCTATCTGCTCTGAAACAGGTGACAAAGCACAACAATGACCCTGTCTTATTCAGCAGATGTGATCTCTAGTCACTTTGTGCCCAGCTGTGTGTATTCAGGCTCAGAGCTGTTGACATTAGCCAGAAAATGACTTGAGGTTGCCCTGCAGAACTTGCCAAGCTGCCTCTTGGAATGGATGACGTTCCCTCATACGCTGTAGCATTCTATCTGCTCTCCCATCTGGTGAGGGGTACCCTGGGCAGGTAGCTTTGTTCTGAAGAATGCTAGAATGCTTAGAGGGATGGAGGAGGGCACCACAAACCTGAGGATCTGATGTTTTGATACCTGTGAGCCCAGTGCAACTACTGTGGAGCAATGAGTGATGCCCCACAAACATGGTACACTCCTGTGTGGGATGGAGTTGCTGTAAGTGTGGAACCAGAATCTTGGTAATAGTTGCTGACAAAAGTGTTGTTAGTTGCCTTGTGGGTTTAAAATGGCTTTAAAGTCCTGGTTGCCCAACCTAAGTTTCTCAAGACTTTCCCCAAATTGACACTGTGGCACTAAGGACAAATCTGAGAACTTCAGCACAAGAGGAAATTCCCTCTGAGAGTCCAGGGATTTTCAGAGAAAAGGAACACTCAGCTCTACTGTTTGCACTGCTGCTCTTTATGGATGGCATATGGTGGAGCAGCTCTGCCCTTTGGCCAGGATGGCAGGAGAAGCAAGTCCCTGCCCTGGGGTGCACCAGGGGCAGAGCAGGAAGAGAAGTCAAGTCTGTAGCAAGTTCCCTGTGATCTCTTTTCTCCTCTTACCCTGTGGTGGCATTACCTGATGCTGTGGGACAATGTGCTCTTCTTGTTTTTCTTGTTTTGCTACCCCATCTTCTCCTGAAGCCCCCCACCAATGTCAGATGCTCAAAAGATGGGAGTGTGGGGCACTCACAGGGATCCTGGGGGTCTTGCTCCTTCCTCTCCTGCTATCCTGGGGGCTCAAGGCACCATTTGGGAAGCCACTGCCTTTGTTTGCAGAAAGCACTGGGGGAGGAGGGGCTGCAATGGGAGCAGATGGTCCCTCTTGGAGGGTTTGGGGGCCTCCTCGCCTGCAGGTTGGGGCAGGGGGGGCGGAGTGGGAATCCCCTTTCACTGCTTGACTGGGGGAGGGCTCACTTGTGGCTCACATAGTCCATTCCCAGCTGAGTGCCTCTATGGGATTACACTGCTATTCATCTAATTGAAATTGTATTTGGAGCAGATACACTATCTCCTTCCTCCGAGGATCCATTATGCATCAGCCTCACACAAAGGCATCCCCTGCNCTGCTGAAAGCAACCCCTGCAGCACTGGCCTGGCCTTTAACTCCTCTCCCCAAAGCTCAACAGCTTATTTCCTGTCCAGTCCTGTGGCAGCACCCTGACATGCCCTGCTTGCCCCCACCCTGCACCCCTAGCAGGGATGTGCCACACCAGTGAGATGGTGCATTCCCAGCTCTTGTTCTTCCACCATCATCTCAGAGAAAACGCCCAGGCACTGTGAAAACAACTGTGGTGCCATCCTGCGCCAGGTTGGAGCGTGTCACTGGGTCCATGAGGCAAAGGACACCCCTCCACAGGAGGGGGTAATGGAGGAGCAGGGCAATGACATTTATAGAGGTTCCTCCCTCGGGCAATGAAAACCTGTGGGGGCACAGGGAATCTGTAAATCAGTGAACTATGAGTGAGGAGGGCAGAAAAAAATGACACCGCAGCCATGCTGGCGTTTATGGCTGAAATCACCTTGCACACACCCTGCTGGAAGAGCTGCCAGAGTTCATCTGCTATCAGCTCCTGCCTGCAGATAAGGATGAAACCTATTTTTCTGAGCTCTGTGGGAGCTGGAGAACTTATAAGTGGTAAATGAGAACCTTGATTTTAAAAAAATAATCCGGCAAAATGAGTGTCCATGCGAGAAGCAGTGTGGGCATCAGGCAGAAGCTCTTTGGTAGGGAAGGAGAGCTCCACATGTGAGACTCTTCATGGGGGTTGTGACCAAGGAAGCAAAGGGCAGGGTGGGATCTTCAGGATGGTGACAGCCCCTTAGAATAGACAGTCATAGAATCATTAGGGACCTCAAAAGGTCATCTTGTCCAATCCCCCTGCCACAGCAGGATCACCTAGACCAAGTCACACATCCACATGGGTCTTGAACATTTCCAGAGGAGACTTCACAACCCTTTGGGGGAGCCTGTTCCAATGCTCCATTACCTCACAAAGACACAGCTGCATCCCCTAGTATGGCAGGATTAAAACCTGCATGGGGAGACCCCAATAGATTTTTAGTCCATTTCCCTAAGCACTCAGGTGGGGCAGGGGATGGTGTCTTGTTTGCACAGTGGGTGTTTTGGGAGTCCCTGTATGCTGAGTTCATTTGCAAGCATAATCCCTCTGAGAACAGCTCACGGATGGTGCCAGAGGCTCTGTTGGCAGCCCGGGAATGTTGTCCTGTCTGCCATGGCTTGTCCTGTCAGCTGTGGATTTGCAACAAGGTCTGGCTTGCTGGGCCAGCTCTATCAGTCTCAGTCTGTAGGTGTGGGAGCTACTTGGGCATTCAGTGGCTTTAGGAGCAGCAGCTGTCAAAGGCAGGGAGATCCCGAGGTCACAGACAAGATCTCTGTCATCTTCCACATGGGGACAATGATGGCCATGCCGTGGCTGTGCTACAAGAGCACAGTGCCAGGTCAAGTTCAAAGGGGCACTTGGCTTAAATATTCCCTTTGCTAATCTGGGGACACCAGCCCTGGCAGCCCACCAACTAACTCTGTGCTTGGGAGTCTCATGTCTCCACTTGACAAGAGAAAGAAAGATCAAAGCCCCCCTGACCTGTGTGACAGACCAGCGGGTGCAGGGAATGAAGGGTGCCTGCTTTGCAGCTCTCAGCTCTTCTCTGCTCTTCTACATTGGGCATCCTGAGTTGTGTCACTGATAGTTGTTCTGCCCTTAAAAAACTCTAAATAGAGAGGGGGGGAACTTACTGCCTCTTTATGATCCCCATTCTCCTTGTGCATCCTGTGAGACAGCTGCTTCCCCAGGGACCCTCCCTGTCTCTTCTCTAGTGAACAGACTTCCAGCACTTTGTCACAGGATAAATGTTTAACATCTCAGCTTCTTTGGGCTCTGCATTCATTCTCATGCTGGTCTGGGATATTTCAGAACAGGCTGTGGGCTCCACTGTGTGTGTTCCCCAGCATGTCTCCCTTTCTTCTCCCCACCTGGAACATCCTGGCCTTTTGTGGAATCTGAGGCTTCTGGTGGTGTTCAGGCCATGAGGGAGGACTGAAGTCCACAGGAGCCAACACTGTCCCCATGCTGCTGAGTCTGTGGTCTTGTGCTGCTAGAGCCCTTTTCTAGCAGGGTCCATGAGACTTCCTTTCAACTCCTCTGCAGTGCACTGGAAATCTTGATGGTCTCTCTCTCCTTTTTTGTAGTAATTTTTGGAAGTGCTTCCCCTTGTGCCTGGGTGTTTACATGAAGCTATAGAGCTGCACCATGACAAATGATCTAAGGTTCTTGGTTCACCTGGGTCTTCTGCTTTTGGCCTTATATGCCGTTATGAGCCTGGATGTAATAATCCCAAACAGAGATACCAGGTCAGAGAGGAGATGCCCCTTGGAAAGAGGCCCCAGCTAACCAGCAGGCTGTATGAGCTCACAGAACCTTTCCTCGTCATGGGATTTGTGCCAAATCTCATCTGATTTAGACAAAGCAGATCTTTTCTGTCCATGCATAAATCCATTTAAACATGGAGGCCCAATTTAAAAGCAACTCAGTAAAATAAAGCTAACGTGAGACTTTCTCAGGAATTTCCTGTACCCTGATGGTGCAAGGAGTGATTTCAAAGGAAGAGCCATAACAAAGGAGATGGTTTTGTGATAAACTCTCCTGGTACCTGCCCTCTCCTCTCTTTCTGCAGAGAAAATGAATAGCTAAATTCAGTTGTGATGCTGAGAGTGTAGAGTGAGGCTTTCCAGGAAGATGGTGTTGTGGGTCTTCTTGTGCTAAGTAAGGCAATGAGCAAACCAAGCCAGCTGTGCTTTTAGGGAACGTTGTAATATGTCAGCAATTTGAAATTGAGCTCAGACTGTGAAGGTTTGTAACAGAAGGATAAAACTGACCTGAATGGGGATGTCTGGATGTGAAATCAGCAGGAGGACCAGTGAGGTTAAAGGAAGGCATGTGCTGTTCTGCTAGATTAGCAGATCATCAGGAGCAGAGCAATTGGAATGCGACTTCTCAAGACATCTGGATCAGGAATACAAAAGGCAGCCTAAACCAAGAAGACATTACACCCAGAAAGGAGCCCACCAATAAGTAAATCAGCACCACTTCCAGTGCCTCAGAGTGGAGACAGGATGAAGAAGCAAAAGATGACAATTGCTGTCTGTTCCTAAAGGGTACAAAAGACAAGGATCAGTCCAGCCACCCATCCAAGAAGAATCCAGGAGTGGGTGAGACTTTGAGAGCAGTTAACACTTATTTCCTATGTCACCTCAAGTCATTCTGACTTGACTACTTGGTCACACACATCTTGGAGTGTGAAACCTGGGAGAGATTAACTGTGAGCTGAATCACCTTCATTGTAAGAAAAACTGCCTTCCCCTCCTGAGATGATCTTGTCCAGGGATCTCCACAGCCATTCCTAATTGTGGTTGTTTGTGTTTTTGTTCCTATAGATTAAAGCACTTGCAGCTCCTGCCCTGTGAATACTGCATTCTGAATTCTGATAGACAGGGTTTGGATGTAGGTAAGGTGCACCAGGGGTTAGCAGAGATATAGCTAAGGCCAAATGGCTTAGCAAACTGCTTAGACCTGTGCACACAGGCACTTGGCAGTCTGGCCTTCACCAAGTGTCAGCTCTGTCTGTCTGGTTCTGGATTGGATCTGGGCAGCCACAGATCACAGACACATTGTCTAGTTGCTTCAGGGATTAAAGGCTTTGTGCCTGGTTTCACCTGGCCATGGCTTTCTGGAATAAAACTATGTATGTGCATGGATAAGCCAGAACAGAGCTATGTGCAGTGACTGTCTCCTGCTAGCACATGGCTGGTGTTTGATAGTGGGCTGTGGTGTGCTATGGGAATACTCTACCAAGCCAATCCACCTGCAACATTGGTCTGCTCTTGCTGTTAGGGTGCTGCAGTGTGGGGGCTTGCAGGGAATGCCACTGCTTCACCTCTTAGATTTCTCTCCACTGCCAGGGTGATGCTCTGTAGCCCAAGGCACTTCCGTGCCCTCTCCAATCTAAGGCAGCTCTCATCCATGTGTAAGGTCTGTGCACCTTTATCTGCCTTGACATTAGCAAATGGTATAGTCACGCCATAGGTATTGGAGTTTGAGTTGTTTAACTCAGACCTTCCTGGAGTCTCTGGCCAGGCTCTGATATTATTAACTAGATAAAATGTGATCTGCTTACACATTACTATTCCCCACATCATAAAAATGAGTTTCAGCTTCCTGCTAGGTCCTAAACACAGCTCAGTAACACCCTTAAGAGCACACAAACATGGGCTTTGTTTTGTGAAGTACACCTGCCCCGAGGTGCACCAGGCTTGGAAAAATATTTGATACTGGTTGTGCCTGCACAGTCCTCTCCCTGTGACCAAACTCTCCCCTTTATTACACATTTATTTAATCTTTTGAGCTAGATGCAGGGCTTGAAGTAGAGGAAAGGGCATGGTCAGCATAAGATGCAGTAGAACCAGCAGGGGAGAGGAGTCCTGACAAGTCCTTGGAGATGTCTGAAATCCTTTTTTTTCTTTTTTTTTTTTTAACCATAGTGGCCTTGGCAATTGCTTTATTGTCTTTCCATAGCTGCTGAAATCTCTCTCCCATGGACAATATCTTGATGTGCTCATGCCTGGCTTCTGCAGAAGCAGGATCTTCTCTTATCAGTGATGTTGTGCAGCCCAAAGTTTAGTTCAGTTCACATCCTTCTCTTACAAAGGCACCTCACCCCTCTTACCATAAATCTGACCTATCATAGAATCATAGAATCATTAGGGATCAGAAGGGACCATGAAACATCAGCCAGTCCAATCCCCCTGCCACAGAAGGATCACCTACATATGCACCAAGTTGCACAGGAACACATCCAGGCAGGTCTTGAATGTCTCCAGAGAAGGAGATTCCAGAACTCCCCTGGGAAGCCTCTTCCAATGCTCCATTACCCTCACTGTGAAGAAGTTTCTTCTGATATTTATATGAAACCTCCTCTGTTCCAGCTTGCACCCATTGCCCCTTGTCCTATCACTAGATGACCTTGAGAAGAGCCTGGCTCCATCCTCCTGACACCTACCCCTCACATATTTATAGACATGAATGAGACCATCCCCCAGCCTCCTCTTCTCCAAGCTCAAGAGACCCAGCTCCCTCAGCCTTTCCTCAGAAGGGAGCTGTTCTACTTCCTTCATCATCATCGTTGCTCTATGCTGAATACCCTCCAGCAGCTCTGTATCCTTCTTGAACTGAGGGGCCCAGAGCTGGACACAATACTCCAGATGCAGTCTCACTAGTGCAGAGTAGAGGGAGAGAAAAACCTCTCTCACTCTGCTAACCATAACCACCCCCCTTCTGATGCACCACAGGATGCTGTTGGCCCTCTTGGCCACAAGAGCACATTGCTGGCTCAGAGTCACCCTGCTGCCCACTAGGACCCCCCGGTCCTTTTCTCCTACACTGCTCTCTATCTGGTCAGTCCCCAAGCTATCCTGGTCCCTGGGGTTGTTCTTGCCCAGATGCAAGACTAAATACTTAGCTTTGTTGTACCTCATTAAGTTTCTCTCTGCCCAGCTCTCTAGCCTGTCCAGGTCTCGCTGAATGGCAGCACAGTCGCCGACACCATCCAGCTTTGTGTCATCAGCAAACGTGTTGATAGTGCACCTTAATCCCTCATCCAAGTTATTAATGAATAGATTGAATAGGACTGGTCCTTGGGGGACTCCACTACATACAGGCCTCCAACTAGACTCTGTCCCATTGACCACTACTCTCTGGCTTCTATCCTGCAGCCAGTTCATGATCTGCACCACTACCCAATCATCCAGCCCACACCGTCCCAGTTTGGCCATGAGGATGCCATGTGAGACTGTGTCAAATGCCTTACTGAAGTCAAGACAGATCAGATCCACTGCTCTGCCATCATCTGTCCACCCAGTCATGCAAATTGTCCCATCACCTTTCCTGGGATGAAGGTGAGGCTGACCGGTCTATAGTTACCTGAGTAACTTGTGCTGATTTGCTTATTAGCGGCTCCTTTCTGGGTGTAATGTCTTCTTGGTTTAGGCTGCCTTTTGTATTCCTGATCCAGATGTCTTGAGAAGTTGCATGCCCACTCATCACCCTTCTTACCCTTTTTGAACATTGGAATGTCCTCATGGCCTTCTACTGCCCTAGCTCCTGGTTCTTGAGACACTTGGCTCCAACATCCAAATAGAACTCAAACATGAGAGGGTCTATTCTTTCTCCCAACCACGTAGTCCCCAGGGCTGTCAATGCACTGAGGGTGCTGCTGGTGGTTTCTTTGTGCCATAGGTGCTCCACTGACCGTGGCAAACTGCCAAGCAGTGTCACCTGCTGTGGTTTCTGCAGCTGTTTCCAAACATGTTTGGATGTTGTCTTGCCTGTCATATGCTGTGCTGCTCAATGCGCACAACTCTGAGCTGCCTGAGCTGACTCTGATTTGATGGAGCTTAAGGACATGGTCTGCAGTGGCCTTAGTAGCATTGGGTTTTTGGTTGGATTCAATGATCTGAAAGGTCTTTTCCGACCTAAACAATTCTGTGATTCTATGACTTCTATCTCCCTGGAATACAGTGGATAGTGCAGCTGAGCTGTCTCACCCATGCTGGTCACTTGCTGATAATGTTCCCCTTTCTGTGTGTGGCTGGCAGAGGTACAGGAAAACAGTGTGCCAGAGCCCAACTTGATCATCCTCTTCCACTGTGCAGTCATGAGATTTAATTGCCTAGGAGAGCTGAGCATTCCCTTTGCTGAGCATAGCAGATATTCCCTACTCACTGTAGAGAAAAGACCATACCAAACCATCAGTGCAGTGTGAGATGTGATCATTTGTATCTGGGGGAGGAAGTTGATAAATGCATTATTTTGCCCCTATGTCATTGGGCTGTCAGTGATAGAAAGCACTACATCTGCATCCAGAAGTGGTCCAGAGAATCTCTGGTGCTGGGTCAGTAGCACATCACCACACCAGGATATGTGAGTGACAGCGCTTGTAGGGCATGGCCCATTGCCTCTCCATGCAAGACTGCAAGACTTGTGAGCACTAATCAGATGAGAATGATATGGTATCACCTGACGCTGGCTGCTGTGTTTGGACTTGATGAGTCTGTCCATCAGATTTGCAACACCCAGCATGAGGGGCTATTGGATGCCATCCGGCGCCTTTGGTCTGCTTGGGTGTCAGCTCTGAAAGACTGGCTCCTCAGCACTGGAGCAGTGGCAGGCTATTTTGTTTTCACTTGCTGTTATTACCCTTTCCTTAAAAACACATGCTTTATTAGTTTCATTTTTATATGGAATGCAGTGCTCAGATGTATGTGCAGTTTCATACTTCCTGCTGCCAAAGCTAACTGGAAAAGAACCAACTCAAACCAAGGGCTGTACAGGAGCAAACACCTCTGCATTCTCCACTTCTTCATCACTCTTGGCCATGATCCCAGCTGTGGTCTAGCATCAGCTGTCTTTTAAGATCTTGCTGTGATTTATTTTCCTTAGAATGAAAGGATTTGAGAGATGTACATCTTAGTCAGTGTCAGAGCTGTAACTGCTTGGCATCCTGGCACCGTCCAGCTCCTCCTGGCTAGAGCCTCTAAAAGGCTCCTGTACCTCCTTTCTCCGGGGTAAATACCTGGGACTGCTTAAAATCTCCCTATGGAGCTTGATCAGGGAGGTGGGGAATGAAACTTGTGCAGGAGTTGAGAGGCTGTAGCTGAAGACCCCAACACCTACTGCTACTCCTTGTCTGCTTCATTTTGTATTGACTTAGGCAGCAGCACCTGGGGAACTGCTTTGCCAGGCATTGCCTCCAGGGACAACTCTCCTGCTGGGATCTTAGGGTTACAAAACACAGCCAGCACAGAATTGGAGAGGTCCCAGCAGTCAGATAGATATTTACCCTGCAAAGAACTGCTTCAGGATGAGCAGGACACTGGGGCAGTGAGGAATGCCATCATTGTGGCTTTTGAATTGAGAGCGATCCTGGCTCCAGTGAGACCCCCATTGATGCTTCCTGCTGCACCAACCCCACTGTACACTGCCCCATGAGACATGGAAGAAAAAGCAGCATCATGAAAACCTCTTGTGTTTGTGTGCTTCAGCTCTCTAAACTTTACCTGTCCTTGTACTACCACCTCATCTGCAACCTCCTGTTCTGCAGTGCGATACACATCAACAAGAGAGGAGCAGGAACTAGTCAAGAAAAGCTGTAGCTGTTTGCACAGCCAGGACTTCCAGAGAGCAAACTCTAGACAGGGGAAAGACACACAAACTGTATTGCCATGAGCCAAAAAGGGGATATAAGGAAGAAAACACCCTCTTGTAGAGAAGCCTGTGACTCACCGAAGCCTCTGCAGTCTGCAGACCACAGTGAGCTGAATTCATTGGTTTGAGCTTAGATACTTTTCCCATTGCCTTTCTTTGGCATTACTTGATTTTCATGAGTGCTTGCCAAGTGATTTAGACAAGCAATTATCAGATGATTTTCACCAGGTCTCACTTCCCATCCCATGAGTTTATGAGTATCTGAACCCACTTCCTGCTTGAACTGGGACGAGTTGTTGAAAAATTAATGGAAAAGACCATTAAAAAGATTTCATTCCAGTGAATCTAAACATTTCACTTGAATAATTCATAAATATTTTATCCACTTCCAGCCTTTTAAAAAATACCTTATAAAACATAAATTGCTGGAAGTATATTCCTTAAACAGGGACCCAGATTGCAGGCAGGGCTGTTCTGTGCACAGCTATTAGCACACAGACCATGGTCTGCTTGGATGATGCCAGCAGCCACTTGCAACTGAGCGAGACATTTCCCAGGAGCCAGCATCCTCCTGGGTATGCAGAGGGAGGGACCCTCTCCTGTGACCAGATGTTTCTCCTCCCCACAAGTTCATTCATAGCCAGCCTGGCTTCCCATGCACACTGGCAATGGTTCAGCCGTGCTTCTTCATTATTTGTGATCTCAGTAGTTCTGGTTTTGTCAAAGGGAATAAATGGAGACATGAATGGTGCCCGTGCGTGGCTCACATGTGAATGAGAGCAGATGGTGGAGACCAGGAGCTGCCTCTGTGCTCTTGTTTACAGGGAGAATTTAATTCTTCACTCTGCATTGTGTCAAGAGTGAAAACGATGCTGGGCTTCTGCAGGCAGCTTCCAATGTCTCCTGTGGCCATGCAGGAGTCAGGACTACACAAGCCTCCATCCTTGGCTTGGCTTATGATGTGTTGGCTCATGCTGAAACCAGAACCATGGTTCCAGGAGGAAGATATTCAGCTTCCTCCAAGAGTCTGAGAACAAACCTTGGTATTGGCTACTGGGTCTGAGAGCCCCAGCGTTTGTGCCTTCTCCATTTTTCCTTCTGTTTTGTCATTTATTTTTTGTATTTGATCATCCTTGCCAGGAAGCATCCCACTGGGGATCCAAACCTTTCTGCTCCCCTTGGGCTGAGTGCACCATCACAACGTGAGTGTTGCCCCTGCTTGTTCATCACAACAGCCACTCCAACTGGAGAAGTCTCATGGTCAATTCTCAATAAGTAGCAAAAGTTTTTACTAAACAGCAAAACCTGGAGCAAATGAGACCAACATTTGTAGAAATCAGGAGGGTAAATGAAGACAACAGTGGCAATGCAGGGAGAGGCAGAGCATGAACGCCCTGCATCTGGCAGTGAAAGCAGGGTGCAGGTTACACAGGGTGTGAGGTTCACTGGACAAAGTGAGGCTCTCTGTGAGACTACCACACTGACCTTTATTGTCAGGGAGGCCAGAACACAGTCTGTCTCCTCCTAGCCAGATACCTTGTCTTGGTCTGGCCAAAAACACACACAGACTCATACTCTTTTGTGAGTATAGGACTTCAAGTAACTCTTGAGATGCAGACACTAACCTTAGAGACTCTTGCACTTACCTCCATGCCTGCTCTGTCTTGGCTGTGTTTTGTGGTTCATTTGAGTGACTCAGACCCTTCTGGCTTTTTCCTCTGGAATGGGACTCCCATATCTTGATTTAGCAGATAGGAAAACCTTTACAACATAACTGATCTTAACACATTGGAGGGGCTTTGGAAAGGAGCATATCCAAGAAGGAAGTCAGTGTAAACAGTTACCTGACACGTATTTTTGCACCCCACCATGCTTGTTGGTTAGAAACTGGATCCTCATAAAGGAGAACAATAAAAACCTTTGGCCCCTTTAAGTACAGAGTTGGGCTCTGGGTCTAGCCCCCAGAGTTTTCTAGGGATACTGTCTGGATGAGGCTACAACCATGATGATGTGATTATATGCTGCTCCCTGCCACAGCTCACCACAACCAATCACAAGTCTATTGCTGTTTCTCCAAGGCTCTGCTCACCCTTACAGTGAATTTAGATCCACACAAGGCTGATGCTACAGAGCCCCAGTAGTAATTCTAGTATCAGCTGAACTGGGATGTGGTTTACAATAGTACAATGACCTCAAAAAGGACCTGCTGAGGAAAATTAAATGGGCTGTGGCCTTTCTTTGCTTCCTTACAAAGCCTGCCTGGCATGGCTTCCTCATTTTTCAGATCTGATTTGCCAGGAAGGTCGTCTGACATTTCTTGGTTTTCCTGTAGGGCTTGTTAGAGGTCCCATGTGCAGAAAACAAGCTCCATCTGACCCTCTCCAATGAGCACTGAAACATAAAGGACTAACCGTTTCTCACTGCTGTTTATTGAGTTATGAGTGAAGCAAACAGGAATGGCTGAGGCATTTAACCACTTTGACATAGCTCACAGTTGTTTCTCTGGTGCATCTAATGCTACAGAACCACCTGCTCTTTTCATCCAGAGATTCGGTGGTGAGTGAAATACCTAAGATCTGACTTTGTGATATTGAAAGAAAACAAACAAGCCTCTAGTTTTCCCCTCAGGAAGACAAATGGTCTTTTGTTATTTCAGTGTGGCCCTCTGGCCAGCTCAAGATTGGAAATCCAGAATTAGCATTTCAAAAAAATCTCAAGCATGGATTCTGCAACCTTGCAATTACTCTGCGTTCTCCACTGAAAGTGAACAGCAGTGAGTGGAAAGTCCTTTAGCATCACTTATGCCGGCTAAAGGAGTTCTTTAGCAGAAGGTTGGTTGAACACTGGTTTCCAAGTGAGGTAGTTGAGGCCCTATCCCTGGAGGGGATATCCCTGCTCACTGCATGGGGGTTGCACTAGATCATCTTTGAAGGTCCCTTCCAACCTAAGACATTCTATGATCCTATGAACTTATTCCTGAGCTTCACTCGGCTGCTTGGCACTCCTCCAGGAAGAATTTTTGAGGAAGATGAGGGATCTAATGGTATCCACACCACAGGGCAGCTCTGCTCTGCTCCCTCCATTTGCCCAGAGAATGGTGATCAGGCTGCCATGGCTTCTTTCTTCATCTCTGCATGCTCCTGCAGGTGCTGCCTCAGGACTGGAGAAGAAGACATCTCTCCAGGACCTGGATGTGTTGTGGTGGGTGGATGATATTGTGGTGGGGATGAGGGTAATTAAAAAGGATGCTTCATGATGAAAGTGTAGAAGGAAGGGGTAGTAAAGCTAGCTTTACTGGCAGTGATAAGGTCCCCCATTCCTGGCAGGGGCAGGTAGCAGAGAATGGAAAACCCTTCTCCTGAGCCAGATCAGCCTGTCCTCCCTCAGCACCGGTATAAAGCATACAGCAGTGACTCACCTGAGAGCAGGGCTGTGAGTTGCAGCCATGTGTCTCTGGTCACCCCATTCTGTGTCTCCTGACCTGTGTTCCTGTAAATGATGCATGCTTTCCCTGCAAGTCCCACACAGTGGCCATGAGCACCCCAGGGGGCATTTCTGAATGGGAGTTGCCAAAGGATGGTGTCCTGGGAGCAAGTAAAAGCACCCCAGAATGGAAAGAAAAACTCCATTGCTGAAACACTGTGGACTGACTTGAGGCAGAGGTAGTCCACAGATCTTCTGCACGGTGAGAGAGTAGGTCTGGGACTGATGGTCTCTGAATTGCTAGAGGCATAGAGCATCTATATGAGATAAATGTGGTCCTACTTGTGCTTTGCAGCAATTTAGAAATGCTGCAGATCCCTGAAGGCATCAGCATCCAAGGACAAAGCATCCCAGTCTCCAAACAGAGAAAGGGGGAAGAGTTTTGCATTCCTCTGGCAGATTAAGATCCATCTGGTGTAACCTGGATCCAGTCTGTGCTCTTCGTGGAAGAAAGTTCCCACATCCCCCTCTCTATTGTCTGGTAGTTCAGGCTTGTGCACAACATGGGGGGATAGGGCAGCTGTGAGCTCCTGGAGGGCAAGCAGCATTTGCCACAGTATTGTTCTTTCCCTGCCTGTTGCCTTTATGAAGGACTCTGCAAGTGCTCAGAGTACAAGGCTGACAGATCTACTCAGTGTCTCTGGGGCCCCTGTTGGATGGCTCCTTCCTTCACTCACAGCCCAACAGAAAGTAGCAGGCAATGCCACCCTTCTGCTGGGTAGATGCTCCCATAGGGCTGCCTGGAAATTCCAAAGAGAGACAGTTCCTTGCAGGCTCTGGATCATGTCTGTGCTCAATTAATGCATTCTTTTCCCTGACACCTGAGTCCTGACACTACTCAATCCTCACACTGTGGGCCCTTTGTGTCAAGTAAATATTGGACAGCGAATGTGCCCAAACTCTTTGTATCTGTGTGTCTGTGCAAAGGTTATTTCATCTCTGCCAGGTCATCATTCTCTTCCCAGAGCAGGTTTGTGCTGCCACAGTCTTTCCATAAGAAGCTGCTCAAGTCCTTTCTAGAGGTATCATAGTGCCATTTCCTAAATTTCTCTGAACAGACTAAAATAGCACAAAGAACAGCTGTCAGTGAGGTGTCTGTCCCTTTAATGCTTCCAGCAGCACGATATTAGAGCTGGGTCACAGCCACCTCCCAAGGAACAGATGACCTGAAAGGTGTCCTCAATCCGCCAGATCCTTTGAATTAAGCCCTGCAAAACGAGACTAGTAACAAGGCCAATGAAGGGACATGGTGTTGAACAAATATTACAGGCTTATCTACTTATCTGCATTATGCAACAGGCCTAGAAGTGCTTCATACTGTGAATTTCTTTAATGTGTCTTCTAAGCTTGAAGATGTTGCAACCCTGTGGCTGCTCCACTCCAAGGCATGAGGCATGTACTGGGGAAATTCTTGACTTACCTGCTGGGTCCCAGACAGATGCTGTCGGCGCCTCTTGCTTAACTCTCACACAGCACTTGCACATAGGTCAGTGTGTGACTTTCCTGCTTCCAGAGATGCAAAGGAGGAAGGCAGTGCTTTCAAGAGAGGACAGGAGCACACACTTCTGCATTTTCAATTTAATTTTGCCAGCAGGAAGGTGAGCAGGATCGATCACCTGGATCACCTGGATCCTAGGACCACCTGGATCAGGAGCCAAAAGCATTAGGGTCAACAAGGACACAAGTGGCAGAGGCAGTGATCTGTATCCAGCTCTGCTTGGTTGCCTCAGTGGAGGCAGTTGGTGGTGGGTGACTCCTTGTGGGTTGAGGGAAAGGGGGACACTATAAGGACTTCCCTTTCTCCAGCCACTGTTAAGAGGGGAAGGGATGATCATGGGCTACGAGGACATGGTCAGGTACAGCATGCTGGCAGACACTGGTGCAGCTACAGGACACAGATTTTTCTACCTGGATGTTCTGCTCTTTTCGCTGATGGGGCAGAGTCACTTTCAGGACAATTAAGAGGAAAAGTTTTCTTTTCCTCCTGCACACTGTGTTTCATTGGTGTTGCTGAAAGCCCTGCTCTGATTTGCCCTTATTCTGGCTGTGAAGGTAGGCACCAGATGGTCCTGTCATGTCCCCTCCCAGAACCTGGATGTGATATAAACCCCACTGCCTATCCCCTAGGAACCATGTAACCCTTCCATACATCCTGCACCTGCTGCTGCTGCAATGTTAGCAGAAAGGCAAAGCTGGACCTTCTGTGGGGGGCAGGAGATTCATGGTATACACATACACTCTGCTTCACACTACTGACAAAAGCAGACTTAGGGATCATACAGAAGGCAGTGATGTGTTTTGAGCCTAACGGTGCACTCCATCCTCCATGTCCAGATCAGGGGCAGCCTGGCTCAGCATCCAGCACAGGAATCTCTCATAGTGCTAGCCCAGGGAACAGAATGGTCATTGCTGAACAGGAGTCCTCCAGTTTATCTGAGCTGGAGAGTTTGGCTTTCTCATTTGCCTTACGATTGTAAGGTATTTGAGTTTTGGTGAGCCATCACTGATCCATATTCATCTCTGTTATTTCATACTGGTGAGGGGTCCTTCTAAAGGAGGGTCTTCAGTAGTTCATTAAAAACCTATAGGAATTACCAGTTCAAGTGCTCCACCTTGAGATTGTTGAGACAAGTCTTCAACTCTCAGACTGGGTAATGATCTAGTCCTCTTGGATCAAGCTGCAACACCAGTAGGGAGCGTCTGGAGAGGGTCAGCATCTGCTGCGCATGTTTAGGAGTTCTAAGACTTGGAGCAGAGACTGTACTCATTGGTCTGCAGGCACCAGGCCTATCTGGCCTTGCTTTCCCAAGAGTAGAGTCCAATACTGCTGGTGCAGCGAGGCACCGGCACTGTCACTGGTTTTGTTACTTTGAATAAATCTCTGGGCTTAGTGCTGGCCGCACACTTGCAATGCTTAGTTGCTGCTGTAGGAGCCCTGGTATCCTTGATCTCCTGGTTTTCTCCCATCCTCTGTTTTAGTTACTCCTCCATGAACTACACTTGTCTCTCCTAACCCTTCCTAACAGAGCTGTTCATATTCCTTGCAGTCCTCCCAAGGGAGTCTGGGACATGTGAACCCCACTGGAGCAGTGGTGTGTGTCTCAGGCACACACTGGAACATGCCCCAGCAAGTTTATGGGGGCAGGAATTGGGATGTCCAGCTGTTTCCCTGGCTGGCTGGCTCTAACTGATGTATTTCTGGAGGCTCAAGTTGAACTCCTATCTGTGCTGAACTGCACATCTTCCCGAAATAAGCCCGTGGCTCTGATTTAGAGCCCGTGGCTCTAAATAGGATTTCATTCAAGTTTACCTTAATACAAAGACTACAAATGCTGTCAGGCTGGATGGTCTGGTTTTGCAAGCAGAGGAGGAAAGGAGTGAGAAGAACAAAAGTAAAATATTCCTGCAGGTTGAGAGGATGCCGTCTTAAATGAAATCACTGTAACAAGCCCAACCTTCTTGCTTCCTTCTGTCAAATATTTTATTTAACCAAAAAAATGAAATGTAGAATTGAGTGGGCAGGCGTTTATTGCAAGACTGTCACAATTCTGGAGCTAGAAAAAGAATGAAATGAAACATGAAAATGTTTTGGATCTCTGGTTATAGCATTTTGATTTATTTTTCTCAGAGAAACAGGTTATGTTCTTTTCAATTTGATACCCATTAATTTTATTATTGTTTGAAGGAAGAAGCCTGCTTATAGTAGGAAAGTAATCCAGGAAGTAATTCTTACAGAGAATGCATTGGCATTTTGAGTTCCAGGGGATCTGAATGCCCTTTTTTGTTGATTTCTAGTGAAATTGTGTGATTGACAGTGCTTTGCATAGAGTTTAGATTTTTACTTTGCACAGGACTGTCAGAACTGGCATGGCCTGGATATTGGAATTTCATTTAAATCAGTAACACAAACCCTGCATGAACCCTCAGGATTCAATGGGGCTGGCCCTGCCTCCACTGTGGCCTGTTGCAGGGATCCCAGTGCAGAGTGTTTTTCTATAGGTCTGCAGTCCTGAAGTTTGCAGGATGCTGTGGACCTCGATGGGACAGGACACTCCTGGACTGAGTGATGCAGAGCTGATTCCTCTGACAAATACAGGGGAAGTGACACGAGAACTGCGATTTCTCTCTCCTCCAACAGAAAGCATCCTGTGAGCAGAGGCTGTTATCTGGCTGTTTCTCTGCAGTCTCAGGAACCTCACAGGGTCACATCTTTGTGACATGATATGTGCGGTGAGTGACATTGTGCAGAGCTTGAGGTGTGTGAGAATGGAAGCTGGTCTGCATTGAAACCATGCCTTCAAATGTGATGTCTGCTGCAGGACCCCCACTCCTCATCTGCATCAGCCCAGAGGCATGTCCCTGCCTACAGCTTCTCCACCCCAACTCAGTCATCACTTTTCCCTGACATGTCTTCACATCCTCTGTTTCTATCCAGAACTGTCACCCCCAGCTTGTTCACAAGAAGGCACATTCTGTGTTTGCATTGATTTCTTACCCCTGTGAGTGAAAGTCACACAGCCTCTATTGCCTTGTGTTCTGCCTCTCTATATTCACCTCCAGCTTGCTCTGAGTCCACCCTGTGCATGGTCAAATGCAACACCACCCAGCCCCATTTGAAACGGCCTGTGCTAGAGGTGCAGAGAAGACAGTGGCATGACTGGACTCATGGGACTGCCGACTGTAACCCTCCACATCCACCTTCCCTGTGATGCCAGCTCTGGTGCAGCAGCTGAACTGCCATCGTGGTGTTCCCCTGCCCTCCCACCTCCTTGGTGTGTGAGGAACCCTCACACACCTTGTAGGTGTCCAAGAGGGTGGTTATATATAGACAGACTGAGCACAGATTAACTGGACAGGACCAGGACCAGGTAATCTGCCTGTGCTCTGCAGCTGACGCAGCTCTGGCAAAGTGGGAGATAATGCTCCAGTACTTATTAGAGCCAAGACATGCCAAGATGGGTGGGAGGAGTGGCCTTCACTCAGCACATTCCCATGGTGGGGCTAGATTTTCCTTTTAGCTTTACATGTCATTTGGTGCCTGCGAGTGAACAGTGTTGTGTAACCCTTGGGCAGAGAGTCCTGGCAGAGAGGGTGTTAAGGGACTCCCCATTGCCCCCAGATAGCCTGATGCATGTAGGGCTCTAGTTGAGCATCTCTGATCCAGTCTGGAGAGGCTGGTCAAAGGGCCAAAGGGCCGGGGAGAAGACAGCAGTCAACTTGCACTTCTACTCTGAGCTTATTCCTGGTGGCATGAGCAGGAGCTTTACTGTTAGCAGTTTTCCAGGGTGTGAGTAAGGCAGAAGGGTAGGAGAGGCAGTGAATGCAGGTGATTTCTTTTCCCATAACATCAGATTCAATTTGTGATCATGACACCCTCATCCAAGGATCAGAGCAGATGTCTTCTATTAGTCAGAGATTGCTGTGGGATAGCTGTTTAATTCAGAGCCCACAGAGACACAAAAGAAGGTCAGTTCTTACCAAAGCTGGCACCTCCAGCCTCCTCTAAACCCTACTGACAGATGAAGACACCTCAAGAATGCCTTAATGTCAGACTGAACCAAGTTCTTAATAGGTCCTATGGATGTCTTTGACTCTATAGTCAGATGAATCTCACAACAGCAGTCTTCAAGGGATGGCTGGGCCAAAATAAAGGCCAAATCAGTTTAGTCTTTGGCAGAAGTAATGCAGTTAGCAATCAGGTGTGGTGGGACTGCATGGTATGCAGTACTCACTCATGCACATGGCCCATGGTCCTGAAGACATGATTGAACAAGTCCCCAGAGGGGAGCAGTGGGTTTGCTGGATGCCAGTCATTGATTTCCGCCCCCCCCCAGCATCTTTACTGATGCTTTGACAGGCCCCTAATGTTTTGCTGGACCTGTCTAGTGAATTAATAAACCCTTTCTCTCTAATCAGTATATTGCATAATTATCCATTTCTTAATAAATTACAGTTGTTTGTAAATTCTTTCAACAAACGACTCCATGAGTGTGGGTGACATCCACAGGCACACCCTATCCCCACCCTCCTCAACCTCAGGTCCTTCCTCCAGTTTTCCCAGCTCGAGGTGCCAGGCTGCTGGTGTCAGTGGGTCTGATGTGTTAAGGCAGGGCTGAAATGCACTGGAAACTATTTGAGGACTTGTAAAACGTTGCTTCTAGACCTGATGGGCCTTGGCCCTGGTTCCTTTCACTCTTATACCGACAGACAAGTTTTGGCACTGGATGGCAACAACATGAATCTGTGGGAAGCTGTGGCCCCTGTTGGCTTCTCTGCTGTTGGTACTTGAGCCTAGAGTGCTGCAAAGACAGTGCATGGCTTAATTGCTCAAAATCCCCAGGAATACCCCCAACTGTCCTGAGTTCTGCACCTCCTAGGCTGTGATATGTTGGCACTCAGAGTAACTGTCCTGGTTTGAGTTAGAACAGAAGTAACAGGTGCAGCTCCCAAATTGACAGGAGTGGGGGTTGGAAAGTTGTTTGAAGAAAAGCTTTTAGCTGGTGTAGCTTCCCTCAATATTGCTGTGTGGGTGCAGAGAGGAGCTGCGAAGAAAACTGCAGGTAAGTTGAGAGCAATGCAGGGTTCTTGAGACTTACAAAATAGTGGGACCATCCTGCAGGCAACAAGGTGTTTGTATCTCAAAGAATTGAACTCAACAGAGAACTTGAGAGGTCTGCAAGGGCAAGGAGACCTGTAAGGGGAAGAAAAAGCTCCTTTTGTTCTTGCATCAAATGCCAATACAAGCCAAACAGAGAAAGAAAATGTATGAAAAAGAAGTGATGAGAAAAGTGGGGTGTTCAAGGATCCTGCTCCTGCAGGCTATGTCCAGGAGGTGTGTAGCTGCTAGACCTATGGGCTGAGGTATGCCCCAGAAAGCAGTCTGAGCAGTAACCAGGCTCCACCATCTTGGCTCTATCTGCCTTGTGTAATTCTATTTGCATCATCAACTCTGTAATGAAAGGCTTCACTTTGTACAACACATTCTCAGATTCTGTGCATGATGGGAGAAGGGAAAGTGGATGAAGATGAAATGACAAAGTCTCACATCTCTTCCAAAGGAGTGGGACAAGGAAGTGGGGAATGTGCAGGCAGCACTCAGGGTATCTGAATTAGTGTGGGTCTGGGAGTCTGAGTGTGGACATTGCATCCTGCCAAGCTGTAGAAGCCAGATGTTGTGAGCGCTGAGAGAGGAGGAGGGTTTGCTTCTGTCTGAGCATTGTGAGAAATGCAGTGCTCATCTTAGGGAGCTGGAAGCATGGGCATAGAATAGCTCAATAGAATCATAGAACTATTAAAGTTGGAAAAGATCTCGAAGATCATTAAGGCCAACTGTCAACCCAACCCCACCATGCCCACTAAAACCATGCTCCAATGTGCCATGTCTAGATGTTTTTTAATACCTCTGGGGATGAGGACTCCACTGCTTCCCAGGGCAGCCTCTTGCAATGCTTGACCACTCTCAATAAAGATATTTTTCTGAATATCTAATCTAAACCTCCCCTGGCACAACTCACAACCATCCTCTTGTTCTATCACTAGTGACTTGGGAGAAGAGATCAATCCCCACCTCTCTACAACTTCCTCTCAGGTAGTTATTGAGAGCAAGAAGGTCTCTGAGCTGTGTCTTCTGCAGCCTAAACAACCCCAGTTCTCTCATCCACTCCCCGTAAGACCTGTTCTCCCTTCATCATCTTTTTTATCGTTCTTTGGGTCCTCTCTGCAAGCAAAAGGCCCTAGATCCTTCCTTCTTCCATCATCTGCAGTTTGTTTCAGACTTGCTCAGAAATGCTAAACAACACTCCTAGATGCTGGCAGACAAAGGTGTGTGAGGAAGCACAAGGACTGTGCTACCTGCTTCAAGTCTCCTTGCCGGCTTTGAGCATGCTGATGGAGGGAGACTTGTCTTTGCAGACCAGTTGTTTCTCTTGTGATCTCTGCCTACCTAACAAATTACTGTCGGGTGATAAAATCAAAAAGTATACTAAAACATGAAGAAATCTGGGATGCCATGAGCTGGGAACTTCCACCTGGGGTTTAAAACACTTTGCAACAACCAAACTGCAATTTTATTCTGAGAAATCCTAGTCTGTGACGTTGCAGGTTTGCTCTTCTGTGTCAGAGCCTCAGAAACAGTTCCTGAAAGCACAGACAAAAAATAATATTTTAACTGGTTTTGACTCTTTCTTGCTTTGCTGACTCAGCTGCTGCTGTGGATGTCAGGTTATATTCCTGCACATGCAATAGCAATGCATGACCTAAATTCTGATTGCAGAGCCTCTGCCGCTGACTAAGCATGACTCAGAACTCACTTCTCATCATTTGTAGCTTGTCTTGTAGTCCTTAGTTTAAATGGTGTACTCACCTATCTTCTTGGCTGTGCAGAATGCACATAGAATCACAGAATCATTTGGGTTGGAAAAGACTCTTGGGATCATTGGGTCCAACCATTAACCCTACTCTACAAAGTTCACCTCTGAACCAGATCCCCCCAACAGCACTTCTAAACAACCTTTAAACACAACCAGGGATGGTGACTCAACTACTTTTTTTTCCTCCATCTTCTAAGCCCTGACTAATCTTTCTGTGAAATTTTTTTTCCTCCTGTCCAGCCCAACCCTCCCCTGGTGCAGCTTGAGGCCAGTCCCTCTTGTTCTGTCACTAATGACCTGTGAGAAGAGTCCAGCACCCACCTCTCTGCAACATCCTTTTAGGTAGTTGTAGAGAGCAATAAAGTCTCCCCGCAGCCTCCTCCTCAAACTAAAAAGTCCTGACTCCTTCAATAGCTCTTCATAATTATTTCTCTAGGCCCATTACCAACTTTGTTGCCCTCCTCTACACTCACTCCAGCAATTTGGCAATGACTTTTCAGAGGGACAGTGAAGTGAAGTGTGGTTGCCTTAATTTTATGTGCTCAATTGTGTGTTCTTAAAGTAGATTTTAAAAGTCAAAGCATGAAGACATCCAGTAAATGCTGAAGTTCCTAGTCTACATGACTAAGTGTAGTGACATACTTCAACTAAAATGAAGGTTGGTAAATCTGTCTGCAGTTAAGTCATAAACAGACTGTGGGAAGAAACCTATTAAGTCATCAGCCTTCTTGGATATCAGGAACAGATTGATTACTAAGGCTTTGAAAAAACAGAAGGGTCAGTTGGGTCATATATTGGAGGTAGTATGTGAAGCATCCAGGACAATTCCCTTCTTGTTTGATATTAAGGTTTGATGTTGTTTTGTGTTTTGGGGAGCTAGAGAAGAGCTGAGCATGGAACAGTTGGGCATTACCAGATATTCAGGTTCTGCAGACAATGGGGCAGGGATCATTTGAAGGATCCCCAGAATACATTTTGAAAATTATTTTTTTTCTTCTGTTTTGGAAGCGGAGAGGCACGGTGTGCCTGCATGGCCTAAGACAGCTGAGTGGGCAAATAATGTCTCTGCATATCTACAACTCCCCAGCAAGATGTCCTGGCTGCCCCTCTAAGGCACAACCAGGCCTGTGACTCTGAAGACTGACAAACTCAGACATGAGCAGTTCTGTGAGGGGTACTCTCCACCACCTCTCTCCCCAGAAGTAGTGAGCCTCAGCAGAATAATATCTGTTTATTCATGCAGCAGCTGTGCATTTGTAGATGAAGGTACAGGAGTGAGGACACCAGAGCTGAATCCAGCCTACAGATACAGTCACTACCCATAAATCGTTCAGGGTAGAGATTCATGCT
This sequence comes from Upupa epops, assembly GCA_013397515.1. Taxonomy (NCBI): domain Eukaryota; kingdom Metazoa; phylum Chordata; class Aves; order Bucerotiformes; family Upupidae; genus Upupa; species Upupa epops. Next base: position 41,914 of record VZRI01006199.1, read on the forward strand.
CCTAAACCTGTAGCCACCAGCAGTTCATTAACATCTCAGGAGCTACAATTATGCCCATGGGAACATTACAACAACTGTGTGATTGCAGAAAGCTGCATTTTGTTATGAAAAACTTTTCACCAGATGTAACTTTTCAGGTGACAGAGCTGGAGCAGATGCTAGAGGCTCTGTCTATTGCCCGTTCCATCCAGCAGACCACATCCTCTGAGTATGTATCTGCTCCTGATTTGTAGCAAGTGATGATATTGGGTCACTCTGGGCTGGCAGAGAAGCCTTGGCAGGAGGCTTAGGAGAGGATCACAGTGCTTTACTGCATTGCTGTGCAGGAGGGGTGGTGGAAGTGGCTCCTGGAAACAGGCTGGATGTGCGGAGACAATTGGATCTGCCTGTTTTTAACACTGTGCTTGGGTACATAACCCAGCTGTCCATCTTCTCTGACAATAACACTTTGTTTCCCTTAACCAACATCACTTTTTAAATGAAGCAAATAATTTTAGAGCATCCAAACAGGAAGTGGCTGAGTGTCTGGGTGTCTGAATCAACATCCTGGAGGCTGGGTCTTTGCCACCGCCACAACTACTAAATATAGGAGTTGCCTATGAATGGAAGTGCAGGTCTTGGAAATGGCAGAGCCAGTGAAACTCTCTGGCTCACAGGAAATGTGACCATTGCCAAATACCACTGTTGCTTGGCCAGTTCAGTCCTGATTATGTGGCCACAACTGCATCATCTCAGGTTCTGTGCTGATGCAATAACATTTTTCTGGTTGTGACATTAGGACGGAAAGAGCAGAACAGAAGGACCAGCACTACTGCTTTGGTGCTGGATAAGCAGTACTCAAAGGTTTCCCAAATTATAAAATCATAGAATCATGAGGGATATTAAGGGACCTCAAAAGATCATCCAGTCCAATCCCCCTGCCATAACAAGATCACCTAGATCAAGTTGCACAGGAACAGATTCAGGCAGGTCTTAAACATCTCCAGAAAAGGAGACTCCGCAACCCCCCTGGGCAGCCTGTTCCAATGCTTCATTACCCTCACCATTAAGAAGTTCCGTCTGATATTTATATGGAATCTCCTCTGTTCCAGCTTGCACTCATTGCCCCTTGTCCTATCACCAGATGACCTTGACAATAGCCTGACACCTACCCCTCATGTATTTATAGACATGAATGAGGTCACCCCTCAGCCTCCTCTTACCCAGCTCCCTTAGCCTTTCCTCAGAAGGGAGCTGTTCTACTTCCTTCATCATCTGCGTTGCTCTACATTGGACACCGTCCAGCAGCTCTGTGTCCTTCTTGACCTGAGTGGCACAGAACTGGACACAATATTCCAGATGTGGTCTCACTAGTGCAGAGTAGAGGGGGTGAAGAAACTCTCTCACTCTGCTAACCAACCGCCTTCTGATGCACCCCAGGATGCTGCTGGCCCTCTTGTCTACAAGAGCACATTGCTGACTCATAGTCATCTTGCTGTCCACTAGGACCCCCAGGTCCCTTTCTCCTACACTGCTCTCCAACAGATCAGTCCCCCAGATGCAAGAATCTATACTTAGCCTTGTTGTACCTCATTCAATTTCTCTCTGCCCAGCTCTCTAGCCTGTCCAGGTCTCCCTGAATGGCAGCACAGTCTGCCAGGGTGTCAGCGACACCATCCAGCTTTGTGTCATCAGCAAACTTGCTGACAGTGCCCCCTAATCCCTCATCCAAGTCATTAATGAATAGACTGAAGAGGACTGGTCCCAGTACTGATCCTTGGGGGACTCCACTAGATGCAGGCCTCCAACTAGACTCTGTCCCATTGACCACTACTCTCTGGCTTCTGTCCTGCAGCCAGTTCACAGTCCACCTCACTAACCAATCATCCAGTCCACACTGCCTCAGTTTGCCCGCAAGGATGCTGTGTGAGACTGTGTCAAATGCCTTACTGAAGTCAAGATAGACCACATCTACTGCTCTGCCATCATCTGTCCACCTGGTTGTGCCCTCATAAAAGGCTATCAGGTTGGTCAAGTGTNCAACATATCCCTAACCCAGTCCTCATCAACCAATACAGGGTCCTCTCTTGCCTTGACTTCCTCTGGAGCCTCGACAGTCTGGGGTTTGATACCAGGACAGTTCCCAGAAGTATAAATGAAGGGAAAGAAAGTGTTCAGTATGTCTGCTTTCTCTGTATCCTCTGTCTTCAGGGCACCCACCTCATTCATCAGAGGCTCTACACTACCTCTAGATTTAGTTTTACCTGCAGTGTATTTGAAGAAGCCCTTTTTGTTACCGTTGACCTCTCTTGCAAGGTTTATTTCTAAGGAGGCCTTGGCTTTCCTAGTTGCATCCCCACATTCTTTCCTGACATTTTAAGCAAAATGGGCTAGAAGGGCAGCCGAGCACAGAAGGAACTCCAGAGCTGATCATCCTTCCTGGCATGTGTGGGACAATAGGAGTTACTTGCAGATTTGGAGAAGACCCACAAGAAGGAGTCAGGTCATCTGCCACTCAGCCAGAGTCAATGGTTGACACCTCAAACTGTGCTTTCTTCTGGGTAAAGAATGTAGGGACGTTTTTTCAGACTTTTTCTGCAAGTTTGCCAAGGATTCTGACAGTCCTAGACAAGTTCTAATTTGTTCATATTTGTTTTGAAGTGTGAGCACTGCAACTAGCTGCATAGCCCCTGAATGCTGCCTATGAAAGCACTCCAAGTGCACTTGATGGCTGTGGATGACAGCATCTGTGGCTCCTAAATTAACTCCAGAGTATCTTCTATAGTCATTACTTGACACTGTCCTGTTTTTTCTCCCATGAGGCAGCTGAAGAAGGAGCCAAATGGTGGCCTGAGGTAATGAATGCTCAGATAGACATCCTTGGCTTTTCCTGTGCTGGATCCATAGCTATGTTTGGCTGTAAATCCAAGGTCTGCCCTGATGCCTGGTGCTGGGGGTCTGCAAAGACTGATCTTGGCTTGGTGTTGGCATGCAGGTCACATAGCTGGAGACTGCCCAGAGTGCTGCTGGAGATAAGAAATTCCACCCTGGTATTGCAAGATAAGGAGCACCAAAGACAACCCCCAGAGCACTCCTGCAGATCACTAAATTGACTGAGCAGTGAACTGGATCTCAGGCCCACTTGTCTGGCCATTGGACATGGAGCTAAATCTGCCAAAAACTTTCTTGGGACACACATCGCCCTGAAGAAAATTTGAGCTGAGATGCAGGGCACTCACCTTGTCAAAATAGTGGAGAAGTTCTTCAGAGATGTGTGTTTGTATGGTAACTCCTCATTCTAGGTATCCCAACTCAATCTCAAGCACATAATTACAGTGGAGAAGACTTCTCCTTATGTGATGGTAGAAAGGTGAGAGGTTGACTTGACCCCTTCTAAAGGACATCACTGTTCCCAAAAGGGTCTGTGTTCTCAGCCAATGAAAATGGTGGGAGAGGCAGAACAGTCACCCTGTCTTGTTAGTGGGAGAGAAGGACTTCTTTCCTTGATGCTGTTCTTCAGCAACATGCACTAGTTGATTCTTTTTACTGCAGCTTCGAAATTTGGATCAGTTTCTGCTAAAAATAAGCAGATTTTCCAAATCTTCAAGCTCAGAGCAGGGAATCATAAATTCTTAATGGGAATTTAGACACACAGTGGTGGCAAATTAAATCCATTGAGTACTAGCAAAGGGCAGGGCATTAGCTGTCACACAGCAAAGCTTTGCTATGGTCTCGAAGTTAGAAGGAGTTATTTTGAGGTTCAAGAAAAATGTATTTCTGAGCAAGTGCCTAGAAACTCCTTTGAGTTAGTTATGATAAAACAAACAAAGAAACAAAAGAGCACATCATCTTATTTTAGCAATGTTATTCATAAAGCACAAGAAGTTGCAGCAGGACTCCTGTGCTCTGCTAGCATTATGTTCTCACCTTTAACAAACAGGTTTTAGACAAAAATTATAATCTCAAAGGAGCACTTCTGCTTCCTGCGTGAATCTGACACTTCAGGGCAGATGTGGATAGAATAGTTTTTGTGCTGTGCTAAAAGCCTCAACTAGTTTTTCTGTCATTTCAGTAAAGGCAGTGGAAGTATTTAATGATGGGCTGATGTGTAGGGGCGGTGACATTTCTGTGCTGCTCTTTGTCACGAGCATTTTGGGCACACCACATGTTTCTCTTTGTCCCAGTGCCCTATTTCAGAGCCAAATCACACATTTAATTTTTGTTGTTGGTTGTATGTTTTGGGGTTTTTTTGAGCATTGCAAAAATGCTGCCTTTAAAATGCATCTGGTGATTTCATGAGGGTACGCATCCTCAAATTTCAGAAACTTAACCAGGACATCCTGAGGGCTGGCAACTACAGAGTTAAAAACAGACAGGGACTTGGGAGGGGAAAGACAAAAAAGCCACCAAGTAAAAAATTTTGCAGACTAAAAGAAATTCTTGATTTAGATCACAAGAAAATACTGTTTAATCTCATGGGGGAAAAACGCTCAGTGCTTTCCACCAACTCAAATATTGCTATTAACAGAGGGTGACTTTTCTCTCAGTGACTATGGCATTCGTGGAAATGCCAGTGATGGTCATAGGAAACTGGACAAGATGTTTTGGTCTGAATAAGATGTTTGGGACTGGACACCCACATCTGCCAAGCTGTGGAGTGCCTTTGTCCCACTGTGGGTGTTCCGAACTAGGGGGTGGAAGACTGTCTCTATCCTCTCTGCTTGGTGAAGACTAATGAAATATTTATTGGTTCACAAAGATGGATCTTGCCAGCCTGAGGGATATGTTCCTCCCTATAGAGGCAGGGTCTTGCCTCTGCATTTGAACATAGGGGGCACAACAGGGTTCTCCAGAAAAGAGGTATGAAGCGCACAGAGAGGTCTCCTAAAACTGCTAGTGTGGATGGAGACATTCATGGGTGGAGGCAGGACTCAGACCCAGCACAGTGTCCTAGCTGAGCCTCAGTCCTGGGGTCTTGGTCAGAAGTGAAGCGGCCCTCCCAAGGGCCAAGGACCTGACTTTGTTACAAAAACCTATAATTATTTGCAAAAGGTTCCTGGCTAATCCCAAACATAACACACTGTTGATGAGGAATATTGGTTTGATCTGAATTGACTAAAAATTATTCTCTGATTTGATGTTTTAAATGAAATTTCAGTTGTTCTTGCAGTAGAAATCATTACCTGGGTTTCTTGGAGTTATAAATCAGTAAGAACATGGGATGGACATGTTTGACCAAAGACTGTCTGCAAAGCATTAGCACAGTGAGCTGAAATGTGAGTAAGGATCCTTCATCCCTTCCTCATCGGAATAGCTAGCAGCTGCCCCTGTACCTTTTCTTTAAGTGCACCGTTTGGCAGATGCTTGTGGCAAAGTCAGCCCTTGGGTAAGCTGACAATGGGCCATCTCATTCCTGGTGGACTTGCGGAGGCTCCAGGTGTTGTTCGGTAGGGTGAGACAAATGCCACACCAAGTCCATGGCAGTGGTGACTGCTGCCATGCACATATAAACTGGGTCTAGTAGCAAGGGATAAAATGCTGCTTTCACAAACTTCCCTTGGACATGAGCAAGGGGGCGTAAATGGCCCAGTCACAAGTGCACAGTGGGTAGGAGATCTCAGCATTTCTTGCTGAGCATGTGAACTCCGGATGGAGCTGGAAGAGATATCTCCACCTGCAGCCTTTGCTGCCAAGTGGCTCTGCCCTGCTGGGGTCACAGGACAGGGCAGCAGCAGATGGTCTGTCAGTTTAGGTAGGGTTGATCCTGACAGAGAAGATGGGAGTGGCTTCCTAAGGTCTTTCTCATCCCAGCTGTCTGTGGAAATTACTGGCATCCTGTTGCTATTGGTTGATCTCATTTTCACTGGCTCTCTTTGCCCTGTATTATGGGAAGCCAAGACATAGCAGCATGCTGGATTTCTCCAGCTGTGTCTCCTGCCAGAGCAGCCCCATGCAGAGAGACTAGGACTACACTGAGCTCCTCTCCAGCTTCAAGGTCAGACAGACTCTGGTGCAGCTTCTGAGATGCTTCTCCACAGAATGCTGAGATCAGAGACTGGGCTAGGCCACTGCTGTGGTTGTCCTTAGGGTTCAGCCTTTTCCTAAGGCTTTGGACACTACAGGGCCTTAAGGCAGTGCTAGAATACCTCTTCTAGGTGCATCTCCTCGTGTCCTTCTGTGGGACTAGGCTTCCTCTCTGTGCTACAGCTTGGACAGGAAGATGCAACAGAATGAAGACAGTGAGGATGTTCAGGATGTGTTAAATGTAGGATGTGACGCCCATGACACAGCTCTTCCACCAGTGTGTGCTTGATTGCTAATCCAGAATGAACCAAGTTCTGCAGTAGTTTTGTTTTGCCTCAGCTGAAGCCTGGCTTTCTCACTATTTAGCATCCTGACCACCACAGATCAACTGGGTTGTACCTCCACTGCACATGCAATGAGGAAGCAACTTGCAGAGCCACAGTCCAACACAGGCACCTCTATACAGCTGGCCCAAATCCTGTGTATAGTGTCACAGTGCTGCCACTGCTCCCCTCCAAATGAGGAAGGACAAAACTAGTCCAGCCATAGCTTAAGAAGAAGCAGGGGAGGTTTAGAGAACAGGTTGGGTTGGTGCCTAGTTGCCACAACCCATTTTGCCCTTGTGCTGATAGGTTCATCACTGCTCTCAAGAGTTCATGCTGTGCCTGCTCAACTCTGCTAGGCATGAGACCCTGAGAGGAGTTGCACTAGAAACGTAGAAAAAATAAGGCTGGCAGGGATCCTTGGAGGTACTAGTCCAACCTCCTGATGGCAAAGCTGGGGCAGGTTGCTCCTGGCCCTGTTCAATTGGTTTGAAAATCTCCACAGTGGAGACTCTACCACCTAGGGGCACCTGTCCTAATACCTGACTGCTCATATGGTGACCTGTAACCATGGAGTGCATAAAGAGAGGGCCACTGCTCTCCTCATGGGTGAAGCAGTGCTGAAGTAGCAATGCACCATCTCATGTGATTCCAGTTCTTTTCTGCTTCCCCCCACAGGGTGTTCAACCTCCAGACCACCATCACCCATGGCATGGTCAAAACTCAGCTGGCTCTTGCTGGTGCCCCCAGTGCAAAGGCCAAGCGGAAGGAGTTAGAAGACTAAAGGATCATGTCCCAGTGCATGTTCATCAAGGCTAGCAGGTGGATATGTCTTCTTCTTGAGCTGGAATTAGAGCTGTCTGAAAAGAATACTACATTTTCCAGGAAAGCTTTGGAGGACTTGCACACCTTCACTTGCAATACCATTTCATGTTCTCTCAAGGGTCTCTAAGGATGAGCTCAGCAGGTAATAGCTTGCAGAGGACTTGTCATACTTTTATGGCCAAGACCTGTCCCAAATGTAGGCAAAATACACCCAACAGTTTTTGTGGTGAGAGATGAGGTTTGGTTTGTTTGGTGCTGTGGGTTTTTTTGGTTAGTTTGTTTTTCAAAAAGCCATTTTGTGTAAAAATAAAGCCTTGGGTGAAAACCTTTCAATCAGCTCAGGGTATGGCTGAGCACAGAGCCTGTGGGTTTCCCTTCTGCAACTCTGAGTCATTGTGAGAGTAGAGGGTCTCTATTTTTAGCCTCTGCACTTATTAACTGTATCAGCTACAGACACAGGCTGCTCTTCAGCACTGGGTTACATCTGCGAAACTTTGGCACCAGCATGGAATTGGTGCTTGAGTATGGGCTTGGGTGCACTGCGTGGCATCTTTGAGGAGAGGAGCAGCAGCAGCAGAGGATGCAGCTGTGACCCTCTCATCCAGCCTGGGAGCGTGGCAGCAGAGCTGCTGTTTCAGCTGATAATCACTATGGCTGTGCAAAGGCGTCATCCCTACATCCTCTGTGCTGGAGCAGGAGGGTGGGTGGGTGAGGAAAAGCAGTCCTGCACTGGGGTTAGCTGCTGGATTTGGCTCGTATAATTTTTCCCTGGTAATGTAGGATGTGGTTTTCATGGTAACAGTTTGTAGCAGAAAGTTTAAAGCTTTATTTAGGTAAGTCCAACTGCCCAAACCTGACAACGTGAGAACTGTTTGTATTTGAACTTGGCACAGAGATGTCTCTGGGATCTAAATGCCTTGTGTCTCTCTCCTGCTTGGAGTGCTGGAACTGCAACTGGGGCCAGAATTTTTCCTTGCTTTTTATTTGAAGAATCAGCTTTGAATCAGCTTTTTTTTGTACCCTCCTCTGGGTTACAAACTGTCTGGATGACTGAGAGTGGCTGTGAATGGTGCCCCATCCAGTTGGCGGTTGGTGACCAGTGGGTCAGTGCCAGGCCCAGTTCTATTCAACATCTTTAGTGATGACCTGGATGAGGGTATCGAATCTCCCCTTAGTAAGTTCATGGATGACACCAAGTTGGGGGGGAGTGTCCATCTGCTGGAGGGGAGGAAGATGCTGCAGAGAGATCTGGACAGGTCAGGTCAATGGGCAGAGGCCAATAGGAGGGGTTTTAACAGGGCCAAGGGCAGGGCCTACACTTTGGCTACAAGAACCCTCAGCAGAGCTACTGACTGGAGGAGGAGTGGCTGGAGAGCGGCCTGGCAGAGAGGGAGCTGGCAGGACTGGGTGACAACTGGGTGAACAGGAGCCAGCAGGATGCCCAGGTGGCACGAAAGGCCAATGGCAGCCTGGTTTGTGTCAGCAATAATGTGGCCAGCAGGACTAGGGATGTTAATTCTCCCTCTGTACTGGGCACTGGTGAGGCCTCCCCGTGAGTACTGGGGGCAGTTGTGGGCTCCTCTTTTCAAGAAAGAGATTGAGGGCTGTAGCAGGTCCAGAGGAGCAAAGAGGCTGGGGAAGGGACTGGAGAGAAAGTCTGATGGGGAGAAGCTGAGGTAGCTGGGGTGTTTAGCCTGGAGGAGAGGAGAGTCAGAGGGGATCTTCTCCCTCTCTACAGTATGTGACGGGAGGCTGAAGTCAGGTGGGGGTTGGGTTCTTCTCCCAGGCATCCAGCACCAGGAATAGAGGGCAGGGCCTGAAGCTGCCAGGGGAGGGTTAGGTTGGATGTTAGGAAGCCCTTCCTCATGGAAGGCACTGGAATGGACTGCCCAGGGCAGTGGTAGAGTCCCCATCCCTGAAGGTGTTTAAGGACAGATTGGCTCTGGCCCTTAGTGCTGTGGTTTGGCTGGTAGGTTCATGTTAGATTATGGGCTGGGCTGGATGAGCTCAGAGGGCTTTTCCAGCCTCAGTAATTCTGTAATTCTGTATGAAATACAGAAGAAACAGCAATTAGTCTTTCTTTGTTCTATGAAGTGAAGGGGAAGAGCCCATGTCTTATAAGAAGCTACACTGGCTGCAGAATTGCACAGGAACAGGTGATGGACAGTGTCCTGCCTTGGGCCAGCTGAGATGTGCACCAATGTGAACAACTTCTCACTGGACTAGGTGTCCATTTTCAGTTTCCCTGGGGGAAACCTGAGTAAGAAAATATTTCCCTCTCTTCCTTTTGCTCCTCTGCTGTCTGCTGTTCAGTAAAAATCAGAAAAAAACGATGTGGTATCCTCTTTGTGTATCATGCTCAGACTGCTGGACTGTCCATATAGATCCTACAGAAAAGCCATCTGGGCCGCTGGTAAGGCACAAGCCACATGCAGAACTGAGCAACTGGAGGACCTGAAGCATTTGTCATGCTTTTGATGTGCCTGCTGCTTCAATCAAGATGGCATAGGAGCAAGAGCTCCTTCCTCTGTACACCCATTTCTCAGTGGATGTGCTTGTCCTATCCCATCTCAAGGTGCAGCTGGCTCTTTCCTGGCGCTGCTTCTCCCCAACTGAGTAGCCACTCCACAAGGGCAGAATTTTCTTAGCTTTCCTGTTGACCTCTTACACTGGCAGCCATCTCAGGGGAGTTACACAAAGCAGGTCTCTGAAATCTCCCAGCTCTTTTCCTGTGGTTTGCAATGGTGAGAGGGTTGAGAAGACCTTTCTTTGAAGGTCCTTTCTCTGAAGTAAGCAGAACACTGAACACAGCTCAAGCAGAACACTGAACACAGCTCTAAGAATGCCAGAGTATTGTGGGACACAGGAGCAGCTTAGCTCAGAGGCCTCAAGCCATGGAGAGTAGCACAAGAAATGAAAACCCACTGAAGACACAGCAGTTATTTTTGTATTTTGAGGGAGTGTTTCTGTTTCCCAGGACCAGAAATGTGCCTTCATGCTGCCGTGATAGTCCCTTTCACGCAATCCCACCAGCACGTTCTTGAAGACACAAAATAAAACAAAATCAGGAATGCTGAGTTTGGTTTTCAGTTGTAGGTGATACAGCTGTGACAGGGGTAGTCCCCAAACCTTTCTGTCATGAACCTTTGCTACTCTCTTGTTAAAACATGAATCACCCCCAGGAGATGAGAGGCTGCCCAGCATCCAAGCTCAAGACACTAAAGTTGTTTCCCAACGGTCACATTCCAGTAGCTAACAACCAGGAATACGCAGCTTTTTGAGAAGGCTGCTCTGATGTTATTTTAGTAAGGTATTTGGGGACTGAAATTACCTCTGGACACATGTGTGCACAGTGCTGTCTTCTGGGGTATTTGGATAGATCAGTGTTAATTATTTGTACCTGTCTCAGAGGGTGCTTTGCCGAGTGATAGCTCAGGGACCTGCAGCAGGGAATGGTCCATAAGCTCAGTGTTTGAGGTGTGTTCCTCACACTGCTTTCACACCCATGGGCCTCTGGCCAGCAGCAAGAAAAGTCTTCCTTGTTCTTCAGGGATCCATTTTCAGTTTGAACATTTTCAGCTTTCTCAGTTTGACTCTCCAAATTCCTTTCTGTCTTGCTACTCCCATGATGAAGTGGTTAGTGCTTCTCTAGATTAGCACAGCAAACATTTGTTTTTCATTTTAAATTTTTAATCTTACCTCTTAAACTCAGCATGGATTTTTACCTTCTCCTCCTAGGTTGTTTATGACAGCCTTTGCCCCTCCTGCTGTATCAATGCTTGAAAGCTCTCAACTACTGGCACATTTCTTAAGGCTGTTCTGACCCTGGAGCCCCACAAGCAGTTGCCAACCTTTCCAGCCTTTTGCTAGAGCTAGCTGATGAGCACTACAAACCCATGAGAAAGTGGGCAGTCCCTGTGTGACTTCCTTTGCTATGGGAAGTTATGGCGCTCTTCACTGTAGTAGAGAGGAGGTCTTCACTGAAGTGGCAGCAATCATGTGTGAGATCTTTTGTTGTAGAAGACTTCCCTTTCCCCAGCTGTGCTCAGGAGTTGTGATTGCTTATTCCTTTGCTTTGTTTGTCTCCTGCATCAGGTCTGCCATGTCTCACACTCAGACCATTGGAAACTGCCTTTTCCTAGTAGGCTGCTTTCTTAAGGTTGGGAGATAAAAGGGGCAACAAATTCAATTGTAAGCCCTGGGCATACAGGAATGGCCTTTGTTCAATCCATCCTCGTTGGAAGAGCATGCCTGCCATCCCCCAGCCCTTGATGGCAGTTACACCACTTGTATCACGCTTCATTTGTGAATGCATTAACAAAACACTTTAACAATAATAAGCTCTAAATAACGAGTGGCAACTGGTGAATGGAGCCTCCATCTGTTCTCACCCACAATGTGCAAAGTCTACCAAAGTCAATGGACTCCTCTCTGATGAATTCAATGGGCCTTTTGCCAAAATCTGTGTGAATAAAATGACGCTTGTGCATATATTTATGAATGGTGAGGAAGGGGTATGTGTGAACCCAGCATCCACTAAGCACCCACAAAACTATCCCAGCAACTGCCTGTTTTAAGTCTTCTTGTTGCAGAAAGAGAACTCCATATCCCTGTGATAGGACTGTGCTGCATCTGGAGAGGGTCATGTCACAAAGCAACAGCATTGCGAGGGACGGGCCTTCCCTGGTGCAACAGTGGATTTTGAAAACTTCAACACTGTACCTGTAACTAGTCTAATTCATCCTGGTGTTTCTTTACTTGTTCTGGGATTTCGTTACTGCAGACAATTGCAGTTGTCACAGTGTTCATATAGTAATAAAAAATCCAGCGGTGTTGTGCCTCCTACACAGGAAAATGAGACCTGGGGAAGAATTCCTTGCACCTCTGTGTAATGTACCTGGCTCTGAAGTCATTAGTTTCTCATAAAGGGCCCCTGAGCTGTTGAAATTACTTATGAGGAGTCAGCACACAGTAAGCCAAACTAGGGGTGACTTTATTGTCCCTCTGGAAGGACATGTATTCTCTGTTACCCTTCCAGATACCCAGTTGTACTGGGTCTGTACTGTGGGCCTCTGAGCTCCCACAGCCAGCTGGAGAGAAAAAGCAAAGGGTTAAGCTGGATCTGTTCTGATATAACTATCCAGTATTAGCCCCCAAAAGATTTTCTGACAGTTTGGGCAAAACATAAGCTCCAGACCAATATATCCCACCTAAGGACTAGCAAACACCCACCCTCCCCCGTGTCTTTGTTTCTCCAGAGACTGGAGCCTAAGGTGAGAAAGAAAATAGTAGGAGAAGGAAGAATGAAGGTCAAGTGTCCTGAAGCAAGTGGACAGAAGTCCTGATGCTATCACAGGATCTCCCACAGTAGAGATGAGAGTTGGGTAGGGAACAAGGCCCTTGAAACACCTTGCCTGAAGGTGTCTGATTCCTTACCTCTTCACAGAAGCAGTCAGTTAGAAACAGATATTTTAACTGTTGGCAGTTGTGAAGATTCCAGCCTTCCCTTGACATTTATCCCTGAGGCTGAATGACAAAGAGAAAATTCTCCTTCCCATTTGCTGCTCTAAAGTATTTGTGATTGCCTCAGCTTCCCTCTCCAAGGTGTATGTGCTGAGACGGAACATTCCCAAGATGTCTGCATGCCTTCACTCTGACCTCTGAGAGTTCACAGTAGTCAGTACTTAGCCTTCTCCATCCTCCGAGCAGTTAGTCCTGGGACATTTCACTCAGCAATAAAGGAGAAAAGTTTCCTTAGACTTTTAAAATGTGTTTGAAAGTTATGAGAGCGGAGATGGGTAAGAAGAGGTTTTTAACTCCACCTGATAATTTCAGTGGTGATGTTTCCCAAAGTTATGACCAGTGAGGTCCACCTGCTGTCTCAACCCTGTCCACAGTGATACAGATGTGGTTGCTGTGGGATTTAGTTTGTTATTAATTTGATTGTGTGTGTGTAATTGCAGAATTGTGTGTTGTAGCTTTTATAGATCCTGGGCAGAAAGGAATCGGGTTGGAGCCCTGGGCAAAGACTTGAGCTCACTCTGACCGGTGCTTGGAGGTCAGTGATGGGTGCAGACATGTCTCCCAGCACCTTGCTTGAGCAGTACAGGCTTTTTTTTTTTTCCTTCTGGCCCTTGGTAGGGGCTGTCTCATCAAATGCAAACATCTTAATTACTTGAGCTATTCAGTGGATTTCCTCTCTATTATCCTGGCTAAGCTATTTGCTCTACTCAGGGGCTGGCAAGGATTCCAGGTCATCTGAAAATGCTCTGTAAACTTTTGCACTTCATTAGATCTAAGTAGGGTGGTTATAAAGCCAGGGAGAGGAGTTAGAAGACAATTTACCTTTTATGAGAAATGCAGGTAACCTGGGGATAAGCTCTTGTCTCCAATAGAGGACTTGTGAAGCAAAGAGCCAGGGAGTCCACCAGCACTACTTTTTGTTTTACCCAAGGGAGATCTTGGTGTTTTCCTGCAGACACCCCCCAAACTGTCACCTAAAAATCAGTTGCTCTGTGTTCCACTGCTGCAAGTAGAGCTGTGCTGCTGATACCGGAATCACTTTCCGGTTTCAAGGAGGAGAGGCTCAGGGTCAGCTCCCTGGCAGATGGCATCTGTTTGCTGCTGCCATTTCTCCTTTTCACGTTACCACTTCTTTGTGAGCAGCAACTGTGATGGTGCTGAGCGTGGACAGGCTGAAAACACTGCCCTGGGGCTCTGGGCTGGCTCAGCACCCCAGTTTTACCTGTATAAGTCAGGTCTCCATCCATGTTGGGAAATGAAGTTTTCTGTGGAATTTGAACCAGGAGCCTGTCCACTACAATTTGTTCGTAAATCTGCTCCTCTGCTCGCTCTCTGTGTTTGGACATGCTGAATCTGTGCCCTCACCAGAGTGGCTTATTGTGCATTAAGCCTGTCTACAGGGCAAGTGGGTTTTATAGTGGTGACAACAATTCTGTACCTAGCTGACATGTTCAATGCTGTGCTAATCCCAACCAAACAAAACTAATCACTGAAAAGGGGGGGAAACACAGCCACAGCTTTTATGCTCAGCCATGTTCAGCTACCTTTTGCAGTGCTTCCAGGAGGATGGTCTGAGGATTTTCTGGCTGTGTTTGCATAAAGGCAGCCTTCTTCCTTGTGCTACAGGCTTATAATTGTTTGGGTTTGTTTTGGTGGGTTTTTTAAAATTGAGCTGTATGACTAATGATACACAAGTCCTGGAAATCACGATTGCAAGCACTGCAGAAAGTGTCTGAAGGCAGAGGCTCTGGCATTCTTGGCTGCTTTAGCAGACTTATGTAAAATCAGAGTAACGGATGAGCTGCTGTTAGTAATCAAAAACCTCTTCTGCCCCATTGCAGTGGTTGAGTAAGTGATGCTAAGAGACAGCTCATGCCACTGTGGGCATAGCTCATCTGGGCCAACTGTTCCAAATTACTTCTGGGCATGGTTTCAGGCCTCTTGTAGAGGATATACTAGTTCCATTAGCCAGGCTGGAAGTACCGTGTTGTTATGGAGGCTCAGATTGTTTAATAACAAGGTTTTGGGAGGGTTGGGGCCGCTTGATCCCATGCCAGTGGTTTGGGAAATGTTTCATTCTGTCATGCACACCTGAAAAGGTTCTGGATGTGGATATCTTTGGCATGAACAGATTTCAAGAATAGCATTATTGTCAATCTAAAGCTTTTCAGCTTTAAGCTAAAATAAATAAGCTGCTTGAAAAGAACTATCAGAGCTGAAAACTACTAGCAAAGGTAAGAAAGTGTCTCATTAATAAGCAGGAGCAAGGCAGATGATTCAACTGGCTGGACAGTTTACTAAAGCTTGGCTTATGGGACAGGTTTTCACAGGAAAGCTGCACAGCTGAGCCAGGTTCCTGTTCACAACATGACTCCTGGTTAGTTTTTTCTGTCCTTGTGACAGAGCTGGAGGATGTGCTGGGCATAGACTTGGCAAAGAGCCTGTGCCTCCAATTCTGGCAGCGTTCTGATAGCATCAATAAATGATGCAGATGTCCAGAAGGCAGCAGTGTCCATCTGGCTATGTTTGTTGATCTGTAGTTTGGACTCCCAGGCTACTCACAAAATGTGCTCTTTAACTGCTCATTCTGGAGTGCTGCTTTGCAAGATTCAGAAGCAATCCTGGCTGTCCAGAGATCCCACCCTCATACCAGGCAGATGCTATGCATGTCTTACAGGTCTGGTTCCACCTATCTCTCAGCCCAAACACTGGCTACACATCTGAACACAATTATCCATCATTCATAGTCTTGTGAGTCCTTACTGAAGATGGAAAATGACCAGGAGCACTATGACTGAAGAGCACAATGAACAGAAAGCACGATGCAATTAAAAAGGATGGGAGCTACAAGTGTGTCCTCACGATTCCCACCACAAACCCACTTGTAGAGGCTAATCTGAGCCTCTTCTTTATTTGAGATAGTTGAAGTAGGCAGAAACTTGAAAACACAGACACAATTAGAATGCAGTAAGCAAAATAGGATGCAGCATGCATTTATAATGCTTCAATACCACTATTTTAATCTCATTTCATACTTAACAGCAGCCTGTAACACTGAAACTCATTGCTACAGCAACCAGCCATCCCATGCTCCTGTGAGCAGTCTTGAAGGTGTTCAAATTCCAAGCAACAGTTAACACTATGATCATAAAAGCAGATTCCAGCCCCACCACTGATCACCACCCCTTTCTGAGGTTTCACAGTTACATGGTAGTGGCAGAACATTCTTACTTCACTCCTTTATTGTTTAAAAAGCCCACAAAAGTAGCAGCAATTACAGGACTGCTACATCTAAGAAACCCTTAACTCAGAGCATACTAACCTGTGGAAATTGACTGTGCAATCACTGGAACCTGGGGAGACAGCTCTTCCTTCCTAATCCCTTGCAGCTCTTGTGCCACAGGATTACTGCTGTTAACAACAGCACATAAAATACTAAGGAAGCAACATGATTTTTCTGATACTGGGCATCGAGATGTCCTGTACGGCAAACTCAGCTGCTGATCCTGCTGATCCAGACTCGTATCTCTGCTGGCTTCTTGGGTTGGAGTGTGATGGACACACTGGAGTTTGTTGTTCCACCTTTGATGGCGTCTTGCTGGAAACTCAAAATAGAAATGTGAAGGTTCTCATGAGGCTCAAACTTGTGTTCCCTGTTTCTGAGAAATGAAAGCTTGGTTTTGCAAAAATTAAAAGACAAGACAAATATATTTTATTTGCAATACAGAATGAAACCTGGAACATCTGAAATCATGCTTTAAAATACGTGATTTGGGTCCTCATTGCCTAAGACAGTTCTGTATGTGGTTCTTAACTTGGCCCAGGAAAAGAAAGGTACCTGCTGTAGCAGTCTTCCCCTGGTCCAGTGAGTACTTAATTAAACTGGATGAAGATGATTTCTGGAGCTTGCACCTGGGGTGCACAATGGCACTGAGAGGAGTGGAGCCCAACTTCCAACTCTGTTCAAAGGTGATGCTTGAATATCTGCTCTCCATGCCTGCCTCTGAAAAGGCTCCGTCAAACCAGGCACTTTCTCTGCCAAAGGTTTTGATGAAATTGTTTCTTGGGAACAAGCCTGACCAATCTGCAGTTTGTGCTTGGTTCCCCTGGATATTCAAACAATCCAGCTACCAACAGGATGTTCGCTGGAAAGGAGTCTGGCGGCTCTGCAGAAAGTAATTTGGCACCCTCCCAGCGAAGAAGGAGCATATCGAGTGGCTCTGCTGAGCAATCAGGCCTAGCAACAAGGCATCAGTAGAGAGCACTTGTGTTTGGTGTAGGGGAAAATCTGGGCACAAATGATGGAAATGAGGGAGAGTGTGGAGAGAACTGCTCACTGCATCCCCAAGCCTTGGGGAGCCTGAAGACCCGCAAGAGAAACTTAGTTCTGTCCAATATGCAGTGTATGCTCCTGCCCATCTGAAAGAGGGACTTAGTGTAGGTTAACCCCTACCTAACCTTCCAATAAGAGCAAGGGACCTGCCATTCTAGAGAACTAAGGGTGCTGCTCCAAACTTCCAAGGATTCCATATTTGAACAAGCTCAGCCATACCATGTGAACACAGGACACTGAGGAAAAGGCATCATGGAAATGTTTTCTTGGGAAGAGAGAGCTTCTCTTTGTGGGGTTCCCCCTTTGCCTTAGGAAGGGGCATGGCTCAAAGAGCAGAGCTCTCAATGGGGCTGCTTTGTGCAGGCAGCTGGCCATGCTGTCAGCCCTGTGCTGCATTGGCAGGCCAAGAGTTCCTCAGTTTTGCAGTGGGATGGGAAATAATTTCCACATGATCTTGCTGGAGACTGTAGTGCCATTGCCATCAGCAGGAAGAACAGTGAAACTAGAGTCTCTGAAGCTCTGTGTCACTCTGCCCTGAATTTGGCACATGGGCACAAAACCTCAGTCTTTTCACCTTATTTGCACTGAAACCATGGAGAGGATTTTAAGGAAATGAGGCAGGAAAATCACACTGGTACTGAGGAGAGCTTCAAACAATAGAAAGTATTTGCAGGAGCATGTGCAGCCTTGCCAGTGACTTTCATGCTGTGGATGTCCTAACCTCATCGTTTGCCCAGTGTGAAACCTGCTGCAGCTGCCTCCAAACAGGCAGAGTCAAGGGATGCTCTTTGCTTCTGCCTGAGCTGGCCCAAGCCGAGTTGTTGTGAATGAAAGCTGTTTGCTGTTCCAGCCCTGGCTTAGGGGTCAACCTGTTCTCCTCCCAGGTCCTTTTTAGCATCAGCCTTTAGCTTTTAGCAACATTGGTAGCTTCATCTTGCTCTCCCATGTAATTCCAGAAACAGCAGTGGTTTCTGCCATATCTTTATTCCCCTCTCACAAGCTCTGGAGCATGTGGCCAGACAGGGAAGAGCCAAATCCAAGTCCTCTGCTGCATTTGGCCTGTAGCTGGGTCTAGGACAGCATGGGAGGGGAAAACACCCTGTGCTGCCTCAGGTACCTCTGGGCAGGCTGGGGCAGTAGCAAAGTGCCACAGGTAAAGGCTGTGTAACGGAAGCTGTGCGCGTAACGCCCCCCCCCCCACCCCCCTGATGGTCTGGGAATACACAACATCCATTAGCTCAGGACAACAGGAGATGAAGGGCTGAGCAAACTGGCAAGATGCTTCAGCCAGTTGCTGCTGCTCTGTGCTATTCAGGTATGTGTGTACAAGTCACTGCTTCCTGCTGGAGCTGCCTCTCCTGAAAACCCCTGCTCCAGCCATGGGGCAAAAAACCCTGCTCCAGCCATGGGGCTGCACCACAGGGATTTGGGGTGAAAGGCCTTTGAGGCCATGAAGAATATTCCCAGGGCTGACTGTGATTGCAAGTCCCTGACATGATTTGGGGTGAAGCCAGCTAGTGCTTTCAGAAACAATTCCTGGAAAATTTTTCAGGGCAGCACAGATTTGCTATTGTTGCCCTGTGCACTTGGGTGCACCCATCCTGGCTCGGAGGACAAGAAAATTTAATAGCTTGTTCTGTGTTGGTGGCCTAAGGGCCAGGAAACAGTGTCAGTCACATTTAAGTTACTTGTAGAGATGATAGTGCTCTGGCTGCTGGTAAATCTCTGAACATCTCCTGGGCAGAGAAGCAGTCAAGTTATGAGTGGGGTGAGGGAAGGCAAAGCCTCCCAGTGAGGTCTTTCTTTGTCCAGCTGGGCGTTTGAAAGGCTGTTTTCTGCCCAGTTTCTCTTCACCTGCCAGTCGGAGCATTGCAGCATGCCAGGGTTACACAAGCATTTACTTAAGGAGCAGGAACTAAGGCACAAGTTTTCCCACCCATTCTTTGGACAAAAGTCTCAGCCAGTTCTTAGAATACCTGAGCGCACAACTCCTTTCATAACCATCTCCAAAGTGCATCCTGGGTGCAAGGAGTGAATGTCCTGGGGCAGTGTGAATGGAGCCAAGAGGGGTCTGAAGGGAACAGGCTGGAGCTGGAGTCTGGGATCAGTTTTCACCTTGCTTGGCTTTCTACCCCCCCCCCCCACCCCCCCCACCCGTTCCCTTCCATCAGATGCATAACCTCCCAAAGTGACCTTGAGTGTGCTGTGGGGAAAGAGGAAGACAAGGCAAAATTTGTGCAGCAGAGAAAATCATGAATTTGGACAGTTGCTTTGGGACAACCTGAGACCACAGCCATATCGGGGAGTCAGAGGTGAAGGCGAAAAACTGGAGAGTTTGGGGATCATGAACATCGCCCTCCCCATGCTGAGTTATTTTGCAGACCCATCAAAATCCTCTGGCTGTAAGGAGCTGCCTGGGGAGTCCCACAGCACTTCCAACAAATTAGCTCAGTGTTATCCTGAAACAGAATCACTTGAGCACAGCTCTGCAGGTGAGAGGCAGCAGAGCAGGGAAACAGAATCACTTGAGCACGACTTTGCAGGGCGAGAGGCAGCAGAGCAGGGAATTGTGTTACAAGAAGGCAACGATCGATCCTAGATAAAGGGGAAAGGACCTGTCTTTGTTCTTGTTCTCCCGTGTTTTCTGTGAGCAGCATTTACCCCCTTCCGGAGGGACCTGCACATCCTGTTACTCATTTCCATGGGGTGAAATGGGGAAGGAACCTGCTAAAACGAAGTGCAGTGTCTGAGTAGGAAAAGGGCTGATACTGCTGAACAGATGCTGCTGGCCACCACGCCAGAGAGTCCTGAGTCCTTCTGACCGTTTATGGTTGCTTGTCCATGGCCTGTCAGCAGCTAGTGAGGACTCTGAAACAGTCTTGCTGCCCCATCTTCTGCCTGCCTCTGCCTTGCCATCGAGGCAGCAACAGAACAAAGGCAGGTGGTTGTTGACCTTAGAACAAGGGCTGTGAGTGAATTACAGGCACATTAAGGATAATGTCCAAGTGAGGGGAACCAGTTCTGCTGCAGCAGAGTGAAGGGTGTGGATCAGAGGCTGGAAAATCCCCAGGCACAGTAAAATGAAGAAGTGAGGCACCAAAATGTTCTAAATAGTTGGCATGACTCAGAGGTACAGGAAGATTGAGCTTGGGAGAGGAGCAGCAGATCACATGCTGCAGACCACGGTCTACCCAGGAGAGAGAGAGCAACCTGTGGATGACTGCTTGGGAGAGCCTCTCTTGGAGCATCACCCAATAGAGCCATTAAGGACACAGGCTAGCTGGGTAGCTGGGCTGAACCTGATAAGCTAGGGCTGGGACAGTGTCCTTTTCTAAGACACTCAGCAGTTGTCTTGAAACTGCAGTATAGGAGAAAGTCTTAACCCAATCCTGACAGTGCTGCATGCTCACACAGAGTGTTTCTGATCTGCTTGGCCTGGTTGCTCAGTGGCTGGTTTGGGAAGGGGCACCCCATCAGTGGGCTTTCTCTGTTTTGTGGCACAATATTTTTTCTTTTTATTGTTTGGGTTTGAGTTATGGGTTGGGTTAGGTTTTTTTGCATTGCAATGTTCCTCTGAAACATTTCATCACCACAGAATCCTTATTTTCATAGGAAAATTTTTGTATGAAATTTCTCAACAAGATTGATGACTTGGCTAAAGTCTTGGCAGAGCAGCCAAACTTTGCAACCAAACAGCCCTGCTCAGCCTGTCTCAAGTCTTCCAGGACTCAATCAAAAGGCACCTGAGATAACCAAGCACTCGGGCTTCAGCTTCCCCTGGAACTCTGTCAGGCTACGCAGCTACTTGGAGGTACTGGATTTCTTTTGGTCAAGTATGTCTCTGCATTCAAAATTTGTACAGGCTTCTCAGTAGGACGAGTAGAAGAAACACAAATACCAGGAAGCAACTGCCAAAACTGCCAGTGATTAAAATGCAATAAAATGTTTGCCTTCTGCTGCTGAGCAAGAAGTGTGACATGTGTTTTACTGAGCTAGCAGAAGTGCTTGTGTTCACTGAATGAGCAGCTAATGAAAAGCATTTCAAGCAGGAAGTAATGCTGATGAAGATTACAAGCTTGCTTAGATCTTGGAGAATTAAATGGCCCAGGCTGGATACTCCTGTTTTACACTTGATTTTGCATTGATCAAGGAAGTTTTACTCTATTCTGCACCAGTGTGGAAAGAGTGGGAGCACTGGTCTGTGGCAGAGGCTGCTCAGTTACATCTCCATGTCAGGGCTACCTGCCAGCAGAACAAATCCTTAGCAGCTCAAGCAGGTCACAGCCCAGAGTGACATAAAACTGGCAGCAGCTATTTGTGCTGAAGCCAGTCCCACAGGAGCAGCCACTGAGAGAAGCAAGAGCTGATGGTGCAAATTCCTTCTGGGCGTTGGAATTGTGGGGGCTGCAAGTGTTGCTGGATCACAAAAAAGGATTGCTGGATCCAACTCCTCTTTATTCAGGTGTTAGTATGTCCTCTTGGCCTCCTGTTGCTATTATCAGACAATGCCCATAGGCCGTCACAGGTCCTCATTTTGCCCAGCCACTGTGGTGGTGGGAGCAGGCAGCAGTTCCTGACTCTGTACACCAAATGAGTCAAGACAGGCGTGGGCTTTGGTATGCGACCAGGGCAGATTCTGGCAGGGAAACCCAGGATGGTGACACAATTTCCTTGGAGGTAGGCAGGCATGGGATGCTCACCCTGCTTAGCTCTGTTCATCACAGGTACCAGTTGCTTTCTCCAGAGGTAGAAATGCACGACATGTGCGATGTGTGTACTGTCACAATTTCTCAAACTGTGTGAAACGGAAAGTGCTGATAAAACTTGGAAAACCTATGGGACATTGCTTGGGTTGGGGACTACACCAAGGAAGTACAGTGGAAATTCTTGCACTGGTTACCTTCATGTGAGGCTCTGAAAATGAGAGGAGAGAAAACCAAGCTGTTACAGCATGGCAGGTAGAAATTGAGAAGCCTGCAGCTGTGGGGGAAGGAAATGGGAAAAGAGCTCAGGAATCTCAGGGCAGAGAGCAAGAGAGCCTATGTTGAAGAAAAGGTAGGGAGAAGTTGTGGCTGTGGCACCTATTTAGCCTTGGATGCCCATGTGTTCCAAATTATCATCTGGTTAGATCAGCTGGGCTGTTTTGTTGGGTCAGGCATGGGATCAATCCAGCATTCACTGGGGTGTTTTCAGGCTTGTTTTCAGGCAAAGCAAGGTTATGACCCCATTCACCAGAGGAAGCAGTGTCACTCTCAGACAGGGCAACCCCCACATAACTGTCCTTGGACAGCTTTGGCGAAGGTGGCATCTAGGAGACAAAAGCCAATGTGGCAGGTACCTTCAAAGCTTGTGTTTTCTTTCATGATGCGTTTCTGATTACACAGTTAACTCACCACTTCACTTAAGCACATTTGTCTCCCATTTTATACTTTAGTAACATGGTGGAGATTCCCAGGAGCAGTCTATGAAGGGCTGGGAGTTGTTGCTGTGTAGTGCAAACCAAGGCCATTCTGAGGCAGAGCAGGTGATGGAGACAGTTCTTGTGACAACAAATAACACTGTTTTGTCTTAGGTAACCCTTTGTAAGTCTGCCTCTGAGTGAAAGAGATGGCTGGAGGAGTGCCAGGGTGGGTGCTGGTACCTAGAAAAGCTGCTTGTCTACTGGTTATGCCCACCCTGAATTTAACTGCCTTGAGGGGTGTACATCAACTGCCAGCTTATGTGTTCCTTCTCCAGGGAGGTTTTTCAATGGTAGAATTTTCTTTGGTACTTCACTATTTCCCACCACTCATATTTGAAGTAGTGTGTCTTGATCAGGGGAAAGTGAGATACTCCAGGAAGTCATGCTCTGATTTCTGGTGGGGTGACTAGCACTTCGCTAGTTTTTCCTCAGAATGATTCAGAATTCAGCAGCATATCTAAGAGCAGCATCTGCCTGGGACCTAGCCAGGATCATTAATGGTGTTTTGTTTATTCAATGTGCTGGTAAAATCCACTGTCATACTCTTGGGAAAAGAGTGCACATTGCTTTTCAAACAGAACCTTTGAACCTTTGAACATCTTCACTCTGAAACCATTTCCTGTCTTGCTGGATGCATGAAGCAGCCTCCATGTACAGTCAATGACAGCTGGCAGCTTCATTGTCACCTCATTGGAATTTCCTGAAGGGCCAGGTAAAATAAAGAGACACCAATTCACTAAGTGTAAGCTGTTCTGTGTCACTTCATAGCTCTACTGCTCCTAAACTCACCCACGGGGTTGGGTTAGAGTGGTCAGTGGCTGGCAGCGTGCATTGTGCATGCCTGTCCTATCCTCCTTGGAGAGCAGGGACATATCCTTGTAATACTCTCCAGATTTCACACCGTGCCTGCAAGTCTCCTCTAGGCAGCGTATTACAAAATCATGTATGTACAGACTTGTTTGGATGGATATTCCTGCCTCATCCCTTCCCTCTCCCTTCAGGGCAGGAGATATAACTCATCCGTGTCAGCTGGTTCAGCTGCAAACCCTGGTGTACTGTTCAGCTTTGCTGAAGGTGGGCAAAACACCGTCTCAGGCTAAAGTTGGTGAGGATCCATGCATTGTAAAACCTCAGCTCAGTCTAAGCCCCAGAAAGATTCCTGGTAAAACAAGAGCAGGCATGTCTGCTGTGCTGATGCTCAGAGATACCAACATCAAGAGGCTGGTAGTGAAGCACATCTCATGGATGGAACAACACATTGCTAGGGTTACATTCAAATATCACAAGAAGCTCAGTTCCAAACAGCTTTGATTTCTTCAGCATCCAGAGCAGTGCTGTACTGATGGTGTCTTGGCTAGAACCAGGGGGTGCCAACAAAAAACCCAGGTGTGTGCTCACGTGCTAAGAAGGTCACCAGTAAGGAATTGCTCACCCATGATCTCCCTCATTCACTGCCACTTGTGCCAGGACTCAGGCCTGGAGACCTGTGCCAGATTGCACAGCTTGGCTGGCATCATCTGCAGTGTAGTTGCACCCAACACCACATTAAGACTCATTGCCTGACTTCTTCTGCCTGCTTAATGGAAATGGTTATAGCTATCAGCCTGGACGCATCTGAATATTCTTGCTCAGATGTTCTGGGTGGTTTTGTTAAATGGGTTAAACCAACTTGGAGTGCAGAGTGTATGCTGAGGAAGTTCATCTTACCTCACTCTAGCAGTGAAAATGCCAGGCAGCTGCTCAAGGTGGCCATTTCACATCCCTTCGCAGTTGAGGAGGAAAGACTGAGGGAAGCACCTGACTGATGTCAGTTCCACCTTATCCCAGATAATTCTGGTGGGTTCCTGGTGAGGCAGATGGGCACAGAAAATCTACTGGTAAGGGTCTGGTGCTGCTCAACCCATGTAGAAACCTTCTTGATAGCAACTGCAGTGTGACCATAACTCTTCCCTCCCAGATGCCACAAAGTTCCCCAGGTAACTGCAGTCTCTTGCAGCCTTCATCCTAGCAGCTAAGAAGGTTAGGCGTATGTGCTCTCAGTACAGGGTTTCTTTTCCTGTTACTACAGTCTTGATTCCCTAGTTCTCTTAAGTGTTCATATTTCACTTAACAAAGCTGGTCCTGCTGATGTCTTTTTATACATAAATCTTTGTATTCACTGGAGAAATCTCTGCTGACACCCTGGGATCACATTACCTCTTTCATACTGATGGATGCAGGGTTGAGACCTCATATCCCAGGTATTTCCAACTTATGATGGCTTGGGTAGTCTTTCTGCTGCCACTTGACTTTGCTTCTGTGCAGCTAAGCATTGCGCAGATTTGCACATACAAAGGGGGATGGTACCCTAACTACAGTGTCACACAGTACTTTAACATGTCTGTGAGTGCTGCCAAAAGCAGGGGCAAGTTGTTAGAGCCTCAGTCACTGTCCTGAGCCTGTTATGCTCAACAATACTTGGAGAGGACAGGCTGAAGCAAGTTACCGTCTCCATTTCATGCAGAAAGGTGAAGTTCATACCAAGATAAAGCCACTCAAGTTCTTTCCTAGGAGAAAGTTCTCAATTAGCAAATTCCATTAACTGGATTCAGAGGGGTGCTTGGAGGTCTCTGATCCAGCCTCTTGCTTCAAGCAAGGCTTACTTAAAATTAGTTAGGACTTTCAATTGCTCAGAGCCTAGTTCAGCTGAGTTTTGAAAACTTCCAAGAGAAGAGACTCCATCATTTTTCTGAGGAACCTCACAGAAGAGGACAAAGGAGAATGTTTAAGATACCTCTTGGCAAAGATGGACCTCAAGAGTTCCCTATGAGGACAAAACCAAAGACAATTTCCCTAAACCTCAGCATTGTTGGGCAGCAAAATAACTTACAATGTATAGGCAATTTATCAGTATCATGCTTGATGTCTAAACTCGTCTATATATCATGGGGACTGGTGCATAGAGAACTGCAAGACACCAACTGGAGAAGGTACATGCTCAGTGAATATTTTCAAGGTATGAGGTCCATTACATTTAATGCCAACTTGAAAACAGGTCAGGATGTAAGGAATTACTTCCCCAAACACAACAGAGAATTCAGCAGAGCTCTTCATAATGCCCACAAGAAGTAGAACAGTTTGACATCCCTTCTGTGTCCATTTGCAAACTCTCAATCCATTTATTCAGCCTTTTACCTTAAAACATTTTGCAGCTGGCTGGACTCAAGACCATTTCACACTGCTCTTGGGCATGCAAACAGGTGACTCTCACTTTCATCTTTTGCCCTCACGTTGGTGGAACAAAGAAATTTCCTTGCTGCTTAGGTCAGAAAAGGACAGAGATGTCCTGGGTATGAAACAGGGAACTAGGAGAGGACAGCATCTTCTAGTTACAACGAGCAAGTCGGCTCTGTGGAACCTACACAGCCTCTGACAGGGCTTAGGCAGTCGCCATTCATCAGATCAACTTGCAGCGTGTTAGGGCAGGAGAGAAAAACAGTTGGAGCTCCTTGGAGAGGTAGGGTTGGGCTGACATTGGACCAACTGGTGTTTGAGGTTGCTCTGTGTGGGCTCTAAGAAGACAGATTTGGAAGTGAGATAGGTTAGGGAGGGTGGAGGCATGGGCTGCAAACAGGCCCAGGTAGCTGGTGTGTGGGTAGCCATGGACTGGCACTGTCTTGGACGTAATTCCATCTTTGGGCCACCACAGAGCCATCAACAAAAAGAGTATTTTAAACCTGTCATCAAACAATTTTGTGCTTTGCCTGGTGAAA
This sequence comes from Upupa epops, assembly GCA_013397515.1. Classification (NCBI taxonomy): domain Eukaryota; kingdom Metazoa; phylum Chordata; class Aves; order Bucerotiformes; family Upupidae; genus Upupa; species Upupa epops. The sequence continues at coordinate 68,134 of VZRI01006199.1, forward strand.
GCTTGCTGCTGTACTTGCTTTGGGCTGACCCTCCTCAGTCCCATGACCTGCTGAAGGTTTTTGAGCAGCTAGGGAAGGATGAACAGCAAAATCATCCATGCTCATCTCTTGCTGGCCAGAGAAAAGTGGGCAGCTGGACTCACTGGTCCCAGCCCAGGACAGGGAGCTGGGCAGCCTGATTGGAGTGGGTCAGCCCTGTCGGGCAGAGGTTCCTGGGGTGGAAACTGCAGTTGTGGTGGAGATACTTGGTGAAGGAATATCCTTCAGCACATTCAACCTTCAATAGCCGTTTGATAGGATTTTCTCCTAGAAAAAAAAATCCAGCCCTGACAAAAACAGTAGTGTTTTGCTTCATCAGTGTAGTCCTTGAAGCAATAGGCTGATTGATAAGAACTGGCTGCTCTGAGGATGCTGGCAGTGTCTCCATCCATCAATGTTGGGGAACAGCCTGGCATGACCTGGGACGATGCCCTGGTTACAGTTGGCTGGAAGAAGCTGTTCCCTCCTCTTATTATGGTGGTGGTGGATCATCCCATCAGAGGACAGTACAATTAGCCATCTGCATTGTGTGACAGCAGTTTTAGGATCCCTTATGGCTGTGTGGGCAGGACAGTGGAAAGAGTGCAGCAAGATCTCCAGCCACACTCTTGATTCCCTCCTTTCATCTCTCTCTTCTTTGGTGAGGGCTAAGCCAGGGTCTGGGGATCCTCATCACATTAACCAGAGGGGAGAAGGATCTGGTCGTGATGCAGGATGGAGGCCATAACCTATGTGGTCTGGCCTAGCAAGCAGGCCATCAAAGCTCAATGCTCTGAGCAAGCAGCCCCTGGGAAGCAGCTAGGTTCTGAATGCTTCCCACAGGCAGGATTGTGCACTTGTGCTTTTAATGCAAAAGAAATCAGTGGAGACAATAGACCATCAACACAACCAGTGGTGCTAATGGAAAATAAATCTGGCAGCAAATGTCACTGTGCAGAGGGTGCTGCTTGGGAGACATTCCTGCAGGGCCCAGCAATTGTCAGGCTAGTCTGTGTTTTACAATCTGACCTGGTTTCTGTAACTGTATGTGGGCCGAATGTGGCCACTGTAGGAAATTCTGCAAGACAAGGGACTCAAGTACTTGATAACTAGATAACTAGAGATACAATAGAAAAGCTGCCATTGTGTTTCTGCCTCAAACACCCAAGCTGCAGAACACCCAGCTCCTTTCCAAATGTGCATTCCATGCAGTTTTCTTGTGCAAACCCCTTTTTGATGGTTTGTGAGGAAGCACAGCAAAGCCTCAGCACATGCCATTGTGATCAGAAAGGTCTGTAGTGGCCTAGACAGAACAAGGCACGCATCAGTGACCTGAGTGTTCGCTTCAGAAGCCTTCACCTTGGGAGAGATGCAAAACTGAAAACAACTTGTTCCCATCCAGCTAAGAGATTGATTTTTTGTGGTTTCATGTGGGATGAGCTTGTGATGAATCTTGCTTATGTGCTGGGGGCACCCCCAGAGCCAAACAAGGGCTGGCTTGGCAGAGGTTTGGCATTTTCAGCTGTAGCCAAGCAGGAATAGCTGCTGGTATCTGCTCTATGTCTGTGTGCTAGAAATATGTCCTTGTGTACCCTCTTTTTGTCTATATCTACAGTCCAGAGCAGCAATATTCAAAAGAAATGAAGTGCAAGGAACATGAATCACAGCTTTCTCCTGAAGTAAAATGGTACTTACTCATTGCTGCCAAAGTGCTTGTTACTGCCAAGACTTAATCAACCACTTTCTAAGAGGGCAGCAGAAGCTTAAAGCTCATTGACAAACATTGGCTATACTAACTAGTTCCTCTTGTCGACCTGTTTGAAGAGGCTTGGTTCATGCTTGCAGTTCTGTCTCATATGTACTCATCTTTCCCTTTTTATCTTCAATGCCAATTTCAAAACTCCTGGCACCATTGTCTTTGTCCTTGGAGAAGGCAATTAGCTTTTTGGCCCATTGCTCTGTGCAGATCCCAGCTGGTTCTCCTTTTGACACATGACTGTGGCACTGAACTCTGGTTGCATCTTGATTTGAAGCTCCTTTCGGGATGTACCTAAGCCTTGCCAACAAAAGTCCGAGATCAATTTTGACGTCAGTCTCAAAGCTGGTACTCAGATATCTGTGTAGCTTGATACGCCTTATGGGTTCTGCTAAAAAAACCCAAATTCAGGACAGAGCTACAATCCCAGAGTCCCAGCCCTGTCTCAGGTGCCCAACCTCATTCAGTGTGTTATTCTTACATAACAGCTTCTGTCAGAATTTAATGCAGTTTTGACAGTGTACAAGACTCACCCGTTGTTCTGGCCAGTGGTCTCACCTTGCCTGAATCTCTTGGTCACCTTCTCTGCTCATGAAGCCACTGTTGTTCCCCAGGATGATGATTTTATTTTTCTAATTTCCCATATTTCTCTGACAGCTATGGAACAATTATTTCCATGCCACCAGGGAATTCTTCCCATGCAACTGTATGGTCCTCATGGTTCTCAGCTCAAGGTTACTTGACTTATGGCAAAATCAGAGTTTTGTTTTACTGGCTTAGTTCTGGTGTGGTGATGGACCACAATTCTTCATACTTACTGGTGCCGCTTTTTGAGAGAATAACACATTAACCTTGTTTTTATAGATCTTGAGGACCAGGCTCAGCTGATGCAATGCCTCAGAAAACAGAATTCTTGAAATCAGTGACTCAATCCTTGCAGTGGTGGTTGGGGCACGCCTCTGGAGAACTCTAGTTCAGGTTCTTGCTCAGACAGAGCCAACACTAATCTATGTTTCCCAAGTGTCACTGTTGATGACTACTTCTCTGCTCTTCTTGTCCCTTGCTGTTGACCTCTTCACTACTGCTTTCACATAATTTCCATGTGGGACAGCAGGGTCGTGGCCATAGAGACCTGACAGATGATTGCTCAAGGCTGGGAAATGCTTGGACTGTCCCATGCCTTCTGCCTAGCTGGGCAGGAACAGAGAGAAGAGGGGTGGCTGTTCCTGGGGCCAGGGTTGTCTCAATACCTTGCTCTCTCCAGGGCCCAGGCTCTTAGTCTGACCACCAGTGTTGAAATGTATTTTGCTGTCACCTGGATAACTCTCATCCTGTTCTCCATTATAATCTATTTTCTAGTTCCTCTCTGGAGAAAGTATCTTTTAAATGATACCCGTATAACACTCATTTGAGACCAAAGTGTTTTTAGTGTCCCTGATGTTGTAGAGTAAAGGCTTACAAAGCATATAGAAGTGTTTTTGAAGTGGATCTGCTGTCATCCCTGCATATTTCCAGGCTTCAGTTCTTGTGGTTTCTCCCCTCAACCCAGGGCACAATGCATCTGCTCTCTATCACTCTGTGCTGGTCATTATCTTACAAGCAGCAGCCATTGGTATGCAATTGTTTCTTCTCTTCCACTATAATTAGGAATTACTGCAAGTCCAGGAGAAACTAAAGAACAAAACTCCCATTTCCCCCAAACCATCCAGAAACAGAAAGAAATTCTTGCCCCCAAAATAAGGAAACCCAAGTAAGGCTGGTGGCCCAACTCAAAGAGATGACTCAAGACTGCCTCTGCTGAGGGTTCAGATGCAAGAGGCAATCTCTGCCACCAGTGGAAGCCCTCTTGTGTTGGTGGCAGCCATGTCTGACACAGCTGCATGCTCACCTGCCCCAAACCACGCACAGCATGAAAAGCTACTTTTAAGCTCCATCCCTTTGAGAGCATCTGCTTCTCTTGGAAACCAATTGATCTGTAAATCCAGAGTCCCTCCTTGATGTCTTATGAGGAAATCTCAGCATTTTTGAGATAAGAATAAACCAGATACTTGGGGCTGAGGATGAGTGGCTCCTTGGGATGGAAAAACTCACTTCAGTTCTTTCTGCTTGGTGCCCTCGAGGAAAGATCATATCCCTACCATACTTGCCAACAGATGGTCTCCAGAAGGGTCAGCTCTCTGGAGAGGATTTGAAACCCTCTGTCTTTGGCCATCTTTAGCATTCATTGAGCCTTTCCATTCCCTATTTCCAGCTTAGACACTGATTAGACACTAGTGATCAGACACTGGAATGGACTGCTCAGGGCGGTGATAGAGTCCCCATCCCTGAAGACATTTAAGAAAAGACTGGATGTGGCACTTAGTGCCATGGTCTAGCTTATTGTGGTGATGTCAAGTCATAGGCTGGACTTGATGATCTTAGAGGTCTTTTCCAGCCTCAATAATTCTGTGATTCTCCAGGTATTTTCAAGAGAGCTGACTGTTACTCTGCTGTGTCAGCATTGTGGAATACCCATTTCATCAGAGGGCATAGGTTATCTGGGTTTGCCACGGACAGTGTTTGCTCTGTTTATAGTCATACAAAGGTTCCTGCTTCTCATAAGCTGTAGGTTCACTGACCAGGCATTTTCAGCCTGCAAGTCTCCTTGGAGACCTCTCGATATCTCATGGTATTCACATTCCCCATGACTCTCTTTATTATAAATCCTGTGGAATGGCAGCCTGCACATGCCTGGAGATGTGCAGGGTCTCCACACATCAACAAGAAGCCTTCACCCAGACCACTGGTGAAAAGGGAAAGGCTGTTCCAGCAGTGTCTTAGGTGAGCTGCCTATTGAGACACACTGGTATATAGCTTATAGGTCCCAGTGAGGCCATAGAGGGCTGAGATTCCCTCAGGGGGTCACTGGTGACAAAACTGGCTTAAAGAATTTCCACCTCTTGGTTTCTCGTTCCTGCTGTAACTTGGTGTCCATTCTGCTGTGACTGTCCCTTCTGCTGACAACACCCGGGTGTATAAAACTGTTCCCTCCCAAACACTCTTTCTAAGTGACCACCTAAGCCACCCAAAGTGCTACACAACGAACTCCCCAGACACCTGTGCTGACACAACAGAGGGGGTGGGGGCAGGGATTTCTTAAACTGGCTTTGCCACTAAAAAATACTGGTGGCACCACACCCTCCAGCTGCCTGGGAAAAAATCAGTTCGGAAGGTGGCAGCTCAAAGAGCTCAAAGAGCTGCCTGGCAGGAGGGTGAGCCTGGTGTGAGAAATCAGCATATCACAAAGGCTTTGTGTATTCCAGCACCCAACAAGCTTCAACAGCATTTCATTTGCATTCTCACAATCAAGAGACTTGAGCCAAGGTCTAAATACCATAAATCTCCTAAATTGATTAGTTAGAAAAAAGGAAACAGAAGGGAATGAGAGAGGTAGAAGTGCTACAGGCTCAGGGCTCTTGATGGCCCTGACTTGTGCCTGGAGCTACAACGACCAGAGAAGGGTCCCATACTAGGGACAACGCTAGGTGGGATTTGCCAATCTCACACAAGTGTTATCCCTGATAACTACATACTTTCCTTGTGTATTTACTCAGAAATCTCCTACGGAGCTCTGGAGTAGAGTTTGGTTGCATAAACCCGTCTTGCTATATGCAAAATATACATTGTCCCAAGTTTTGCCAAATGCATTTGTTTTCTCTCAGAAAATGCAGATCAGCATGTCCTACCTGGGTGCCTTGTGATCTGGTTCAGTGACCTTTTCCTAAGGAAAGCTGCACATCCCGTGATCCTTCCCAGCCATGGCAATCGTGTATGGCACAGCAGTGACATCATTTCTCTCCAGGGAGCTGTGAGCTGAAGTCATACCCATCAGATCATCTCTTGTTGATGCTTTTGGAGCTCTATTTATTTTTCCTTCCAGTCGATTTACAAGGTACCAAACCAGGTTGTCCTGCCCTTTAAATCAAAGAGACCAGGGTTAAGTCCCAGTGAAAATTTTATGCTAGCAGTGGGACTTACTGCGGGACTTAAACCTTCTTTCCATTGACACTGTTTCAGATTGGATATTCTGCTAAGCCTCCTCACTGTTGACACTCGTTTTCAGTGTGGTATTTTTGGATCTTCGCTACCACCTCTTGTTCCAGTTTACCTTGCTCTCATAGCCTCAGGCACACCCAGCATCTGATGTCCAGAAATTTTACCTACAGTCCTGCTACCTTTCAGGCCTCCTGTGGTCCCATCCAATTTCAACTGTCCTATGCTCACTTGGTCCTAAAAAGTTTATGCATTGGTCATGCTCACCTGCATTACTACTGTGTGCTGAGGAAAAGCAGGAGCTGTGTTCACTGTTTTGCAACCAAGGATGCAGTTGGCAGCAGCATAAACACAGAAAAAGTGATTTTGGATCACCCCTAACCTCAGTGGATTTTCACTGCTTCTCCCATGGGATGGACAGATTGCTGTTAGGTGGTGCTGGTCTAGGAGAAAGCTGAGATGGCTGTCTTGCTGCTCTTAGAGGCCAAGGTCAGGTGAGGTGAGCGCTGTCTGCTCTTGTCCCTGCACCAAGGCTGTGTAGGGAGTAGAAATAATACAGATGTCACAGTCATCAGAGCAGGTGTTTGAGGTCTTTTTTCTGGATTTTACTCTGCTGTTACCTGCCCTGCAAGCAGTGTCTCGTCCCATTCACACATTCTCTGAGCTGCAGCTGCTGTCCGTAAGCAATGCCTGCCTCAGAGTCAGAGATCAGTTCTAGGACTGATGGTCCGAGGCAGAGGAGGACACAACAGACCTTCTGCAAATTTTCTGTGAAGGAACATAATCTAAACTTCAGCCCAGGACCCCACAAGATTCCTGAGGCTTGCATAAGATCATGATATGCCTTAAACGAGGCTCCATCTCTATCTAGGGTAAGGGGAATGCCCTGATGTACCTCTGAAGAATATCACAGGTCTCCTGAAATGTTTATTAGCTTTCATTAACCTACACCAGAATGAAGGGTGTTCCCGAACAGTTCTGCTGATGCTGCCTTTCTGACAGAATAAAAGGAATATCCTGATGGTGGAGGACTGGTTACACTGGTATAAGAGTCCTGCAGAACTTGTCCTGCCTTTCATGATCAAAATTGGCTGGATACACAGGAGATATCCAGCAGACCCCAGAGGTACCAGCTATCCATCAACTATGTACTGATCTAGTTAAACCATGGAAAGCAGGAATAAAAGTCTGAGACCAAAAGTGAGACACAGTCTTTAATAATAAAGGCAATCAGACCTTGGAGGACACTCACAGACTGCAGTGGGATCTGTTAACAGAGCTGCTACAGCAAGAGTTCAGCTGGAGCATCAGAGAGATAAGGTGGAAGGGTAATTACAAGGAGAACGCTGTGCTGTCTAACTTCTCCAGCAAGGCTGAATGCAAAGCGAAGTGTTTGGGCTGGAGCATAGCCTTTGCTGTGTCTCCTTGTGACACTGTTGCAGAACAGTTTGGTTACCCCACATAGCAGCCCCTTCCCATGGGTGTGAGCTGTCCCCTACTGTACTTTGGGTCATCTTTGTTACCTCCTGCTTCTTGATGCCTTCTGTGTCTGGACCTGGAGATCTGCATGATCTTATTTCCTGATCCTGTGGTTTTTCTTTTGCTCATCTTTACCAAATGCACAGGTGCAAGTACAGCCCCAAAACCTAGTGCAGCCAAATACAGAACTGTGTAAAGGCAGAAAAATCAGTAAGATCCAGAGTCAGCATCAGACATAGAATCATAGAATCATGTAATGGTTTGAGTTGGAAAGGACCTTAAAGATAATCCAGTGCCAACTCCCTGCCATGGGCAGTGACACCTCTCACGAGACCAGGTTGCCCAGAGCCCCAGAAACAGTGGCCTTGAACAATTTCAGGGATGAAACAGCCACACCCTCCCTGGGCAACCTGTTCCAGGGCCTCAGCACCCTCACAGGGAGGGATTTCTTTCTAATTTTTAATCTAATTCCTAATTTTCCAGTCTGAAGCCATTACTGCTCATTTTATCACTACAAGCCCTTGTAAAAAATCCCTCCCCGGATTTCTTGTAGGCTCCTTTCATCCATCAGCCCTGATGCTGGTTACCTGGATGTCCCTTGCCTCAGGGAAGTTGTTTCTTTCTTCTCCCTGATGCCTGCATGGAACTGCTGCTCCACAGACAGGGAGAGATGGACTGTGTCCAATGGTTGTGTGCCACAGTGGTAAGGAACATGCTGTTCACTGTGCCACACCAGTGCAGGTGACACACTGCCTGCAGCTCCCCTGGGAGAGATCCCTTAGATCTGTTCAAATTGTGATGGTACTGCCAGGGTCTCCATTGCAGATGATGCACCAATGACCAATCTCTTCTTACCCATTTCTGAGGTGCCTACTGTCATTAACATGGGCAGGGGAGCATTTCAGTAGATGAATCTGTTTGTCAGCTCCTCTGCTGAGCTGCAGGACTGGCAGCAATTGCATTTAATTAATGTTTTGTTGTCAATCTACAAGGCTGGACAGAAGTAATTTATATTGAGCTTGGTTTCTCAAATTTTTGGGACAGGGACAACTCAGAACGAGGGAAACAGGATCTTTCAGATGTGAATCATCATTTTCATGCCTTTGTAGAGGGGCAACACAGGGATATTTTCCAGCTTCTTGGAAAGTGGAAGTTCATATTAGGCATTGAGTGATGAACTGAAAGAGTTTCTACATTCTCTGTCACATTTCCTGTTGCTCTTGTGTGTTGGGTTATTTCTTCTTCAGAGCAGCTATTTGATCACTGACATTATTTTGCACATGTGAAAATGCTGATTTGGCATGCTCAGATCTGACTGTCCAGCTGCAGGGTTGGGGAAGGGAGACAAAAAGCAAATGGAAGAACTTTAAAAACTCTAATTGGGAACCTGCTGCTGCCTGTCAGACAAGTACAGGGAGAAGGAAGGGCAGCTCTGGAACCCACTTTTGAGGTTCACTGTAGAGATAGGAAGCTCAGGTGTCTATGGAGACAATCGCTGGTTGTCGATATTCATGTCTGACTCAACCCCCTGTTGGCAATTACTACAGTATAATACATAATCGCAAGCTGTCTGATCACAGGCCTGGGATCCGTGTCAATCATAATATGCTTCATGTAGCAAGCAAGAAAAAGCTGACCTATGCTTAATAGTAGATGGAACTGTGCATGTGTGACAAGAAGTTATACAATAGCAAGAGAGAACAAAGGAGAGCTCTTCAGCTAGTTTCAGTTTGCTCATTCAGTGCTCAGTGTTCAGTAGCAGTTCTATAGTAGTAGTGTGTGTTCAGTAACATGAGTAGCACATAGTACCTAAGAGAAAAAGAAAGAGCAAGCTTTCATGCCTCCTGTCATCTGCCTCTGATGCTTCGCAACATTCTGGTGCCCAAACAGGGACAGGGCGGCTGACTCTGCAACATCTCATCATGCCTGGCCAGGGCTACAGGAAGGTGATGCTTTTACATCCGTCTTGGATCCCGGTGAGTATGGCAGTTCTTCTGTATTGCAACAGAAGCACACAGAGAAATTGGCTTATCTGCTTCAAAAATCAGAACATGATACTTCTCATTGCAAAGTAGCTCAGCTGGTCTGCGAAACTGGGGAGCATTTGCCTTAGTACCCAGAAGAGGTGACTTTGCAGTTTGATACATGGGAAAAGATAGGGAAAGTACTGCACACTGAACCTAGAGCCCTGCTGGAAATGCTGCGTTTGTGGCATTTGTGTCCACATGACATAGAAAAATTTGGCCCCAGATCCACATCTCTGGCAGTGTTAACTACGCAGCCACCACTGGCGTCTAATAACCCTGTGGCTTTACTTCCCTCACCACACCCCCTCTCCCCCCAAAAAAAAAGAAAAGATGCTCCTTTGTAGCCCCCCAAAAAGATGAAGACAAATCCAAACATTTGGCCACATCCACATCCAGTAAGTCTTATTGTAGTGGATTTCAAAAAATGGTAGAACAACATGAACACTATGGGGATTTGTCCAAGATGAATTGACTGGGCAATTGGCAGTCTGTCCTACTGAATGTGGTGAGGATGCAAATGGGAGACCGCAGGTTGTATGGGAACCACTTCTTTTATATGATGACTCGCGGGCTCGAACCTCAGGAAGAGCTATGCTTGCTGAGCAGCTGATCAGGATGGGTCAGTTTTCTACCATTGAGGCTCAAAGTACATGTCCATGAGTTACCATAGAAGCTGCTTTTGAATGTGTGTAAGCAGCATTTAAAAAGATACCAGATGCTGGTCAGCCTCAGACAAGTTTTGCTGCAATTCACCAGGGAACTAATGAACCCTACACTGATTTCATTAATTGGCTTCAAGCAGCTATTTCTCAGCAAGCTGACTAGGCAGCAGCTGAGTTACTTCCAAGATTAGCAGAAGACAATACGAACAAGGATTGTCAACAAGCATTGCAGCCTCTAGCCACCACTGCAAATGTTACTTTAGCAGATAGGATTCGTACATGCCAAGACAGTGGAACGCAGGCTCACAAAGTCTATCTATTGGCAGCTGCAATAAGAACAGGGAATAAAAAGACAGGGAAATGTTTCAATTGTAAAAAGGGTAAAGAGGGTCATTTCAGAAACGAATGTTGATCTGCCCTGACTCAAAAAACAGCCTAGACCCTCAAAGAAATGTCCCATTTGCCAGAAGGGTTTTCATTGGGCCAATCAGTGTTGCTCAGGAAACCTAAAAATGGGCATGCTTTTGGTCCCAGCCCAAACAAGAGTGCACACTATGCACATAATCCAGACTCTGGAGAGCTCACTGACTGACAGTCAGCAGATATCCCCATTGACCAACACTCTGCAGCCACAGCAGGTAGTGCTGGGTTCAATTTGATAGTAACTGAGGAGGCAGAATTTCAGTTTCCAGGGGAAGTACAAATAATTCCAACACAAGCCAAAGGACCTCTCCCATTTGGACATGTAGGTCTTATCCTTCCCAGATCATCACCTAGCAAAAAAGGGATTTTTGTAGCCCCAGGACTACATTGATCAGGACTATCAAGGAATTAAAATTGCAGGTTTGAACTAATTTACCTCAGAAATTGACAAAGGGAATGTCATTTGCACAGCCTGCACTGCTGCCTTGTCATGTACCTCCTGTGAATCCTGCAACAGGGAGAAGGAGCTTTTGGTCCCACAGTGGTGTCATATATTGAACAACCTATTGGGTCCAAGAGGCCCCTTTGTGTGCTAATTGTGGAAGATTTGCTTTTTACAGGTTTAGTAGATACTGGAGCCAGCTTCCCTGTGATGAGGCAAGCTGTGTGGTCTTCTCATTGGGAGAGAGAAATTATTCAACAACTGTGGGATATTGGTGGTTCTCAATCTGCCAAAAGGAGCCATAAGTGGCTAAAGATGTATTCCACTCAATCTATTATTCAGGTTGCTTTAATCAGTCTGTTTCTCCTCCCAGTACCCATCAAGATTTGGAGACATGATTTATTGCAGCAAGTAGGGCCTTGCTAGCCACAAGAGTGTTAGATATTTAATATGTCTTTTAAACTCTCTGCCCTTCCCCTGAAATGGCATGTATGGGTTGAACAGTGGCCTTTGACTAAACAAAAATTGGCAGCTTTACATGATTTAGTGAAAGAACAATTGTTGGCAGGGCACATCATGCCTTCTACAAGTCCTTGGAATACTCCTGTACTTGTGATAAAAAAGAAGTCAGGAAAATGGAGATCTTTACATGATTTAAGAGAAACTAACCAATGTATCCAGCCCTGGAGCCTTGCAACTTCAGCTGAATTCCAATGTCTTTTGGGAACTTCAAACTTAGTCAGACCTTTTTTTACATTGCCAATCACTATCATGCTTCCTTTGTTTAACCTATTTCACAACAAGGAAGTTCCTGCTGACATTATTGGGCTACAGCAGGAACATCAGAAATTGTTAATGTATATCTTCAAACTTTGCCAACAACAGTTTGTGGATCGTGTCCTAGCAGTGCTGGTCTTTCTCTTGCCACCCTTCTAACTGCACATGCTCCTACAGGACTCTTGTGTGTAAGTAAAAATGCAAAAGCAGTGTACATTGTGCAGTGGCTGTGCCTACCAGCCACACCCCCTAGAAACATATATTCTTACATCAAAGGTCATGCAGATATTATCAAAGCTTGCCAGCATGCCTTACAACTTGTAGGTTTTGACTGTTTTTAGTGCTACTAGTTTTACTAAAAATGAACACCAGCATCTTATGATTTCTTCTGAGCCATATCAGACAGCTTTTGCCACTTATGTAGGAAAGCTTTTAATCTTCAAAAAAACCCTTGCTTTGCATTAACTATGTTTGTACCTATGTAAGTGACCTCAGTAGCTGCTAAAAGCCCCAATCCTGGATGTTCTTACTGCATTTACAGATGGGTCTCCAACCCACAGTGTATTAACATTTTGTAATTCCTCAAAAAGGGATTGAGAAATTCTTTTTACTACTCCTCAGGCGTCTGCTCAAAGATCTGAAATTTTTGCAGTTTTCTTGGCCTATTGCCACCTTCAGCACCACAAATTTAATCTTATAGTGGATACACTTTATGTTTATAATCTTATCTTTCAGCTTCCCACAGAGTGCATTGCTGCACAAATTGGCCATAATTTAATGGCACTTTTTCATGCCTTCAAAACCCTCTCTGCTCTCACACAATTCCATTCTTTGTTGCTCATATTTGTAGCCACACTCCCCTGCCTGGCCCTTTGACAGAAGGCAATGCTAAGACTGATGTTGCTCTTAGACAAGTACACAGTCTGTTTTCCGATCCTTTTCAAAGTTATTTATTTTCCCATCAATCTACAAAATCTTTAGCAAAACAATTTTCTATTCCTCTTACTCATTCTCAAGCTATTGTTCATTCTTCTTTACAAAGTCCATCTATGCCTATAGGAGTTAACTCTCATGGGGAAAAACCTAATCAGCTATGGCAAATGGATGTTACACATTTCCCTTCCTTTAAACCCTCCTCTTATCTACATGTTAGCATAGACAAATATTTGGGCTGAGTCTGGGCCACTGCTCAGCACTCAGAAACTACTGCTGCTGTCATTTCTCATCTCCTTGCTGCTATTGCCACTTTGGGATGTCCCACATGTTTGAAAACATGAATTTTGTATGCAATGGAACATAATTTTAACCCACAGCATTCCTTATAATTCTACAGGACAAGCCATAATAGAATGAGCATGCAGACTAGTGAGGCCGCATCTGGAGTATTGTGTCCAGTTCTGGGCCCCTCAGTTCAAGAAGGACACAGAGCTGCTGGAGGGTGTCCAGCATAGAGCAACAAAGATGATTAAAGAAGTAGAATACCTCTCTTATGAGGAAAGGCTGAGGGAGCTGGGTCACTTGAGCTTGGAAAAGATGAGGCTGAGGGGTGAGCTCATTAATGTCTATAAATACGTGATGGATGGATTTCAGGATGATGGAGCCAGACTCTTCTCAAGGGCATCTGGTGATAGGACAAGGGGCAATGGGTGTAAGCTGGAACAGAGGAGGTTGCATATAAATATCAGAAGGAACCTCTTCACAGTGAGGGTAACTGAGCACTGGAACAGGCTGCCCAGGGGGTTGTGGAATCTCCTTCTCTGGAGATGTTCAAGACCTGCCTGGATGTGTTCCCGTGCAATTTGGTCTAGGTGATCCCGCAGTGGCAGGGGGATTGGACTGGATGATCACGGTGCCTTCCGATCCATAATGATTTTATGATTCTATGAACATCTTTTGGAAAACTTGAAGGCACAATCAATAACCCAGGAGGACGTGAAAGCAATGACTAATAGAACACCAACTGTCCTGCAACAACAGAAACTTGAAGAGAACCCAGAAAATCTGTTTGCAACTGTCTTTGCTATAATAACTGCTAATTCGGTTACACTGTTGTTCTGTTCTGTATGTCCTTTAGGTTCATCACAGGTTTCTGGTTCTGTATTCTCAGGCACCATTAGCTAAAACATTTGTGTATATATGTAATACCTGTTTCAGATTCACAGGTCAAATGTAACTTTATATTATGAACATCCATTGATGGTATCACAGATGGCTTTTTTGCCTGCTCGCATTAACACCCTGGAATTGGTGGTATCTCAACTCCAAAACTTGAAAAAATATTTAGTTTTCTCTGAACCAACTTCAGCATTTAATGCTACTAGGTGGCACTCATTTACATTTAAAAGAACCACAAAAGGGCTGTGTGTTTGTTGTCATAACAAAGGGACTTGGAACAAATACTGGAGAGATTGGGCTCCAGCAAACAGGGTACTAACGATGGTAGGCTTGTTCTGTTTGTATTTGCTTATGGGAAATTGTGATGGTTTAACAGGACGGTCTAAATCGGTTTGGGTTGGTACCTGTAATTCTAGCACAACAACCAGCTCTCACCAAGAGTTCAACAGGCAACGAAGTAACTTTGTTAAACAGACAAGAGTCTATTGAACCCATCACCAATAAGAAAAGGAAAAAAAACCCGAATAAGTAAAAGAATGAAAAAGGTAAAATAGAAACTGTATCACACACACTCTGAGAGAAATGGGAGACAGCTAATACATCAGGTTTTTGGCCTAAGATGAGCTCTGGGATAAGAGTGTACACCAACACTCATAATCACAACAGCCACCACACACACACACTTGCACTCCACTTTCTGGAAGAGAAAGGGTGCAAGTGTGTGTGTGTGTGTGTGGCAGGAATACAGCACAAAATATACATTTGGTGCTTGCAGAAAAGTTCCTTTTCCTGATCCTCATGCAGACATCAGCCCTCTGTGATGTCTCCAGCATACTTCTAGCTCTTGTCGGCTTGGGGGCTCTTCTTTGAGGTTCCAGACTCTCTTTGCCAAAGGTCTAGGAGATCAGTAATTGTGGTATCTCTTTCTCTCTCTTAATAAAGGCTTCTTTTAGTCTCTCTCAGTAGCAGACTATACAGGATCTTTGCAAGCCTGGTGGAGGGAAAGCCAACAGGACGCCGACCAGATACCACAGTGAACAGCCCTTGCTTGCACTCCCTCCACCCCTGCCTTCTGGGGTGGGTGGAGCTCTCTGTCTCAAGACGTGTCACAGCAGGAGACGAGGTGAAGATGGAGCAGATGTAGAGAAGAAGCAGGAAGTACCTTCCCTTTATGGGCACTGTCCACCAATCACCTATAGAGTCCACACACTGACGCAGGAGGTCTGCTAGGAAAGTTACCTCCAACTTCAAAATAAAATGCTTTTTTGGCATAAAAGCACCAAAACTAACAGTTGAAAATTTGGTAATGTTCACACCAGAACAGAAAATTCTAAAAAAACCCCTTATAACATTTAACTACACTCTAATCAATTCAATCATAGATGAGATCTGTAAGTTCTTCCCCATGTTTTTTCCCAATTACACAAACATGGAAGGCATTTCCATTTTTCCATGCCATTTCCATGGCATTTCCACTCAAGGTGGCAAATCAAGGATCCAGATATGTGGTTCTTTGTTACCAATTATCACCCTCGAAATTGGTAATGTGCTATCCTAGGCTACCTTACCATCCCTGTACAGGTTGTTCCATTACCCAAACCTTTTAGGTGACAACGTGCTATTGTTGGATTTCTGGGACCTCGGTGTAGTGACAAAGTCATTACAGACATTCAATTTTCTGACAAGTCCATTTGGGGAAGAGTCACTATGGGAGCAGTCACAAGACTTCTTTCACTGGGATCCTATCCAGGTATCATAGCACAAGAAAATAGACCTTCTATTCTTGGACTTACATGCAGACTTGAAAAAACCTTTAACACAACTGAAACAATAGTTAAGGACTTAGAAATGGAGATCTCTGAACAACATTAAGACCAAATGCAACAATGCTTTGCTATTGATTATCTGCCAGCTAAATCTGGTGGCTTTTGCAAACTAGTAGGAGAAAAGGGATGTCAAGTATACTATCATAGCCTTAATCACGCAACTGAAGATGCGTGAGCAAACTTGAGAAAAATTGTGCAGGACAATGTACGTGCAGAAATGTCACTGTTTTTTTGGCTCACCAACTGGCTTCCTGATTGGCCAGGTCTTCATCAGTCATTTTTCTATGCAATCATCGTCTCAGCGATTTTGATATTGACATTCTGTTTTATACAACATGTGCCTTCCTTTCTCTCGCTGTGTCGTTCAACATGTACCTACAAAGGGACCAACGATTTTGGCTATAAAAACACTTTCTCAAATTAAAGAAAAAGAAAAGGATGACAAAAATGTTGAACGGCACTGGTCCCAGTACTGACCCTTGAGGAACACCACTCATCACTGTTCTCCATGTGGACTTTGAGCTGTTGACCCCAGCTCTCTGAGTGCGACCACCAGTCAATTCATTATCCAACAAGTGGTCCATTCACCAAGCCCAGTTTTTCCAGTTTGGTGACCAGGATGTCATGCAGGACAGTGTCACATGCTTTACACAAGTCCAGGTAGATGATGTCGGTTGCTCTTCCCTTGTCCACTTGTGCTGTAACACCATCATAAAAGGCCATCAAATTAGTTCGGCATGATTTGCCTCTGATGAAGCCCTGTTGGTTACCAATTACTTCTTCACGGTCCATAGTGCCCAGCAGGGACTTTATTAACAACTTTATCCTCGTGGAGGAGAAACGTAGCAAAAGGTATCAGGGATAATATAAATAAATATGTAGACTTGTATAGAAAAATGGCTGCTTCTCATTCCAGAGCCTGGAGGGTTCAACTGTCCTGCTGATCCCATCAGTGCTGTCACAATTGTTCAGAGTTATGAACTTCTGGGTTATTTCTTTAGTCACATTGATTGTTATGGAAATAGGACAGAGTTTCATCATTCAGGGTAGTAAGAACACAGAGGAAGTGGATTTTATGCAAATTTTGTTTATTTCCTGGAGCAGCCTGAAAATACATTCCACTGGCTCTGAAATCCTGATGGTTCCCATTGCAGGGTAGCTGGGTGCATCTGTGGTCAGCATCAGCTATGGGGAGAATTGTGTTTGCTGACAAATGACCACATTTGCTTTGACTTTAGGCATCTCCTAAAAGAACTGAAACTTATTTGAAGAATGTGATCTCCAAGAAAATTAATATTTGGGGTACTTCAAATTTCATTTCAGTCTGAACCAGACTGAAGTGGAAACTTTTTTCACATTTTCTTTGAATGGGGAGCAATGCAGACATTTCCAGAGCTGTGAGATGGACAATTTCAAACAGTATCACTACTGAGAGCAACAGCTGCCTTGTCCCAAGTTTCTCAGAACCTGGGGAGTCCCAGTGTCCCCAGTCAGAGATGACCCAACTGCTTGCAAAGGGGCTAGGACTGGCTGGCCAGATGCTGCCCAACTGGAAGTCCTAGGTCCATCTGTGATACAGTGAGGTTTCCCTAACTTCAGACCTTTCCAAGAAAAAAATGTTGGGCTTTTTGACTTGCTATTTTCCAGCAGTTTAATTACTGCTGGAAATGAATTAGTTTAATTTGCGAAGAGGCCATAAATCACAACTGGAAGCAATGAAGAGCCAAGATCTGCCACCACCCAGCCCACATGCAGCACCAGCAGTCCCCACCAGTTTGGCTGGTTGGTGCCACCATTAGCACCATGAACAAACTGATGAAATCTCTGAAAGAAACTGCAATTTCTGTAGGAGACACTTTGTTTCCATAGATGGTTTCTGCCTGATTTAGGAACCTTCTCAAGATTCTTGCCTGATTAAACTCTTAATTTTAAAAAAATGAAATATATAGTATAATTGGCTTGTTTTGGTCAGTTTATTTTCTCTGTATTCTGTAAAGTTTAAAGATTAGAAATCTTAGTGCAATTTTCTAAGGAAGATTGAACTATGTGAGGTTTTTCTATAGAGAGCACTATATTGTGATATGGATTACAAACACTAACTTCTCAAATACCACAATAAATCTGTCGGTGATTTTATGAATCTTTCAGTGGAGGACATTTCTGAAGATCTCCGTAGATATCAAGACCAAGAAAGGTGTCTGCAGTTGCTTCTGTGACTGCCAGTTGCTGCCTGTGACAGCTAGGGGATTTCCCCAGCACTTTCTGTAAGCCAAATGCATCTGACACACTTAAAGCATTGCAATTCTTCTATACAGACATTACCTGATGGAAAATGCATCACATGCCAAAATCAAGTACTCCTGAGGTTTCTTATTTGCACTGTTAATTGCAGCTTATTTCCAATTTGAGCTTTTCCAGCTTTGGCTCATAGGCAAGTCTCACAGCTTCTTTCACTCTGCAACGCCATCACCTCACTCCTCACCATGCTCACAGACAAATGAAATGCATTGGTTTCCCACATTTTTCACTACAAGGCACATTTTCAAGAACCCTGCATTATTTAGAAATAAACCCTGTTTCCTGAGGGTGAGAGTATGTGACCACCCCGACAGCCACCTTTGAGTAGGAGGCTGCCATCCCTTGAATTTCCCGGGTGTTTACAGCAGGGTGACAGCTCCCCTTGTGTTTTGCTACTGATCTTTTGCGAATACTGCCCCAGCATTTGCTTTCTTCCAGACTTGTAAATCTTTCATGGCATCCCTAGATTTATTAAAAATACCATATCCTAGAAGAGCTTGCCCTTCCAGACCCCTAGCTCCAAGATGCTGGGGCTATTTAACTTTGAAGTTTTTAAGCAATCAGTTCAACTTTGTTTTTTCTCAATTGCAGTTTAACACCCTCCTTCTCTTAGAGGAGGAGCAGACACTTCTGTGTTATCTCAGCTTGGTGGGAAAGCATCTCCCACTTTCTTTCCAGATATTAATAAAACAGTTTAGTGAATTCCTTGCAGCTGTGGTAATCCTGGGCATCTGCTACTACCAAGCTGATCATTCGCATCCAGTAAAGGACCTGTGAGATCTCCAGCCTATGTATTTGCTTCAAATATACTTCAGTAATTCCATCTTTCTTATCCTTGTGGCTATTCAAACTTCTTTTGCTGTTTTTCACTCCTCCAAATGCATCACTACAATGAATCCAATTTTCTGTCCACACTATGCCTTCCCACACCTGTGAAGTGTTGCCAACATCCAGCCTGAAAGTCAGCTTTGATTCTGACAAGGCAGAAATCCAAGGACTTCCATTCCACACGTGATTTTGCAGTGTGGAAGGGCTTGAGCATGCCCAAGCCCTTCTTAGCCACCAAAAGGACTTAAAAACTGGATTGGAAAATAAACTTTAGTAATTCAAATTTTGGATGTTGGAGTTAGGCCAAATGTAATTCTGACCAAAGGCAAATTTAATCCTGACCAAGTAAAGCAAACATGTAAATACTGCCCGAAGTTTCCCTTTGGTAGGCAGCTGAATACTCTTCCTTATGAGATCTTGTCCTACCCCAAGTGCCTCTAACTCATACCACACCATGGCCATATCTCGTGAGGGAGGACACGTGCTAACCTGGGGCCACAGTCAGGATCCTTTGAACTGTGTTAAACCAAACCTTCATCATTCATCTGCTCACTGGCAACCCTGGCTTGCTGCTTTGTCCCAGGTCTCCTCTGCAGACACACATGTCCTTCAGACCTCACTGGTTGGCTCTTCAGGTAGAAGGGAGAAGCAGGAGTACATGGGGTCATGAACATGGGATGTGTGTGTTGTGCCTGTGTGTGTGTGTGTCTCCTGCCTGTACTCTGCCTGGAGATGCAGAGGTGACCATGGAGCAGGTATGCTGGGGTCTTGACAGCAAAGGAATTCTAGTGACCAGGGACAGAGCAAGTCTTACAATCCAGCAAGCCTCTGCATGAGAGACAGCCTGATGGGAAGTGGTTAAGACCAACCCTAGAAGACCTAGGCATTCTGCAGCCCACCAGCTATCAACCCCTCTCAGGCTCCCATGAATCAGCTAAACAGTCTTAAGATAAAGAGCATTTTATCAAAGCCACCTGCCCAAACCACAGGAGTGCATGATCCTAGCTCAGTGGCAGTGTCCCACAGCTCTGTGGAAGCAACAAGTCTCTTAGAGTCATGTAGGCATCTCAGCATCTCCTTTGTAGGTTGCTGCAGACCTCAGGTGAACAGCAGACCTACATGCAGCCTTGATTTGAGCTGCCTCTGCCAAGGTGCATAGTATTTTTTTTGACTAATATTATGCACCTCAAGCAAGAGCACCCACCTCTCCAGCCACTGGTTTCCTTCTTCGCATCTCAGCACAGTGTCTCCTCAACTTGTGCCAAAATGGGTACTATGGTCCAGGACTGGGGCCATTCTGAGATGCCTGAGTAAACCCTGTATTGTGGAGAGTTCTCCTGTGTCCTAAGCTTTTGGCTCAGTCCCAGCCCACAAGCAGAGCCTCAGTTTCTCTCCAGGTGACATGTTGATGGATGCATTTGCAAAGTACCACTGAAATCTCGTACTGGGCAGGCTGGCAGTGGGAAGTCATTCACAGTGCCATGTAAATATGCTGATGTGAGCACAAAGAAGCCGGGACTGGTGGGGCCAGAAGGTCCCTTGCTGGAGAAGAGCTGGCACGATGGGGAAAGGCTCTGCAATTCTTTGGCACCCATCACATGGTCAACATTGCAGGAGGAGACATCTGTCCTGTGCATTAACAAATGCACTTTTGAACAAGGAAGTGAATGAGGGAAATACATCAAACACATCTTGCATTCCCTGTGGATACACACCCTGGCTGTCGAGGTAACACATCCTCACAAACAAAGATAAGTTGCACTCACAAGCCTGGGACATCTTTTTCCACTGTTCTCAGTTGAGACAGGTCTGCACAGTGAACAGGCAGGAGCCATTTGCAAAAGTACAAGATGATTCACCAAATATTAACACAACCATTTTGAAATTAAATGCCAGACAGGTTTAGGATCTCTGATGTAATTAAAAGCCATGTTTAAATTAAAATATCTCAGAGCTGTAGGCAGCATGTTCTGGCTATAGATTTTGTATCTGATTTGCAAGCATCTACACTCAGAGTTGTTATTCAGAACAGCTGGTCCCTGAACCTCTCATCCTTGGTCATAAATCAGTTCTTCAATTATAAAAAATAAACTCAAGATAGTGCTGTGAACTCGTGCCAGCAGGAGGTCAGTCTTGCTGACCAAGACAGAAAGACAGACCAAGTTGGCATTGCAGTCTGGGACTACACAAAGAGAAAGCCTTGCTCATCCTGCAAATGTCTCTACTGACGTAGAGTAAAAGGAGATACCCAATGCCATGGCACAGCCTTTCCCTGTGTCACCAGCAAAGACTCAAACAGAAGAGCAGAGATGGTCGTGCTGAGGCCAACACTGTAGAGGAAGCTACCACAGATTCCTGGTGCTCTTGGCACAGCATGGCATGTGAAATCATCTCGGTCCCTTGAGTGTTCTGACTCAGACTGAGGGTGCAGGAGCCTAAATCAGAGCTCATGATTTTGTGTTTCTCCCTGTGATTTCATCATTTCAGGCATTTTGTGTCTATTTAAAATTCTGGTTTCTGATTATGAGAGAGTAAGAGTCTTCTTCATAAGAAACTCTGAAGTAATATCTTTCCAATACAGAGACCTTTCAAAGTGAAGCAATATCCTTCCAAGTGTGACACTACCATCACGGCTGTGTCTCCATGCTGTAGGTGTGGCATTTCCTTGATGAAGCCGAAGTCTCATAGTGCTTTCTGTACTCACAGATGTTAGTGGGGGAAGGCATGGGAAAATACTGAGGGAATTTGCAATCAATTTCATGATTTTGCCACTAGATTTCAGATTTGGAACCTCTGAAACTGCAACTAATTTTTGTGGTCTTGACAAGCCCATGCCCTACGGTAGCCATGACTCCTAATTGGGGGAGTTTGCTATCAGGCTGGCATTGTATCTCCAAAGTAGAGTGCTCCTGTCTTTCTTGGCTTCCTCCGTTAAGACCTCTGCATTTCCCAGTGTTAGGGTTTTACAAGGAGAATGTTCTTTGTCACATGAGGAGGTCACAGGGATCAAGGGGGATTTCACAGGAACTGTCTCCAGAGGAGGAGTGGAGACTCCCTGTGCATCCTTCAGTTTGAGGTCATTGGTCTAGATCAAGGGCTTTTTGTGAGATGCAGATAATTAGAACTTTATGAATGAATCTGTTTGCTGAGCTACAAAACTTAAAATAATTTTGCTTTGAGTGAATATGAAACAAAAAATCTAAAAGTAAAGCAAATCTAAAAAGATTTGAAGTATTTAATTTAAAGAATAGCAAATCTTTCCATTCTTTTGTTGCTTTTTTCTATCTAGGCAGACTGATGAATCTGCAGATACGTTCAAGCATTGGGTTCATGTTCTCCATCCTTTCCAGCAGTTCAAACCCTGGCCCAGAGTTCACAGGTCACGAGACCCTGAGAACAGGTGCAGTTTGTGCTCAGCTCATGGGACTCCATCGGGTGATTGAGCTGTGACTCTGTATGAACTGTGGCAAGAAGACACAGCACAGAGTGAAGGAGAGGCTGAACCAGGGTATGTGTTGTGGCATGGATTGTCTGTGTTAAAAAAATGTGGAGTTTGTTATTTAAAGGTCAATATTTCTGAATTTGGAACTTCTGTTTTTCTCTGTTGCTATGTAAATTCGAAGGAAAAAAACTGTGTCAGACATCCTCTGATTTTTCATCTTCTGATTTTATTCTTATGAGGTTTATCTTCAGGCCTTTCTTCTTCAGAAAGAAGGAACAGGACAAGCGTTTATTATTTTATCCTATCACAAAGAACTTAAAGCTCTTCAGAGTGTGAAATCTGAGCCCAGAAGACCCTGACATTTGTTGAGGAAGAAAAGAGCACCCCATCAAAAGTGAGGATGCCGTAACAGCTTGTCTTCTGGAGTATTTACTTCCCACTATGTCACACTGTGACATTTAACCAGGTGGGAATCGAAGTGAGGGCCTTCCGCGTGTAGAAGTGATGCTGGTCAGATGACAGTCAGGCACCACTTCCCATAGCCCTGTTCACCAGAGGAATTTTCAGTGTTTGGAACTGTGTGCTCTTAGGCTTCTGGAGTCTCCATCTCTGGAATGTTTCCGGCAGCCAGCTACAGAGCAGTCTCTCTGTTCCCCAGCTCACCAGTTGTGCAGGATGAGTGACAGATGATTCATTTTCCAGCTCTATTTGTTTTCCTCCTGTCTCTCTCCATACAGTAGGATTTAGTTTTTGTGACATAAGGAGCACTGTGTGTTTCCTCAGTACCGGGAGAAGGGGGGTAAAAAAGCAGCTGGCCATGGGCAGAAGGCTCCAGCCACAGTTTTTCTATCTTTGAAAACCCCTTCTGTACTTTCCTGTTATGTTAATAAATTCCTTATCTCCATACTAAGTCCCTGGATTTTGCTTTCAACCTTGAGAGGAGTAAGCAAAACCAGGACACACGGTTCTGAAGTTGTAGCTAAAATTAAACAGCAAACTAATAACAAATTCTGTTATAAAGGACACAAAAGAGATGCTTCATGAATGTTTTATGACATTAGTGAGTTGATTTGCTGGCAGTGGAGATGGTGGCAGGCCTAGTCTTCCTTCAAGGCCACTGCAGCTAGTACAAGGCTATTCGTGCCATGTTTCATAGCACTGCCAGTTCTGCAAACATGAAGCACCTGCTTCTTTTAGTTTGGGTTTGTTTTTTTTTAATCTGGACCATTAATCTCTCTTTGATCAGGAGCTTTCAAATCCCATTGTCAAACTATATAGCCATTAATTCAAAGCTCTCTATCTAGTTCACTCTTTTATTTCTCAGAGAAAACACTGTCATGCCACTGAACTGAGATGTAAATGGTGTGAATGAACTCCTACACTTGATCTTTCCTTCACTACAGTATGAAGACAACAGACACTTCAGCAAGTGTGTCTTCTGAGCAGGACATCTCTGCTTCTACACTTAAAGTTACAGGGCTGTGTCCCAGAACCTGAGTGGGTGCAAACTGCCCCCAGCTCTTGCGCTGTTTGCACACTGGATTCAGGCTACCAGGGGGTAACAAGTCAGTTTAAAAAACTTGTAATACAGGTCTCAAGGGAATAAGCTCTTGAGCTGAACAATTCAGCAGTAAAATTTGCTTTGGTTGCAGGAAAGTACATTTTCCAACAGCCTCTCATGTTTACTACAGGCGATGTCTCTGGAGTTTTCTGCACTAGTGGACATTTGGATGACCTTACAGCTGCCTGCCAGCTCAGCAAAGCAGTAAGTTTGGAGAGGTGTGATGGAAGACACAATGGGAGTGGAGAGGATCTCCAGCTTGCAGAGGCAACATACAGATTCTTTGACAGCCACAGTAGCTGGCTTCAAACCATGATTAGAACTGAGCGTGTGTCTGCAAACATTATATTGGTGGGCAGGTAAGCCATCCTACATCTGCACAGGGTTCCTTCCTTGCAGTGAGGCTACAAAGGAGATGCTCTCCTCTGATCCCTGATGCTGTCTGCACAAAACTGCTTTTGGATGGTAATGGGATCAACACACGATTAAGGAGAAGGACTGTGAATGGAGTCTCACACTTCTGTCTCAGTCCCGAGGAGAGATGCTGGAAGAACATGATGTGTCTCTTGCATCAGAGACAAAGTTTCATTGATGTCATCTGTTGATCTCCACACCCAAGTCACATGTGTGCAAATACAGACAGGGGATGCCTGTGGGTCTGGGATGGCTCAGGTAAACAGGTTCAAGTTTATGAAGTTCAGGTGTGGGAAAGGGCATTCTTTTGCGAAGAACCATCAGTTTAAGAGACTGAAAAGTTCAGATGATGTGTCTGAGAGTATCTACTACTTCCTCCAGTTTTTGGTTGTTTCCTTATATTGTGGCTCTTTCTTGATGAGATAAATCCTACCTAGTGGTGGAGATTGTCCCCATTAGAGTCATGGTCTGGCCGATGTGGTGGTGTTGGGTCATAGGTTGGACTTGATCTCAGAGGTCTTTTCCAGCCTTAGTAATTCTATAATCCTGTGATTGAGAAACTGTGGCAGAAGACAAATTCTTGATGTGGAGGAAAAAAATGGAACAGAATTCAAAGATACTACAGAGATTTTTGAATTTGATAGGCTGGCTCATCGAAAAAGCAAATTCCATGCCTTTTTGTGACTGCCAGTTGCAATGACCTGCTTGTTATCAGGCTAGGAAAACACAGATTCTGAAGCCACTATTTGTCTTTCAGAAAAGAATGAATCCAGAAAACACAGAATTTTACAATTTATGTATTTTCAGTGTGAACAGAGCCTCTTGTGGAAATAACAAGTCCACCCAAGCTGGGAGCAGAGACAAAGTGAGTGCCTGACCCCCACCCAGGTGCACAACTTCCAACACATTAGGTGAACTGCCAATAAAGAGGAAAGGAACATCCTTGGAAATAACTGAATCCCTTTAATAAATAAACAGCCTGTGAATGAGAAAGCAAAATGTTCGTTAACAAGCCTGAGGCCATTAAAGGAAGAGATCTGCTATTTACCTCTCTCTGTACAGTGAAATCTCTCTTAAACAAACACCTGCTATAGGCATAAAGCTGCTAAGTATTAAACTGGCTGCACATTATACCCAGGCTGTTATCAGTTATCTAAGGAACACCTGGCCTCCTTTGCAAAGCTTTTTACCAGAGCCCACGATAGACAAGAACTCTGTTGCTGGTTCTGTATCACTAGATTTACCCTGAGCGACTGAATTGAGAATGTCCACCTTTCCTCTCTGAAAAGCTGAGATTTCCCCAAAGGACCCCAAAAAGGACCTTTGCTGTGATTACCTCTGGTAGTAAGACCATTCACATCACCACCATCCCAGGGGATGAAGTCTTCCTGGAAAACCTGCTCAGAGGCCAGAGCTGGACATGGCTCTGAGATAGAGTTGCAGAGCTTTTGTAGTCTGGGATGTGCTCTGGCACAAACTTTATTGCCTCTGAGGAGCCTTTACAAGGTAAAAAGGCCAATCACTGGTGTGAAAGGTGGAGGGATTTCCTGTTTCTGTGCCAGGGCTAGCAGAGAAAAAGCTGAGTGGAGGATGGCTATGCAGACAAAAAGGACAAGTTAATGCCTTTATGATGTGAGTGTTGACTCGGGGTAATGAGTAGTTGATTGCTGTGAAACATCTCAGAAGCAACCCTGCAAGCAAGAGCTTAGTCCTTCTAGTTCATTATTATCCAGCATCCCACCATGCCCATGGAACTGAGATGGTGTGACCCAAGATGACTATGTGAAGAAGAGTATAGTAGCCACTAACTTTTATCCTGTGTTGGATGGGGCAGTCACTTGTCGGACAGGAGATGCTCTTAACGAAGCACAGTCTGCTGAACAGACTTCTTCACACAGGAAGTATGAAAAGCCACAGTCAGTTTTCTAGCAGACATATAACATTTTGCTTCAGGGCTTAAGGATGATCAGCAAGTCCTTGACTTCCATTCCATGTCATGCCAAACTTTGCTACCTTACACCGAACCGTGCAGCTGGGGCTCACACACAGCAGAGCCCATGCTGGTGGTCATTGGGCAGTGCTTGGCTGCTACTCCTAGGCCAGTCGTGGCACATCTGTAAGCACCACAAGGGACCAAGAGAAGATGTGTTATTGTGCAGGACAGTTGGCAATGGAGCCAGCAGTGGGTTCATGCTCACCTGGCACTGGACAACCCAGGAAATATCCCCATCAACTTGTTGCTGGATTATCAAGACTGGCAGGGTCCAAAACCTGTTACATCAGGACCACCAACCAGGTCTCCTCTGTAGATGAAGGATGCAAAAGCTAAGACTATAGCTGTTTGTCCAATGTTTATTCAACCCTTTCAGAAGCTGTAGGGCTGGGGGTTACTGTCATTTGAATTTTGCAGCAGAGAATCTCAAATGCTGTGGGGGTCTAGATATGGTCACTGAACTCATCTGCCACAGCAAGAGGCAGAGAAAGGCTCATCTGCAGGTGAACTTTTGCCATACACAACCCTGGTGTTTGGGAATGTCCTTTCCACACTGAAACTGGAAATGAGGCACCTGTACTCCATGAGTCCTCAATGAGTCCTTTAACCAGATTAGTAATGCACTTGCCATAGTGTCTACAGAAATAGGGAGCTCTGCACTATCTACCATCCCTGTACTCTGTCACGGTTCTACAAGCAGCTGGATGTTCTCTGAAGCCATGCACAAAGGGAGCCCTGCACCACCCACTTTCTATGCAACATGTCATGATCCTTCCATCATAGACAGCTTGTAGGCCCATCAGGCAGGTCCTAGCCTTAGCAAAGCTTCTAGGACTATCTGTCCCATGATTTTTCCAAGGCACGTAGGTAGGTAGTCACCTTGCTAATCTTTTAAAAGTGGGTCAGTGTTTCTCTTTGTGTAGCCACCATGGAATTCCCCTGATTGCACAGGACATTTTAAACATCATGGAGAGTGGCTTGAGAACTACATCAACAAATCCTTCACAACTCTCAGATGAGCCCTGTTGTGTCTCATAGACTGATGCATATTCAGGTTTCTCAGGTGGTCTTGAACATCCAGGTTTTTGATCCTGAACGTCCCTAGAATGCAGAGGCTGCCTGGGGCTGACTATGCATCATACTCTTGGTCCTGACGTATTTCTGGATGTGGTATCTTAGTTATGACTGGACTTAACCCCTGTGACTGGCCAGTGCAGCGGAGTAAGAAGATCTAGCGTGGACTAGATATGAGGGATATGAGAGACTAGATAGGATATGAGGTGCCATTCTTCCATGTATTCAGTGAGCACGTGAGCGTATTGAAGAACACAATGGGTTTTGGACATCCAGGGCTGTTTCCAGCTTTACCACAATGCCCTGAATAATTTCATTCTCTGCAGCATGGTGCTCCAACCTGGTAGTCAGAAAGGGGCAGCTTGGGTGCCACACAGCCAAAATTGTTATGAAATCAAAATTTGTGTGCGCATGCAGTGGGTGATTATGTCATAGCCAGAAACGAGGCAAGTTCATTTCTATAAAGTTATCAATACATCTGAGATGTTCAGAGAAAACCAGCAAAACCATCTGGGACTTGAAAGCAAAGATGAAAGGCGTTAATATTTTTAGCACGGCAGTCTCTGCTTCAGTGAGGTCGTGACACCAGCACATTATCATTTGAAAAGTGTACTCATAAAAGAGGAAAAACTGGTTTGGAGCAAGTAGGTGTAATGAGATGAAAGGCACAAAGCTACATTTCAAGTAGAGATCAGCCTCTTCCAGGCACTCAGCTGAGAACGATGACATCCAGTTTCCTTCCTGTTGCTGCTGCTGTCTGTCTTTTTCATCTGCAATTTCTATTATTCAGATGAGTGGAAATTTCTGCAATAAATATTGATGGGCCAGTGTATGGGAGTGACTGCACTGAATACTGACAGATTACTACATGCACACGTGTGAACTGCATAGGAATAAGCCCAACATGCCACGGAGTCTGTGTTGGAGTAGCTCAGGAGGTCTGCAGCCTGTGCAGGAAAGGTGAGGTGATGACAGCAGCCTCCATCATCCGCTGTTGCAGCACTGATGGGAAATGCAAACACATCACATATTCTATTTTATTTTTTTTTTCTTTCCACAGAGATGCCACTTAAGCAGAGATGCACAGATGAACTTCACTGGAACAAGGGCTGTCCTGCAGGACTCAGTTTGCAAGATTCTATAGGACACCTCAATGTGAGGGGCTTTGTGGATTTGGAGGAGACAGAGACAAGGACTTTATATTGCAGATGACCTTGTGTCACACTGCAAGGGTTTAACTTCTCCCCTCCCTGTCCATGACCCTGGAGAATATCGCCACAAAGAGGCTTGTGACTGCTACCAGTGTCCAAAATGAAATTACTAGAAATAAAACACTCGTAAGCACTTAAAGGTGTTAAGATGCCAATTAATTCTGATGATTCATATGTTTTCATTACTCTCTGATGCTTTATTATGTTTCATGCAGAAAAGGAACTGTTAGAGTTGGAACTTCTTAAAGTGTCAGTGCCTCTGCCACTTAAGGCAAAGTAATTGTCTTTCATTAAAGTTAGACAAACAAGGCTCTATTGTGTGAAGCTTGTGAAGAAGCCTGTGAAATAGGAAATGTTAAAGATTAAACAAACCTCTGCTAAAGCCAGCTAAGGGGAGAGGTGCTACTGTCTATAAAATCAGAGCCAGGAAAAATACAATAATTAGGAAAAAACAGGTCATATGGAAAAACAAGATCCAACTTGACAATCGTTCATGCAGATATGACTTGAAGTTTGTTACTCATTGTATTCCTGCACAGAAGGCTCTTTGTGCTAAGTGATTTTTTTAGTTTAAATGGAGATGGAGATGTGTTCAAGAAATCCTTTTTAAACAAATGAATGCAGATGCATTTCATGCCATTTTTGATGTAAAGGTTGAATGAAGCTGGAGGGAAGGAAAACTGCATTTAATTAATCTATATTTTTTTTCAAAAATAGATCTATGTCTGATCACTTTTTAATATTCATGTGTGCTTAGTGGGCAGAGAGCACATGGAGTCATTTCCTTATTTGAAGTCTAGCTTAATTACTTTTGAAAGAACATAACAGTTAAATTGAAGCTCTAAAATGTAAACTTGTAGAAGGAGATGATGGGAGATTTTTCACTGGCTGGGTTTCATCACATGGACCCAAATGATACTGAAATCTGAGATGCTCATTCAGACATAAGACACATATCATTAAAATGCACTTTAATTCCCCTCTTTGGTGCTTGGAGCTATTTTCCACCCCAAAAGGTTACAGTGTAAAATACAGCAACAGACAGTCGTCGTCGTCCCCACCCCCCCCTCNCCTAAGCAAGCCCTGCCAGGTGAGCAGGGTTCTGTTGTTGAGCTGGTGTCCTTTGCCCCTCCTGTGAAGCTTTGACTTGCCCCCAGTTCATCCCTGAGCTCTTGGGCAGAGAGAATCTGGATGAAAGCCCAGCACAAACCTGGTGCAGTGTCTTCAGCATGGGGCAGAACTGTTTGGCTACCCCTGGTGAGCAGAGACCATAATCTGCCTGGCACCACACCCTCTCCAAACCAGACCCCGCACTGGAGAGAAGATGGAGTTAGAAGACCCTCACTGTATGTTTCTTCCCCACTGACCATGTGCTTCAGTACACTTACACAACACCATCCTCTTCTCCTCACATTAATGTATTGACCCTAGGGACAGAGCAATGCTCAGGGGCTAAGCCTTGGGCAAACTGTATTTGCCTTACAGAGGGCCTGCTTTAGCACACCTAAGGAAGAGGACCTCTGTTCAAAAAGTTGCTTGGATTTACTTGATCCTTTCTAACGATGTGTCACCAAGTTCAGCTGTCCTCAAAGAAAAGCTTTGGGGAATGTGTAATAAAATACCCCACATGTTCGTGTTCCTGATTGCTAAAATCTGCCCACCTTATTCTCTGGTCTGCTGGACACATGAGTGGACAAACCAGATGTCTCTTTCCATTTGGAAGGTGTTAAAATCAACAAGGGTTTAATTAGGAATCCAGATGTGGAAAAGACTCCTGGGTGGTGGAGTTTAGTCCCTGAAATACCACCATGCCCCATAAATCCTTTCCCAGGCTGACTGGGATAACTGGCGGGGTGTGAAGGTGCTACTGGTGTTTGCACCCCTCAGAACAGGCTGGTGAGACGAACAGGACTGCATGTCCCCAACCCTAGCTCCATGCTCTTTGACAACAAAGGTAGTGCTCCATGGGAAGAAGTTCAGGGCATCACCTGAAGGGAAGAAGGCTCCGCTAGCCTCTTGGTGCTGCCCTGTTTTGCAGCAGCACTTGTCTGCACCCTGTTGCTGTCCTTGACCCTATGTCTGTCTCTCTTTGGTGGAAAGTATGAGTGGCCTCCATCAGCAATGCCACGTGTGCGGCAGTGGGTGGTTTGTGACCCTGGGACACATACGATGTATTTTTATTGAAGCTGTGTCCAAAGAGGCTTCAACCCATTGGTAGTACTGTGGAATGTCATGCTACCAGCCTGACAACTATGCACAAATGACCATACAAATGGTGAATGACACCCCCATGGCATGGCAGCAAATGTGAAACGGCTACAACAGTGCAAGTCTCTGATCTCTGCTCAGTGTTGGGTGACAACAAGCTGCTTGTCTGTCTAAACAATCAGTTGATGGATTAATTTATCTCCCTAGCCACTCCACGCAGGAGGGATATTTTAGCCCAGAATACTAATTTTAGAAGTATTTTTACAGCATCTAATGGCAGAATATGAATTGATGGGATGAAACAATGCCAGACATGAAACCTTTATAGTCCTCAGTTCTATTATAGAGCAGGCGATCATGGCATACTCATGGTACTGAGCCTGGCAGGGCTTGCTCAGGTTAGAAATGCAACTATCTGCACAGCTAAACTATCTGAAAGGACCATTGGTTTGGACTGTGCCTGTTCCTGGAGATGGTGAGCAGCTGGAGCATTCTGGGGACTGTTTTGGATGCATCCATCCTACTGCAAGGACTGGAAAGTTCATGATACCCTGTGGACTGCTCATGTTGGTTAGCCTCAGTGCTGAGGCGCATTTCCAGACTATTTAACTCACTGGTTAGGTATAGGCCCAAAGTGATGCTGACACTTGTGATGTCCTGCTTGCTGGGAGAGGCCATCCCATGCCTCCAGTTGTATCAGATCAGGGTTTCCCACAGATCCAGCTGCTCTGCTAGCTTTGGTTCCAGTAGGTTTGCTGCTCTACCAATGGTACAGTGCATGATGCTTTCACATTCCTAGCAACTATAATTCTTACCTCTCATTCCCCTCCAGATAATAGGAGTGTAAAGTGGTAAGCCCTCCCTGGCATGTTTAGAAGGTCTCTTCCCTCAGGGAGCCATGGCAGCTCCAGGGTACATGTCGCATCACCTCTTCTGCAGACCACATCCCACATGGGTCTGGTATCATGTGGAATCATTCACACTTCCTGTCAGCAGAATAATTCCCTGGTGGCAAAGGGCACTTTGGAGGTATTGCTAAAAACTCTGTGTGCTGAACCATAACAAAACTGTCACCTTAGACTTGGATTAGCAAAATATAGACCCCAATGCCCCTTCTTCTTCCTCTGGTGTTTCTGAGTGCTTAGATATCCACTTAGGCCTGCCCAGGAATCAAGCACTTCAGTACCCACCTTAGCCGTGAGTCTCATCAGCACCCTTTTACTCCTGGCCCTGCACCCTCTCAGCAACCCAGTCTGGAAGGTATCTTCAGAGCCATCCTACTGGATTAATATGGAAAGAAAACAGGCAGAAAGATACGTGTTCCTCACCATGAAATATTTGTGCTTTAATATATTTCTGTGGTCTCCTACCTCTCCAATGCTGCTCCAAGAATGCAGATGGGATTGAAAGGGCTCCTCTCCTTGCCAGGGGCTGTTGTCTTTGCTGCCTCCTTACAGCAAAGGCACTCGGTCATGTCAGTACTTTCACATCGCAGGGCTCCGTTAGGGGTCTACTCTGCTGGAGGGACAGCTGAACATTTTCCATTAACATTATTTTCAGCCAAAACTGATCTTCATCAACACAGAAGACAGTGTTTTCTTGGGGGGGGGTGGGGGGTGGTGGTGTGCGTGTGTGTGTGTGTATGTGTCAAGATTTCAGAATCTCATTGTGAAAATGAGTTTGAAAACACCAAAACACCACCTCAATAAAACAGAAATATGCTTTTTTGTTTTGACAAAACCCCTGGAAAACCTTGCAGGATATCTTCAGCAAAAACAGTTATTGTGAACCTGTATAAATTGCTGGATGCAGCCAGCTCCAGGCTTTGGGGCTGGCCCAGGTGCATGGCAAATCCTAATAGACATGTTTCTTTCATTTATTTCCTTGAAGTGCCTGAGGCTGTCCTAGAGGCAGAAGATACACTGAAATAACACAGAGATTCATTAGTGCTCCTGCTCATTAAGGGAGACCTCTGTGTCACTGATATGGCTCCTCTAATTTGTGTCAGTAGCGCGGGGGCTGTGTGTGTGTGTATGTGTGTGTGTGTGTGTAGGATTGGCCCTGTTCCTGCTCAGACCTTGCAGATGAAGCTGTCATGGCATCCTAGAGAGCAACCACTGTCCACCCCTGCCTACCTCACATACACCTTCCAGAGGCTCAGCTCTCATCTCTGAGGAGGGAGATGGATGCTAGCGCTCCAGGTCATTTGCTAAAGAAGTGCATTTGGTGTTCAGATGAGGAGGAAAAGCTAGAAGGCAGAGAATTAAGTTGGTGACAGATTACATGGGTTCTCTGGGTCTAGGATACTTAGCAAGATATAGAACTTCCTCATCTCTGCTGGGCAAAGCCATCAGTATGCCCCCCACACCCTCCCCACTGCCAGAAGAAATCAATCCTCCCAATCATAGGTGTCTGTTTGCAGGGATTAGGCAGAGATCAGGCCGTCTGAGGATTTATGCTCTGAAGAGGCCCTGGTTATTTAAAGAAGTCTAATTTGCTGTTCTCATTACCAGGGACTGAGTGACACTGCACAGAGTCCACACTGTGCTCCTTGGGCTCAAGCTGCTCTGTGTGTCTGTTCTTCCTCCTCTTAGCCCAAGGTGATGCATCCAGAGCTGGGATCAACACCACCTATGCCTTTTGGCCATGGCAGAGAAGGGCTTCCTTTGGGCTGGCTATTGAATGTTTGACTGCAGCAACCAGCACACAGTGCTGCTGGGAGACAGGGCAGGGAGCCTTGAACATCTTTTCCCATTAACCACTTCTGTCACTGAGCCATCACCCAAAGGACAGGAACAAAAGTGTTTCTCATTTCTCTACCATGAGTCCTCACCACCCAAAACTCCCTGTGGGGATCTGGGTACACTTGGGTGAAGGATGGTCCTGGGATGCCACTGGGAAGTCAAGGCAGTCCTAAAAGGGCATTGTGCTGCTACCCTCCCTGCTACCTCTGAACCAGCTCTCAGCGGCTCTTTGTTTCTGTGAGGAGCATTGAAGTTACTGACATCCCAAGTCAAACCCCCAGTTCCTGACAATCTCCCCTCTTCACACATTCACATGCTGCTGAGAATGGAAAACTTTCAGGAGATACTTGTAAGGTGCAAGTAATTATCTGTTGCTGAGTCCTCTGCAGACACCCCTCTTCATCTCTCTTCCCAATGGCACACAGCACTGATACCTTCTGCACTCAGCTGCAGAGACCGGCCCACTCTTTGCAGGGTTCAGAAGTTCCAAGCAATCTCCTTAGGGTGGATTCCCTTTACCACCTCTGTCTTGTCCATGGCATTTTGTACACAAGTTTTTGGGAGGAGGGATTCTGTCTTCTGCTGGAGGCTGATGGTGACACTGGATAGGTGCTGTGACGCTGCACTGCTTTTGGACATTGTTCTTGCCAAGCACTCAGGAAATGGCAGGGAGACCTCTGTGGGGCCAGGAACCTACTGCTTCACCTCCTGCAGCAGGGTCTGTGCCACACTGCTGCCACTTCATTTCCTGCCAATGGCCCCTTCTCCAGCCACAGGCTCTGCTGTAATGAGAGGCTCTTCTGCAGGTCTCAGCAATATTTTTTTCTGAAGGATGGACTGGCACCTGACAGTACTCATGGAACTTCACTTTCTGGTAAAAGGCATATGCTCCACTGCTTTTGTAGCAGGGACATCCCACATGGCCCTGCAATTGCCAAAGAAATAACAGAGCCACAGAACTACTGAGGCTGGAAAAGACCTCTGAGCTCATCCAGCCAAGCCTGTGACCTGACATCGCCTACACCAGGGCACTAAGTGCCTCATCTAGTTTTTTCTTAAACATCTCCAGGGATGAGGTCTCCACTGCTTCCCTGGGCAGTCCATTCCAGGGCCTAACTACACTTGTTGCTTCCTTTCTTCTGGGCAGGGGAAGCATCAGGGAGTGAGCTTCTGCCCCATCTCACCCTGACTGCTTAAGGACAATTTGGGGCAGAGACAGGGCAAGACAGCAAGTCCTCCTGCTCACTCTGTCTCTCCAAGGTCCTGTGTCAGTGTGAGGTACCTCCCTGTTCACCTCTGGAATGCTCCTTCACTGCACTGGGTAAAAAGGAAGTAGCACTAGAAAAGTACATGTTTTGGAAGGGCATCACTCCTCCAGTTACCCTTCCTGACCAGGAACCCACTCTCTCTTGCTAGGGCTCTCATCACTGAAATGAGGGACTAACCCAAACCTACCAAGATTGTGAGGGATTAGAAGTTGTGAAACACCCAGCCTCTACCTTGCCTCGTGAAAGGGTTTGGCTGTAAGTGGGGGTTGAAAGGTGGCGTTCAGAGCTGGTCCCACTCTCTGGCAGAAGAGGAGTAGAAATAGCTCCTGAGGTGTCATTCCTCCAAGACTCTTCTTTTCTGTGAGTGTAAATGATTAATGAAGGGTATTGTGGAAAGCAGATGTACTGTTGTCACAGTAACTGAGATGAGTGGCAGGCAAGGTTTGTGCACATGGTGAGTACTGAAGTGATGACATTTGTGCATGTTGTAGTTATTTTAGCCTTCATAAGATTCTGGTTAATTATTAACACTGTAAGGACCTAACCTGGGAGAATATTATTAAGTGAAAATAAATTCATAATGAATCCCTTTCAATTTTCTTTCCCTATCCCCTTCTTTTCCCTGGATGCTATTATAATTTTATGTCCCTAAAATCTCCCATTATCTCACTTTTAACTACAGTAACATATTACTGTCTTTAATTTTTAAAGAGAATAATAATGCAGGAGAAAATGTGAGTGGGGATGATTCACTATCACTCACCTGCAGTGGCATCTCTGTGCTGTTACCTGCTGGTTTCCTCCTCTTTCTCAGGTCAGTCTGTGACTGGCAGTGAGGGAGAGACTGGTGTCACCAGTCAGAGCCAGTGTCTGGTGTGGTGGCAACACTGTCACTTTGGGAGACCTGTAACTTCTCAGGGACAAGTGTCACAAGCTGCATCCCAGCAAAGTCTTGGGACTTTTAAAGACACTGAGTCCCAGGACAGGAAACTGGAGTTTGCTTTTTGCTCCCCAAACTGACTTTGCATAGTGCTGGGAGAGAAGCAGATGGATAGGACTGTCCCACTCCTCTGCTGCAGGACACTGATGCTTCTAAAGATGAGAGGCAGAGCTAAGCGTCACTGCTCTGATGAACCAGTAGCAACCAGGGAATCATCACTTTTACATGTTTAAGCGATAAATCTTCCAAAAAGTAGGGGGTCTTCCATCTTAGAGCATAATTTTCTTCTTTACTGACCCCAAAATAGCTCTGTGATGAGCCAGGTTAGCAGCTGGAGGTGTGCTGTTGAGGAGAAGCCTTAGCTGGCCATGCTCAGTGGGCAGCACCAGCCAGTTGTGGAATGAAGGGAGAACACCTCACAGTGCATCATTCTGGTAAGGTTTCACAGCAATTCCTATAGTTTTATAGTTTGGGAAACTGAGGCAGAGACAAGCAGTGCTTCTTTCTCAACACCACACAAGAAGGCTGCTCCAGAGCTAGGAACTCTTCCTTGCCATTGTAATCACCAGAGCTGACATATGACAAACCCCACCAGCATTTCCATGCCTTATCCCCTTCACCTCATCCCTCCTCTCACTCTGTGCCTCCTCTCACACCCAGGCTACTCGAGTGACCTGCTCCTCACAAGACTTCTCAAAGTCTTCTAGCCTTGCCCCACACACCACTGATGACCCTGTCAGCTCCTGTTTGTGAAGGTCAGATCCACTCTGAGGGCGTCTTCTGTTCTTCACGTACTTAGAAATTGCATTGATGCCTCCAACTGATGCTTTTATCTGGAACAGATGCTCTCCTCTGGATCAGTGCTCACACTGGATTCCCAAACACATTAAATGAAGATTGAGAGGGGAAAATGAAGGGCATGTTAGTAGGTCAAAAATGGAGGAATCTGGGAGTCCAGCCAGTTGCAGAGGAGCTAATAGGATGGCTGAGCTTCTGCCTCGCACAGCATTCAGAGGGAGACAGATGGTTCAGGAACTCCAGGCTCCTGGCTCTTTTTGTTTGCAAACCTTGGTGTTACCCACCTTTCTTACTAGGGCACTGATACTGACCTGCAGGAAAGGCAGCAGTTGGAAGACGAGGACACATAGAATAGAATTATAGAATCATAGAATCATAGAATCACCAGGGATTGGAAGGGATCTTTAATGATCATCTAGTCCTGCCACAGCAGGATCACCCAGACCAAGTCCAGGCAGGTTTCAAATGTCTCCAAAGAAGGAGAACCCACAAAAACCCCAGGCAGCCCCCACAGTGCCCAGTCACCCTGGTTGGGAAGAAGTTACAGAATCGGTCAGGATTGGAAGGGACCCCAGGATCATCCAGTTCCAACCTTCTGCCATGGGCAGGGACACCCCACCCTAGAGCAGGCTGGCCAGAGCCTCATCCAGCCTGGCCTTAAATACCTCCAGGGACAGGGCCCCAACCACCTCCCTGGACAACCCATTCAGGGTCTCACCACTCTCCCAGTGAAGAACTTCCTCCTCACATCAAGTCTCCAGCTTTGCTCCATTCCCCCTAGTCCTGTCACTACCTGAGATCCTAAAAAGCCCCTCCCCAGCTTTCCCGTAGCCCCCTTCAGATACTGGAAGGCCACAGTAAGGTCACCTTGGAGCCTCCTCTTCTCCAGACTGAACATGAGACCACAGCTTCAATTGAGGAGACTTTATGGGACCAAGGGGAGCAGTGGCTCACACTACACAAAGTCTGCCCCATTTAAAACAGTGGAAAGCCACACTGTAAGTTGAACCATTAAGGAAAAAGATCTTTGTGAAGGTGCTGCACACCATGGTCCTGCTACTTGGAACATAGAGTCATGGAGGGAATGTATGTTCAGCAGCTGAGCATGTCCCATACCCATCTGAGAACTCACCCCTCTGTTTGAAGCAATGGTAGCATGCTGAGCCAGAGGGACACTGAGCTGTCTAAGGTGGTTTAGATCCTGCAGAGAACCTCTTCAGGAGCTCCAGCACAGTGAGATCAGCCATCCACCTACATCATTTCAGCCCTCTGGTCACGCTGCACTATTAAACCATGGTACTGGTCAACAAGCACTTGTGCTCCCTAAGCCTTCCCCTGAGAGCCACAAGGACACTGGATCTGCTCACAAAGAGCAAGAGCTGTGCACATGGCCCTGGCTTTTCCAGGTGACAACAGTCAGAAGGTGCAAGAGCCCTGCAATAGTAGATGCAGGACATTCTTTTTACATTAAACTTCAGTCCACTCCCCTAAGAACAGCTTAAATGAGATTGACTTAAACCCTCAACACCCCCTCTGTTCTCTCAGTGCTGTCTAAGATGACAACAGGGTGTTCCTTGTGGGCCTTACATTTTTCACTTTCTTTTATAAATTTTCCTAAATTCCAGCTCTCAAAGATTAAGTAAAATTCAGAAGGCAATGGGATTTTTAATGACTTCCAGAAAACTTCAGAAAATCAGAATTAAGAACAAAACTTCTCAGGATGGGACCTTTTTTATCATCAGACACAGAAAATGTGGGACATATCTCTTTCATGGGTGATGTGAAAAAATATGGTGGGAAAGTTCACTTGGAAAGACACACACCGAGATGGCATCAGAGGATCTATTTTAAACCTTTAACCACTTGTTCCTTAGTCCTGCATGAAGGCAGTACCAAACTGGGCTCAGCTACCAGTACGTGATGCACAAACTGCCCCTGGCAGGCAGGTGGATTGGTGTTAGACTAGGGGCATGCAGTAAGAAGAGCTGGTAACCTCCAGCTGGCCTTTGCTCTTCTTAGCTGAGGCTGTTTTTCCAGGCTGTTGGTGGGATGAATGGATCATGGATCTGTGAATTTGTCACAGTGTCCTGCTGCCCAGGCACCTCTTGCAGACTTCATTTGGGAAGACTGTTCGGATGCTGAGGCCTCCAGTCCTCACTGGCTGGGATGCCTACAGGCACCATGTTGTCCTATCTAGTGCTATAACCTGGGAGAACATGGTTGTCAACCGGACTAACAGCTCATGAGGCACAGGAGCAGTCCCCCTTTCCTCACTTCATCATTGACAACATTTACATAAGTAATGGACTGAGCCCTATCTTCAGGCAGCAGGCAAAGCCAAGGGCAAGCTGTCAAGATGTCTTTGACAAAGACCTTTTTTTGGTCATAGAAAACTTGATTCCATCAGAACAACCTCTTCTGAACAAACCTCTTTCTTAGAACTGTGCAAGAGTGCTGGGGAACTTTGCACAGT
Organism: Upupa epops; assembly: GCA_013397515.1. NCBI lineage: Eukaryota > Metazoa > Chordata > Aves > Bucerotiformes > Upupidae > Upupa > Upupa epops. The sequence continues at coordinate 106,943 of VZRI01006199.1, forward strand.
GATTCTGTGCTTTCAACTAACAAACCACAAGGAAACTGATTGTCTTTTCCTGTCTCTCATGTAGTTTTGTGCTTTTCAAAAACTGCCCTGTTTTTCTCACAGGAGATACGAGTGTCCTGGGTGCGCTGGAGGCAAAAAATAAGGAAGAGGGGAGGTGAAGGGAATAAAAAAAATATTAGCAGTAGCAACACCTGTCTGGATGCAATTCTGAGTGATCTGCCCTACTTTTGGTCCTGCTCTGGGAGGCAGTTGGGCTTGCTGATCTTTGGAGGTCCTTTTCACTCCCTCCCTGACATTCTGTGATGCTGTGAACATTTAAAAAATGAAATGCTTCCTGATGCTTCCTGTTCACTTTAAACTACCCGTGTCTCTAAGTGAGCATAAGTTGGACAAAGTACAGCTTTCTCCCTGATTAAATAATTAAAATGCAGTGGCCTTTTAAACCTCTCAGTTCAAGGTGCTGGTTCAGTGGAAGAGAACGTAATTTTAAAACAAGGAAAACAATAGTTTTCATCAAAATCCCAAAGCAAAAGAAGAAGCAGCTAATATGGGTTCTTAAGTGCTCTGAGAGAAACTGAGGTGAATCCACAGAGTCTCTGGCCACCACACCCAAGATCCTCATTAGGGGATCAGCTGTGGATGCAACATCTCCCTGAGCCACTGCTTTGCCCCCTCATCCGCTGTAGAGGAGATTTTTAAACTTAACCCCCTTATAAGCACTTCTAGGAGAAGTGTTGGCTTTGCCAAGGGTCTGATGCCTTGTTCTCAAGGGCTTTCTTATCTTACAGAGACACCTTAGATGTCACTCTTGCATGCTAGCTGATCCCAGGCTGGAAATGTAAGCGCTGTGAGCTGGGCTGAGGTCTGCCAGCTCACCAGAGCCCTGTCTACTGCTGTGAAGGCTGGGGGACTTGCATTGCTCTGCCTCTGCCTTCCCACCCATGCCACACAGATATAATCCTCTCTTCCAGTGTGCTGGGCTCTGATTCCTCTTCCCACCCTGCACCTCTCCATGCTGGGATAGGTGACAGGCAGGGAGCCTCAGAGAAGAGGGCTGCAGGGACACAACACAGAGGAGATACTTTCCTTTGGGCCAAAACAGCAGCAGATTCAAAGTCAAGGTCAGGACTGGAGGGCAACTGGGGGGAAAGCTCCAGCTGTTTTAGAAATTGGCTGCTTCTCCATTGTTTGCACCCGTACCGCTCCCCTGAGCGTGAGGAGTAGCTCCCTGCACAGCAGCACAGCTTTGGGAAGAAATCCCAAACCACACAGCTCACCACAGTTCCCCCTAGGTGCCAGCGGTGAGCAGGATGAAAGCAGGTCCTGTCAACAACAGCTGCTCTACACGGGTCTGCAGATACTTCACTGTGCTGTTGCACATTGCTCAGGGTTTGGCTTGGTCACAGTTTGCTGTTTCTACTGTCAGCATCTGGGCTCAAATAACCACCAGCATTAAAAGGAGCAGAATTTCTCCCCTAAGTCAAGACATACCAAGTCTGCATGTTTTGTGTGTGCTCAGTGCTGGCCAGGAGCTGGGGGAAGGATGGATCTGGCTGACACTGCACTCCAGAGTTATTAAATATTTGCCAAGACAATCCTGCACTGGCTGAAAAGTTTTATTTCTGATTTATACCATTAGGAAGGAGGAATTAGGAGGTTACCACTGCAATGGGGAAATGGCATTATGTTGGCTGTGCCACATCTCTACAGAAGCTCGTGGGCCTCAGAGAAATCTTTGACACATACATCCTCACTGGACTGAGGGCACTGGTTCGGAGTTGGACATCTCCCCAGCAGCTGCCTGTAGTGCAGATCAGAGCCCTTCTGCATCAGGAGAAAACTGCTGCACTGAAGTGCTGAAGGATAACACAGCAACTCTGGGAATTAGAAAAAGGAAAGTAAGAAAAAAGATGAGGGAAGGAGCCATGGAGCTATCAGTTGTCAGTATCCCCAGCCAGGCTGAGGAAAGGGCACAAAAGGCTCCAAGCCTCCCATGAATCTGCCCTTGGCTTCTTTTCCTGGTCAGGGCTGAAATCCGTGGCATGTGGTATGTTAGCACTGCAGAGGCTGTAATGAAAACAGGAAATGTGGAGAGGCTGCAAGCACTCTCCATACTAGAGACAGGCCTTGCACTGCTCTGGGAGAGAAGGAAAAGACTAATTTATGCTGCAAAACTTGCTCTTCTGAGGGGTTTTTTGTCTGTCAGGAGGGCCAGTGCAATACTCCTGATCTCTCCCAGCTTCCAAGGGCAGCTACTCAGCATGAACAGAGATTCAAGGCAAGGTTTCCTCCAGGCTGCTGAGGTTAGGAATACAGCCACAACCATGGCTCCTTGAGTTCACTGGCAGGTGTGGAAGGATCTCATCTGAACCAGGATCTAGGAGATATTCTCAACCAGAAGATAAAAAGATCCCAGAGCCATTCATCACATCCAGCCTTCTCCAAGTGCAGAGCCTGCACAGGGCTGGGCTCTTCAGTTCCCTCTGTAGATGGTGTTTCAGTCACTGCTGGTGCCCATTATGGTCACGCAGGTCATGGACACCCAAATACGCTCATTTGAAAAAGCAGCATCAACAGCACCTACAGCAATAGCTCAGGACCCACCAGAGAGTGGTAGGAAGAACTTCACAAACCTTCAAGGTAGAATTATAGCACCAGCTAATTCCCCTCATGTGTCTCCAGCAGGAATCAGTCACCTTGTATAGCACCAAAGATAGAGCTGGGATGGACAAGTATAGCACAGACTGAGAGATGGTTGGAGTCATAATCATGCAGCCTTCCACCATCCGATGCTGAAGAAATGGTTTAGAAAAGTAGAAACACACATGAAGACCCGCAAAGTTTCAGCTGAGGTTGACATGTGAGTTTCAAAATGCAACTGTTAGGAGACTTCCTAAAGTTCTATCTCATCACTTGCCCATTTCCTGTTGAAAAGTGTGTGGCTACCTTAAGTCTGTGATAGCAGCCCAGCAGGGTGGTAATGACAGGGGTTACTGCAAACCTATGCCCCCCTCCAGTTCCACCTACAGGTGTAGCTTGGGGGTGGGGTGGCAGGGTCTGTGTTGAAATTCTTGCAGTGTTCAGAACCAGGCTTGCTGGAGAGCTTGTTCTGGTTTCTACAGAGATCAAGATTTCAATTAATGAGACACTACTTGTCACCTGGTTACTATCCTGGTAGGCAACTGCCAGCACTCTAGATGAGCTGAGCTCACGGGACAGTCAGGCTCCTGTTCCCAGGGCTTAGCAGAAACAGAAAGTGAGTTGTGCAGATGAAGGGTTTGAGCCATGTGAATGCCAACCCATGTTCTGTGTCACACAGAGGATGTTGTTCTGTTTGCCTGACAGGTGCGTGTCATAGCTAGTGCCCTCTCTGCCTTTCTCCTGCTATGGAGAGAGAGCTAGTGATGTATTCACATGCTTGTTCCTCTGCTTTCATCATGTGCACTCTGCTTCACAAACAGTGCTGGGCTTCTGGCAAGAAGAGGAAGATCCTGCCGAAAACTGAGGCCAAGTGGTAGGAACAGAGAAACATCAGCCCAAGAGAACACAGAGAAAAGGCAGAACATGAGGTTCCAGAGCCAAAACTCAAGTGGGCGTTTCAAGCATTCCTTGGATTGCTCAACCTGTACCACAGGTTCCTATTGCACAGAGCTGGAGCCCTTTGTGGCTTTCTCAAGAGGGAAATTGTATGGAGATAAACTCAGCAGCATGCTGAGACCTTCAGGAATGCCAGCAGTTAGTGATGTCTGATTCAGGGTTCATTCATCTGGGCACAAAGAAATAATAGGTGGCTGCGTGTTTGCATCACTGTGACACTGGAGCTGTTCTGAGTCACGCTCTGCCAGGTGGGATGGAGGGTGTTGTGGCTGTGCCAGCACTATGCCATTCATTGAATGACAGTATGGACAGACAGGTAAAGAAGCATCTGTTGTGGTTAATGAAGTCAAGGCATTCAGTAATTAGGTCTGTGGAGGTGCAATTGAAACCTGGCAGTCTCAAAGCTATTTATTGAATTTCTCTTTAGAAACCAGCATACCTTTCCAGGTATGTTCTCGTGGATGCCTCAGTGGAGGGTGCTGATTACACAGTTGTTTACAAATCGGGCTAACCGACTGCTTGTGCTGATACACTGGGCTGGCATCATGCTGTCTGATGCTAAGAAGTGAGATCATGTCATTACAGCTCCAGAGGAAGTTTTTGTAGAATAACTTATTCTTAACTCACCTATCTTCACTGACCAAGCTGTGAAAATGACTGCTCTGGTCCTAGTCTGGCCTGCACTTCTACTGGCAGCAGTGGGGATGATCCATGGAGAAACTGTCACTGTGGTTCAGGTAATTTTGACTCATAAATTGGAGTGCTCTGTGCATAAAGCCTGCTTTAAAGGGAAGGTCTGTTATTCGTTCTGATGAAATTTTTCTGTTCTCTATTTATGACACATCCAGGGCCCAAAACCAGATTCACCACAGGGAGATGTGAAGAGGCCCATGAATGTGCTCAGTGGTTAAGAAGCCACATCCACAATCTGTGTTGTTATTGCCGAGTTCTCCATGGAAATTGCTTTCCAGTTGTGGCAGACGCTTATGTGAACTGGTCTGTGGTGGCCTTGGCTTTGTTGCCAACAAGTATTGCAAAAATTCCCACTCTTCATCATCTGTTGGAGTCTCCTGAACTACTGGCTGCTGCAATAGCTGACAAGTGGTCAAGCAGTCCTTACCTCTGAGGAGTACCCGGACACAGGCAAAAGCTATTTCATTTGATCTGGCTCCAGTTCATTGTGTTATCCTCAAGGAAGTGGTCAGGCAGGCTGAAAGGAACAGGTAGACCAGTGTGGCTATTAAAGGATCATGGTGAGGTGCTCACCAGTCCTGCAAGACCTAGCTGCATCATCACATCAACATACCACTCCTTACTGAACTCCAGAATCAGCTTAGCTGTACTGCTCTTGGAATGACATCTGAGAACCCAGTAGTGACACACTATCTGCATGATGTTCCTGATCCCAGATGCTATCAGCTTACCAAGGGGAACAGCACTTGCTGGAAGTTTCCTTGGAAATTCTCCAGTAATACTTGTTCTGCATGAAACAGGGACTCTACGAGAATCTCCAGGGTGCACACGCTATGCTGGGGGTAGCAGGTGTTTCTTATGCAAGAGAAGGTGACAGGACATGTAGTAGGATCCTGCACAGGAAGTGTTCATGCCATACCTGGTTCTTAACTCTTCTTTATTCCTGCAGCAGCAGTGAGGGAGATACTATTCTCCATGATGCTGTCAAGGAAGTGATGGAGTTCATCTACCTCCTCTGCTTCAGTTCTGTCTGCTCTGCCCCACAAACACAAGTGAGGACAATTGGTTTGAAGGGAATGAGCATTTAAACTTGCAATGGAAGAAGGAGGAGAGAATATAGATAATAAAACATTAGTTTGAATATTTTCAATCAAATGAGCATTCCTGGCAACACAGTCCACAGACATTTGAAAAAGACATAGTGGATGCTCACTCAGCACATGGGTGATTTACACCTGAAGCAAACAAACCGCATGCAGCCAACCAGCACCACCCAAGTCCTGAGAGAAAGAGGAGGAGGTTGGAGATAGCTACATCTCTGGCCCTAGCACTGAGGCTTCAGGGCAGTGCCCACAGGAATTCAGGACTCACACTGCTCAAGTCTCTTTCCTGCCCTGTTTTCCCATTAATAGGTTTCATCTTTCATTGCTTCCATGATATCACACTGATAATTCCTTCCTTCTCTTGTTTTGCATGTCCTTTTCAGCCCTCTCTCTGAATCACAGCCCAGGGAAAGAAATGGAACATGCCTCTTCAGCCACCAGCCTGACTTGGCTGGTAGTGGAAGTGGATCAGCTTTCAACATCTGGTATAATACAAAAGCATCAGTTAATTCCTGTAGCATCATGGTTTACTGCAGCAGACCCCTCTGGACTCCAGTCCTCAAAGCAGGACAAGCAGCACAGAACCACACTCTCCAACACCACTGTGCTCTGCTCACATGTGGCATTCCCACCTGACCTCAACCACATGATGCTCTGAAGAGATCTCCCTTCTCATGTCCTGCTTAGAAAGAGGAGTTCTGGGCAAAGTGTGTGTTCTGCTCTGTTTTGTTGTTTCTAGAGAGCTTCATGTGATGGCATCCTGTCTAAGATCAGGGCTACTAAGACTTCAGGCTGTTCCTTCATAACTAATCTTAATGAATTCGGAATTATGCTTCCTGTACAATTCAGTCCCCAAGGAGCTTGTCTGCTTACACTGAGGGTCTTCACTACTTTTCTAGTATTCCACTGTATGCTAATTTCTTGAGGAATTCTCAGGTGGTTATTGAAGAACAGGAGAGTTGGACATGGAGGGAAACAGGGACCATCTCAGGATGTACTTTGATAAGAAAAAGGTATCTTCTGGATACCTGAAGCACTGAGCTGCTGTTCTGCAGTTATTTCCAGACTTAGCGCTTCCAGGGCTGGAATGTTTTGATACCTACAATAGGTTGCTCTTGAGGAACAAAATCCTTTCTGGATGCCGTTGTCACAGGTCTCCAACCACCATAAAGCAGCCACTTTCTGGAGCGATGCAGTCCCCTCCATATTTTAGTTTCCAGAAAACCTGATCTCTTCAGTGCAAAAGAGTGGAGCACAACCTGCTGCCCTGTTGGTTAAATAAATGTCCTACAGTTGATGGGCCTTAATCCTTTGCAGACCTCAAAGTTAGTCTCCATACAAGTGGGTCCATGTCTTGAACACACAGTTTGCAAACTCTGGCCCAGGCACTGGTCACTTCTCACAGGTTTTCTCTCTGACTTTGTTTTTCAGGGGTTTGTTTGACTTTCTGACTTGCATTCTCACTTTCTTGGGTTGCCATGGTCTCTCTTCCCACCTCACCCAAGCTCCTTGTTTGGGTTTAGCAGCAAAGGAGTCTCCATTTAATTCCTCCACTGCTTTCTTTCCTTTGTTTTGGACACTGCAACAGTGAACAACTCACCTGCTCTCTGCATTGTTGCTCTGTGTGATTGCACATGCTTTGATAGCTTTGCATGTATTTGCATAATGCTCCTTTCTGTGGCAGTCGTTGCACAATTCATTGTTTGCAGAAATAAGACTGACTTATTTCAGGGACGTTCAGCTCCACATCTAATGCAGTCCCACTCTGGTTTATTTATCTTTTCCCAAACTGTGGCCAGTTTGTGCTGCCCAGTTCTGTGACCTCCTCTGCAGCCCATCCTGAACTGTCACTGCTCTCGGGGCAGTCCCTGGCAGATGTGTCAGCATTTTCTTTGTTTTGTTATTTAATGGCTCCTGCATTTCCACTGGGATCTGCAGCTGAAGGTGATGTTCAGATTCTGTTTCCCTTGGCTTCTGGAGCACAGCTTCTCCCCAAAGTTGCACGTCATCTCTGCTGTATTCTTTATTTCTGGTTTGTTGTGGGGTTTTTTTGTTTGGTTTTTGTTTTTGTTTTTTTCTGTGAGTTTTCAGCTCCTCTCACCTGCTTTTTCCAGCTGGGCTTTAGTCCTTCCATACATCACCTCCCAGAGCTCACCGGTGCTAACACTAGCATCAGTAGAGCAGGGATCACTGAGTACATGCAGTTCATCAGAAACAGCTCCCGGGATTCCCATGTGCCCGGGGGTCACTGCACTCTTCCTCTGATGCTTTGTGGAAGCAAGTATGCAAAACACATCAGGGTTTGAAGCAAGTGTGACCTTAAGAAGGACACAGCCACCACAAGAGGGAGGCAATTTACTGAACCACTACTGAACGTCAGTCCTGTAGAAACTGCCTGGCACTGCCCAGCTTCTCAGCATCCAGAGGGCAACTTATTCTCGTGCCCCACTTGGCACTGATCATGGATCATCAGCACTAGGGGCTGGCACAAAGCACTCAGTGATGGGGAAAGGATGGTTATTAACATTAATGCTCATCAAAACATCGGGGCACCACTGCACTGGTGATAGTGGAGGGGAAGAGAAAGAGGACAAGCATTGTGACAAGATAAGCATCATTGTTAGAGCAAAGGGTTACCATACATCAGCTACATCTTGTATCTCCTGGCTTGGCTGCTGTGACGCTAGACCTTGGTTTTACTCAGTGAAAGGCCAGAACCAGAACTCTCCGCTCACTACAGGGAGTTAACCACAGCCATCTCCAGAAGGTGTTGAAAGGCATTTTACCTTGCTAGCCAGGCTATAAAAATTGAAAATACTTATCCTAAGTATTTTTCCTGCCCTGAGGACAGAGCATGAGACCTGTGCCAAAATAACCAGCCTCACCTCCTGCAGCCTTCAATTTTGTTTTGTGGACATGTGCTATATGCAGTGAATACATCAGTGCAGCTCAGTGAGGCTGCAGGCAGCTCTGCCCAGTGCTGCTAGCACCTCCTGGGGTGACCAGACCATCCCCCTGCTCTCTGCTAGTTGAGACCTGAAGCACTAGGCTGTGAAATTTGCAGAACAGTGTTGAAATGTGGCTGTACAGTTTGGACCTAATCTTCCTCTCTCACACAGCAGCTCTGAGTTACCGTGTTCCTGAGGTCTTCTTTTTAGTTTATTTTCATATTTTGTCTCTACCCATTGTGAAATCTTTCCTAGAATCAGAAAAGCACCCAGGTTGGCATCACTAACTGATGTGATTGGAGAAGAACTGGTAGGAATTCAGTTAAGTGTGTTGCACTCAGGTCTACCGATTAAACAGACGGTTTTTCAGGCTCCAGGTCAGAGGTGGTCTGGCTTTCGTGGGGTGATAGACAAGGTTACTGCTTCACTGAACTCCTAGTACATGGATTGTTGCACTAGTTGTGATTGCATCACACCTTACATCCGTTGTGCAGTTACATTTTAAGGCAAAATTAATTAAACTGATTTATATGCAGCAGGTGAGAGGATGCTTAGTGAGCAGTAACTTTGTCATAGATCCTGGTGTGAGCTGGCCTGTCCAGCTCATGAGTCCAACACCTCAGATTCAGGAGTTCAAGACCCTACTACAAAATGGTGACTCTAAACAAGAGCAAGAAAGATGTCAAGACAAGTCACCTTACAAAACACATCAACACTCAATAGAAGAGTGATCCAAAAGTCGTGGCAGTCTGGTGAAGTCCCCACTGACTGGAAAAGGGGAAACATAACTCCTATTTTCAAAAAGGGTAGGAAGGAGGCCAGTCAGTCTCACCTCTGTGCCTGGTACAATCATGGAGCAGATCATCCTACAGGCACTACTGAGACAGGAGAATAGTAAAGAGGTGATTGGGTGCAATCAGCAGGGCTTCTCCAAGGGCAAATCCTGCCTGACAAACCTGGTG
>VZRI01006200.1:6796-48478 GCA_013397515.1 Upupa epops
CAGCCCGGGCCCCGCCGCCGCGGACAGCACCGCCCCGCTCCGCCCCGCTCCGCACCGCCCCGCGGAGCCGCCGCCCCCCCACACACACACGGCTACCGGGGCTGTGGCGCCGGGGCGGCTGACGCAGGGCTCTTCTGCCTCCCTCCCGGGGATGAAGACCCCGGCTGCGGGAGGCAGCGCGGAGTCGTGCGGGGCGGCCGCGGACCCTCCGCGCCCGAGGTAGGGCGGCACTCACACCCCCCCCCCCCACACANCGCACACACACTCCGCACCTCCGCGCAGCGGCCGGCTCGGAGCCCCCGGCATGGAGCGGCCGCTCAACACCAGCTGCTTCGCCGAGACGACGCCGCTGGACACCGGCAACAGGAGCGGGTCGTCCCCTGGCCCGGCCGGTGGCCCCGTGCAGCTCTCTGTGTTCAGCGTGCTGGTCCTCACCCTGTTGGCCATGCTGGTGGTGGCCACTTTCTTCTGGAACGGGCTAGTCCTGGCCACCATCCTGCGGGTACGCAGCTTCCACAGGGTGCCCCACAACCTGGTGGCCTCGATGGCCGTCTCTGACGTGATGGTGGCGGCCCTCGTCATGCCCCTCAGCTTGGTGCGCGAGTTGTCCGGGCGGCGGTGGCGGCTGGGCAGGGCGCTCTGCCAGGTGTGGATCTCCTTCGACGTGCTCTGCTGCACCGCCAGCATCTGGAACGTCACCGCCATCGCCCTCGACCGCTACTGGTCCATAACCCGTCACCTGGAGTACACGCTCCGCGTCCGGCGCCGCATCTCCAACATCATGATCGCCCTTACCTGGGCGCTCTCCGCCTTCATCTCCTTGGCCCCGCTGCTCTTCGGCTGGGGAGAGACTTACTCAGAGGCCAGCGAGGAGTGCCAAGTCAGCCAGGAACCCTCCTACACCATCTTCTCCACCTTTGGCGCCTTCTACCTGCCCCTCTGCGTGGTGCTTTTTGTGTACTGGAAGATCTACAAGGCCGCTAGATTTCGGATTGGGTCTCGGAAGAGCAACTCCATCACGCCCATCACACCAGAAGCCCTGGAGGTAGGTCAGCTCGGTTGTAGTTTGCTGCTGGTAGAGCTCTTGCAGCAGTGGGAAGAACTTAGATCTAAGCGAGCAAACAGCATCCCACCAAAGCCCTGTGGATCCCAGGGGCTTTCAAGGGGAAGTTGTGTGCAGAGCGCTCCAGCCTGTCCAGTCCTTCCAAGCCCCCAGGTGTGAGCGTGCCAGGGGCAGCTTCGAGCAACCGTGGGCCAGATGGCGAGCCTGAGCTCCACGGGGGTGTGCGGTGACTCACCGACATCCCCCCCTGGGATGCTGAGCGCTCAGCAGCGTGAGTAAGGGGTCACCGTGCCCCTGTGGGGAGGCTGTGGAGGTGTGAGTGGATGGCATCCCGTCTCCGCTGGGGACGATAACCTAGCAGGCAGCTGTGGCTTTGGGGAGGCTGTGAATTTACCCCCACGAGCAGAACACCCTGGAAATCCATCCTCCCCACGGCTGCATCGTTTTGGTCGTCCCAGGCAGAGCGACTGTGCACTGCAAAGGCTCCTTGGGGTGGAGGAAGGAGATGTAGCCTTGATTTAGTGCCTTTCCAGCTGAGGAGGACTCAAACTCAATGGGTTCAGAGAAGGCAAGGAGACTTCTGCGAACAGCGTGCGCCTCTTCTGCCCAGCTGAGTGTAACTGGGGAAGTAATCTCATTGCCATGCTCTGGGAGCAGCCCCGAGTGCTCATAGATCACCTCTCTCTTTACCTTCTGGCCTCACTTCAAAAGAGCCTCTGTTGCCCAGAGGACTGTGGTGCAAGCAGTGTCCCCTCCGTTAGAGCGTGATGCAGGTGGCCCGTGAGCCCTGGCCACTGCGGGCAGAGTTTGGGGTGCTCGTGCCCTGTGGGTTCAGCTGACTGAGGCACAGACAGTGCAACCTGTGCTTGTGTTTGGCAGGTGGAAGCAGCTGCCCAGCAGCCACGGATGGTCTTCACCGCCCGTCACGCCACTGTCACATTCCAGACGGACGGAGACACCTGGAGAGAGCAGAAGGAAAAGAAAGCAGCCCTCATGGTGGGCATCCTTATCGGGGTCTTCGTGCTCTGCTGGATCCCTTTCTTCATCACAGAGCTCATCAACCCCCTGTGCTCGTGCGACATCCCGCCCCTTTGGAAGAGTATTTTTCTATGGCTGGGCTACTCCAATTCCTTTTTCAACCCGCTCATCTACACTGCCTTCAACAAAAACTACAACAATGCCTTCAGGAACCTCTTCTTCAGACAGCAGTGAGCAGAAAATGCTTTCCTGCTGCCCCGGGAGGCTCACTGCAGCTCTGCACGGACCCTCCTGAACTCTTGAGGAAGTTCAGAGACGCCGAGGTGATGCTCCAGACGCATCCCTATGGATCGGATGTCCAAGCAACGGTCCCAGTTCCTACTCAGACTCTCCATCCCAGCCTCTGAGTCAGTCGCTCTCTTCCCTGCGAACAGCATGTAAGGGTTTCCCCGGCCAGCACTCCCCCTCGGGTGCCCCTCTGCTTCCCTCCTGCCCTGCCAGTGCTGTCCTCTGCGGAAAAGGGACCCGCTTGACCCTCGGGCTTGGCCACCGCTCAGCTCTCACAGCTTTAATCAGCTCTGACCCTGTGCTGGGACACCTGACTGTTGAAGGGGTTGTGATTAGAGCTGAAACTCGTTTGGAAAGCCCCTTGTGTCATCCTTCACCGGCAGAGGTTGATCAGTGTTTGTGTTTGGGGAAGAAAGCCCTCAGGGAGGGTGCAGAGCAGCCTCCAAGTACAAAGCCTCTCCTCCCATGCTCTAGCAGCACCAGGTTGTTCTATTTCCCCAGAATCCTAGAATCCTCCTGGCTGGAGAGGACCTCCAGGGTCACCCAGTCCAGCCCTCATCCCAACAGCTCCCCAACCCCCAGACCATGGCCTCAAGGGCTCTAGCTACTCGGTTTTTAAACCCCCCCAGGGATGGGGAATCCACCTCCTCCCTGGGCAGCCTGGTCCAGTGCCCAGCCACTCTCTCAGCACAGAGCTTCTTCCTCAGATCCAGTCTAACCCTTCCCACTGGATTCTCTGCAGCAAGTTCTTCCAGACTTAATTTCTCGTGAAGCTTAATGCAGGGTGCACTCTGCAGCGAGAGAGAAGGCACGAGGCACCCACCTCTCCGACCGCTACGCGTGAGCAGCTGCCCCAGCCCTCTGCCTCCCAAAACACCAGCTGTAAATCCTCGTTTCCCTGATCCCCATTCCCAACCATAAATGCATTCTGAGCAGCTGTGGGGGAGCTGTCCTGTAGCTGCAGGGGATGCAAGGAGTGTATTTCAGCTCGCCTTGGGGTGAGGAGCTGGGCTTCACTGCTTCTGAGCCTGATTGGGGGTTTCTTGTAACCAAGCAAAGGCCCTGCTCTCTGTGAGCGCTGGGTTGCAGGCACAGGGCGGTAATGAGCAGCGCTGTTTTGATGTGGAGGTGCTCTGCTTCCAGGATCAGGCTTAAATGTTCCTTCTTTTCACAGCATCACAGGATGTCAGCAGTTGGAAGGGACCTCTGAACATCACCCAGTCCAACCCCCCTGCCAGAGCAGGATCAAAACTAGGGCAGCCCACTCAGTGAAGCATCCAGGCTGGGCTGGAAAGGCTCCAGAGAAGGAGGCTTCACACCCTCTCAGGGCAGCCAGTTGCAGGGCTCTGTCACCCTCACAGTGCAGATGTCCTTCCTCACGTTGAGCTGGAACCCATTGCCCCTCGTCCTATCCCAGGGCACCAGTGAAAAGAGGTTGTCCCTGCCTTCTTGACTGCCAGCCCTGGGATTTATGGACATTGATGAGATCCCCACTCACCACACACTGGGTGCCTGGGAGAAGAGCCTGACCCCCACCTGACTGCACCCTCCCTTCAGGGAGCTGGAGAGAGGGAGAAGGTCCCCCCGAGTCCCCTCTTCTCCAGACCACAGACACACAGCCCCCGTTTCAGAGGCTCCCTGTTGTCCCCTCTGTCCCCATTTACACAGCAGAATCCGTGGCGTGCAGAGATCTCCTCACAGGGGCTGGGTGAGGGCTGACCAGCAGGTGTTTGTCACACCCCAGGACCACCCTGGTTCCAGCGCACGCAGCATCAGACGTGGGGCTTCCACGCCAGCCCTCCAGAGCACTTGGATACCCACTATGGAGTCTGCTCTGCAATTTACCGCCTGTCTAACGCTGCCAGGAAAGGTTTGACTAACCTTCTACTTACAGTTAGTAACCTTCTTCTCCTTAGAAGGAGTTTCTTTGCCTCCTGATGCCCTGACAGCTCACCAGCCATCTGTATGGGAGCCGGATAGCAGGCACGGCGCGCGCTGCTGAACGCTGCCTGCTGCGCGTCTCCTCGCCACGCTGCACGCGTGTTGTCAAGGTTCCAGGAGCAGCAGCTCTCCAGGCAGTCTGTTTGTTTTATAGGGAGCAGGAAAGGTCACAACAGAGTGCCCTTGGATTACGTGATGGGTTGGCTGAGCACCCTTCTCCTCCAGCCCCATTCCACTGACCTTCCTGCTCGATGCATCCGGCGAGGCAGATGGCTCCAGGAGAGGTACCAGTCCTCCACAGGCAGAGGGCCATGCAGGACTGTGTCTCAATCTGTGAGGGGTGGGTGTCAGGAGGATGAAGCCAGGCTCTGCTCAAGGACATCTGGGGACAGGACAAGGGGCACTGGGTGCCAGCTGGAGCAGAGGAGGTTCCCTCTCAATCTCAGCAGGACCTTCTTCCCAGGGAGGGTCCTGGAGCACTGGAAGGGGCTGCCCAGGGGGGCTGTGGAGTCTCCTTCTCTGCAGACGTTCCAGCCCCGCCTGGCTGTGTTCCTGTGCCACTGGGTCTGGGTGACCCTGCTGTGGCAGGGGGGTTGGGCTGGATGATCTTTCCAGGTCCCTTCCCATCCCTAAGTGTTCTGTGATTCTATGACAGCAGAGCTCTTACATCGCTGATATTTTCAGCGATGCTGAAGAGCTGAGCAAGTTAGAGGAGACTGGAAGGGAGCTGATGTGGTGCCAGCGTTTCCAAAGGGCAGACGGGGAGAGCCGGTGGTTCCTAAGGCCAAGGCTGTTGGTGATGTTCAGCGTGAAACTGATCCCTGGCCACGAGGTGGGACAGCTGAGAGGGGACTCGGCGAAGAAACCATGAGAGGCAGTGAACACAACTGAAATAAATCACCCCGATGTCTTTCTTAGGTTGCAGCGCGTGGCTCATTGCCCATGGCAAGAGTTTGCTCCCCGGGAGTGAACCTGACCTGACAGCACTCAGCGCTTCCAGACCACCTGGAGAAGAAACCAGTATGAAGTTCAAACCGCCCAGTAGCTGCCAGGGACTCGTGGACTGGGCAAGGTGTAAACCAAAGGCACTGGTGCAGGGAGTCATAGAAGGTTCAGCTTGGGAGGGACAGCAGTTCCAAGCCCCTGCCATGGGCAGGGACACCCCCCCACCACCACATCAGGTTGCCCAGCCTGGCCTTGAACACTTCTAGGGATGGAGCATCCACAGTCTCCCTGGGCAACCTGTTCTGGTGCCTCGGCACCCTCGCAGAGAGGGGTCTCTTCCTGAGATGTAAATATCAGTACTTATTTATAGCCTTCTCTACACAGCTTTGTTCTTGAGACAGCTCCCTCCATGAGCTGACCCTTCCACAGCCACCCCAGCACTGGGACCCTCAACATTGGGACCCTTGCACAGCCACCCCTGTGCTGGGATCCTTCCACAGCCACCCCAGCATTGGGACCCTCAGCATTGGGACCCTTCAACAGCCACCCCAGTACTGGGACCCTCAGCACGGGGACCCTTCAACAGCCACCCCAGTACTGGGACCCTCAGCACGGGGACCCTTCAACAGCCACCCCAGTACTGGGACCCTCAGCACGGGGACCCTTCAACAGCCACCCCAGTACTGGGACCCTTCCATGGCCACCCCAGCGCTGGGACCCTCAACACTGGGACCCTTCCACTGCCACCCTAGCACTGGGACCCTCAACATTGGGACCCTTGCACAGCCACCCCTGTGCTGGGATCCTTCCACAGCCACCCCAGCATTGGGACCCTCAGCATTGGGACCCTTCCACACCCTGGCCACCCTCCTTACTGTCCTGACACCCAGCACCACCCCACGCCCAGGCTCTGACTCCCTCCACCCTGACTCTGCAGGCACAGAGCACCCTGTCACCAGCACGAGTGTGCTGGCCCCCTCCCCTGCGCCCACCCAAAATGAGGGTGCAAACCAAGCAGGGGTAGTTTAGCCTGGTGCGGGCACCCAGGAGCAGCGGGATGGGGTCCTTGCTTTGTCCTTGTCAGGGTAAATCTCAGGTCTCCTTTATTTTTCCTACCCGTGGGACCACACAGCGTTCGGGGAAGCAGCAGAACCACCTTTTCCCTGGGCACAGCCAGCTCTGGAGTCGCTCCTGGTCGCCGGAGAGGCGGCTGCGGTTTCAGCCCAGCTCCTTTTCGCTGCTCCCTCGCTCCACTCGGCTGCCAGGCAGTCGGTCCCAGCAGCACAGCTCTCTCAGCCCTGTGATTTCCCAGGCCGGCCAAGTCAAACGCTTTCTCTAATCATCCTAAACAGCGAGGCAGATGGGCCCTGTCTCTGCATCCCCCGGCGGCTGCTGGTGGTCCTCTGTCTAACGGAGGGTTTCAGAGGTGGGAACGGCTAGTGCAAGCCCAAACCCCTGCTGCCTGCCTGCTCGGTGGATGGCACCAAGCAGAGCTCCTTGGGGTTGGTCTCACCCACCCGCTGCTGCTCTCTGACAGTGGGAAACAGGAGCTGTACCCTCACCTGGAAGCTCTCCTGGAGCCAACCAGCCCTTAATCCCGGCTCTAGCCTCCCTCTTGGTAAAGCTGGGAAGGGTTTGGAACAGCTGAGGGAGCTTTAGCCTGAAGAGGAGCTTGAGAGGAGCCTGGGTTTTAGACTCCCACACTGCCCAGCTCAGCGCCCTTGCCCACCGCTAGCTGCACAGGGTGGCAATGCCCGCTGCTCCAGACTGCCTGCTGCTGGCCAGGTTGCCCGGTTGCCCAAGTGTTAGCCCCCAGGCTGCATTTTTCATCAGTTCAGGGTTGCAAGCTGAGGTGGGTGATTCCTCCTGGTCCCTTTCCATCACCCAAACGTGCACAGATCCCTCCAGCCCTGGCTGCTGCTGCAGAGGAGGGCAGCCTTCCAGAATCAGCATCTTAGCCTGTGCCAGGGCAAAACCCCCTCATCTCTGGGCTCAGGGTGCCACAGAACCCCAGGTTCTGCTTCCTTTTGCCCGAGCCACCACGGTTGAGTGTTTGAGTCACCTACCTCTTCGCTAGACACCTGGCTGGGTGATCCCAGAGCTTAAACCGCGCCTGGTCTGGCTCGTTAGGCCCAGTCCATCACAGCTCACCTTCCTACCGCTCCCCTGCGCTGGAGCTCTGGACACCAGGAGGCTGTTTGCACGTTGGCCAGGGCGCTGCCTCTGCAACGGCTCCCTAGAGAGCCAGACAGGGCTCTTTCCAACCCTGAAGAGCCTGCAGCACAACAACCAGGCTGAAAATGAATCAGCTCGCCCTGCAACCCGCTTCCAAACCTGCTACCTGCTCCCCTGTCAGGCAGACGCTACAGGGGAGCAGCAGAGCTCGCAGGCACAGCGTTCCACTCTTCAGGGAGCCCTGCTCTCGAGGAGGGGGTAGAAATCATCCTGATGCGGTGCCAGACTGGGCTCGGGGAGCAGGCACCGGAGCTCACGGAGCTGCTCGCACGACTGCCTGGGAGGCGCAGGGCTGGGCTGGCTGCTCTCTGCTCGCCCGGAGCCAGAGTGTGCAGGTGCATTAGGGCAGCTGCCCCCCCTGAGCCTCTCGGACCCTCCAGCCGCCCCTCGGCTGCGCCGGGGTGAACGTTGAACAGCCGGGGGGAGCACGGTGCGGGCACGCTGGCTGGCCAGAGGGTTGCTCGCTAGCTGGAACGGGAAGGGAAAAGGATCCTGCGAGCCCCCAGCACTGAGTAAGGAAGCTTTCCTGAGGCTTCTTAAGAGGAGGCAGTGCGATGCTGGGGTGAGAGGAGGCAGCACTCGGCTGCACATCCTGTGCTTCCCGCAGCTATGCAGCACAGACCTCAGCCTCGGGGGGGGTTCTGAGGGTGTTGCCCTGGCTAAGGCCCTAGGGCTACTTATAAGCTGCTCACAGGTGCCAACTGAAATGACTGTCAGGGCTGTTGCTCGTAGAAAGGAGCATTTGAGGCACCTGGAGAAGACTAAGCAGCGCAAAGCTTTCGCTTTCCTCCCGGAGCCCCCCAGTGAGCACCGTTTGCATGCAGAGCACAGCACAGCACAGCACAGCACAGCACAGCACAGCACAGCACAGCACAGCACAGCACACACACACACACACAACCTGCTGCTGCTCCTGGGAGCAGCGTCTCCACTGCTTCATTCACACATCTCCAGGATCATGGAATCCTTAGGGGTCAGAAGGGAGCTGGAAAGATCACCCAGTCCAGTCCCCCTGCCACAGCAGGATCCCCCAGACCCAGTGGCACAGGAACACAGCCAGGCGGGGCTGGAACGTCTGCAGAGAGGGAGACTCAACCTGGGTGCCGGTTGTTCTGCTCTTGACTGGAAAGGCTGTGTGAGCGAATGAAGGACAGCAGCCTCTCCCAGCAAAAGCTTAATTACTCAAGCATCTCCCAGGCACCCAGCACCAGGATGAGAGGGCAGGGCCTGAAGCTGCCAGGGGAGGGTTAGGTTGGCTGTCAGGAAGCCCTTCCTCAGGGAAAGGGTGCTCAGAGCCTGGACTGGACTGCCCAGGGCAGTGGGGGAGTCCCTGTGTCTGGAGGTGTTGAAGGACAGCCTGGCTGTGGCCCTGAGTGCCCTGGGGTGGCTGATAGGGTGCTGTTAGGTGCTGGACTGGGCTGGCTGAGCTGAGAGGGCTTTTCCAGCCTCAGTCATTCTGTGATCAAGCTGTGGCTAAGAAAATCACCAACAGCATCCAACTCGAAGGTCTGGGAATGCTCATCGCTGCGCAGGAGCCAAGAGAAGTTGTTTACAGATCGCTCTCCACTTAGAACAATTAATCACTGAGCCTTGGCTGTGCTTCCCACAAATCACCCGAAAGGAGGCTGTCAGGTCGTGTTAGGGTGAAGAGCTGTGACTGTCAGCTACTGCCTGGGGTAGGGATGAAAGGCAGCCTGTTAGCTCCCTGCTACAGGTGATGAGCCACAACCAGGAGGAAATACCCACCGGGGTAACAGGGGCATCCTTAATAGCTCTGATTCCTTCCCGATACCTGGACTGAGTCTGTGCTCAAAGAGATGGATCTGAGATGCCCCGTGGGCTCCTCTGTAGCCATGAAGGACTGAGATGCACTCAGCACTGCATTCAGCATTAAATTAATGAGGGAGGGATAAGGAGTTCGGAATGAAGGAGTGATTTCTTGCACGAGAAGAGGTTCTGGTGAAGAGGCTGGAGAGCTGACCTCAGCAGCAGGTGGGAAGCTGGAAAACACCAGCAAACACGGGTTTGTGTGGACAGGCCCATCCGTGTGCTGGAGGGGGGGCACAGAAGGGCAGAAGGGCAACTGGGCTGGCGAGGGGGCAACAACGGTTGTGATGAGGAGAGGCTGAGGCAGCACCAGGGATGGGAAGGGATCTGGAAAGATCATCCAGTCCAGTCCCCCTGCCACAGCAGGGTCACCCAGACCCAGTGNATCCATCAGCACAGCAGCAAAGTGAGGAACCAGGAGTTTTCTTCAGGGTTCTCTGTGAGAACAAGAAAGCACCTGGATCTGAAAGAGCTCTTGGTGTTTAAAGGAGAACTGCAGTGAAGATGAACGAGCGCTGCGCTCCCCAGCCCTCCCCGAAGAAGCATGAACTTTGGTGATTTATAGGCCTGGCTGGAAATGCTCAGCAGCTTTCACTTAGGTCATTATCACACGGAAACTGGACCAGGTACAGACTTCTAATTACCTTTACAAACAGTAAAGTGTCTGGAGCATCATTGTTTGGCATTTCCCGTTGCATTTTTATCCTCTGCTGCAGACAGAAAGGCATCGCCTGGGCTCTCAGCTGATGCCAAAGGATCTCTACTGAAAACAGAGGCATCAAATACGGAGCAGTCTGTCCTTACACACCACCTCTGCAGAAGAACATGGAATCAGAGAGTCTTAGAACCCTTAGGGATTGGAAGGCACCTCGAAACATCAGCCAGTCCAACCCCCCTGCCGCAGCAGGATCATCTCTCGTGGTGCCTTTCCTCCCCAGACTGAGTCAGCTGTTGCAGCTACTCCCCTAGAATCACCCAGTGCCACTGAATGTCACACACATCCTCTGAGGGTCACTGTGTGTCCTCACCTACTACCTGTGGGCCAGAAAGGGGCTGTGGGAGGCTCTGTATGAAGTGTCCATCCTGTATCCCTATGGACACTGTTTCTGCAGTGACCCTACCCCCCCAGCCCAGAGGCTCTCTACAGGGTGTCCCTCCTGTATCCCTATGGACTTAAAAACTGAGTAGCTAGAGCCCTTGAGGCCATGGTCTGGGGGTTGGGGAGCTGTTGGGGTGAGGGCTGGGCTGGGTGACCCTGGAGGTCCTTTCCAGCCAGGAGGGTTCGATGGTTCTATGCCCCAGAAAGTTAGCAGGGTGTCGGAAGGCAGGGGCTGGATACAGACTGAGCAGAGCAGGGTGTCACTGTTAGTGCTGCACGCCTGCCTTTCCCTGCATCTGCACAAATTACTAGAGTGCTTCCCAGTTTGAGCAGAGAGGACACCCAGGAGGCAGGAATGGAGCTGGGCACACTCAGCAGTGCTACAGGCTGAGCCTCTGCAGCAACTGGAGCCTCAGTGCTGCTGAATTCATGGATTTGAGGAGAAAATCCGAGCTGGAGAGGCTTGTCTGGAGCTTTTCTTCTGACCACTGCAGAAACCACGGGGAATATAAGATGCAGCCGTGCTGTAAACAACTCCTGTGCAGCTGGGAAGGGATTCTCCAGTGTCCTCAATGCTAGGAGTGACTGAACCCCCCTGCTTCTCCATCGGCATTCACTGCTCCATTTATAACTGCACCAAAGCCAAATCCTTGCTATAAACCCCCAAAGAGCCCCGTTTGTTTCTAGCAGGTGGAGCTCGGATGCTCTGCTCTCTTCCCCTGCTTCCAATCGATGGTTACAGCATCCACACGGTGCAAAATCAATGCCGAGCAGAAAGGAACTGAATCCCTGCACTGGGTAACGGGCAGAGGGCTGCCTGCTCTCCCACTGTGGGCACCACTCCTTGTCAGAGGGGTTTTGCTGCTGCTGCTGCTGCTAAGCCCTCTAAAGGACTCATGAGTTCCCTCTCATAGCCAAAAGATTCTTCAGAGCTGCCTTCCTTTCTGTGATGCTGTGATTCAAGCTCTTCTTGCAAACCAGAGCTTAAGATTGAGGCTGGCAGAGCCCTCGGAGCTCCTCCAGCCCAGCCCAGCCCCTAACAGCACCCCAGCGGGCACCCCAGGGCACTCAGGGCCACAGCCAGGCTGTCCTTCAACACCTCCAGACACAGGGACTCCCCCACTGCCCTGGGCAGTCCAGTCCAGGCTCTGGGCACCCTTTCCCTGAGGAAGGGCTTCCTGACAGCCATTCTTATTGTTCCCAGTGTTGAAGTTCCCTCACAGAGCACAGCTCTGGGAACAGTGGGGCAGCCGCACGGCGCTTGAGCATCCTTTGTTCAGAGTCAGGCAGAAACAACCTGTGGCCTTTGGGACATCTTCTCTGTCCCGTGGCCTCTCAGGCTCCGTCGAGGAAGGGAGGAAGATGAAAGGAAATCCATCACAGGAGCGAAAGGTGGGCGGAAGGACTGACAGAGAGAGGAGCCATCCTGGAGAAATAATGAGGAGCGAGGGAAGCAGCCGTGAGTTTGATGAATCAGTGGAGAGCAGGCAGGGGTGATTTATTGGGCGCTTGTTATCATCTGGGAAACAACTGTTGTAGTTCAATTAGTTCCTCTCCCACCTTGTGACTCCTTTTTGCTTGTAGAACAAGAAGCAAAGTGAAAAACATGAGGTTGGTGGCTCTGAATGTCACTCTGCAGAGGTGCAAGCAGCATGGTCAGCTCGCACGGGCTCAAACAGACGATGCCCAGCCATGAATTTCAGGGCTAGAGATTGCCTTTGGGCCAGCAGGGAGATGCTCCCCTCCCTCCAGCATCCCTGTGGCTCTGCGCTGGACTCTCTCCAGCAGCTCTGTGTCCTTCTGGAACTGAGGGGCCCAGCACTGGAAGCAGCACTCCAGAAGTGCTGCCTGAGCACATCCCCTTCACCCCAGCCGTCGCTTTCTCACAGGCACACCTTTCATCTGCAGGTAAAAGCAATTCCCAGAAGAGCTGGGTGCTCCCAGTGCGAACTGGCGGTGCCACAACCTGAGCCTTTCTGCCTCTGCCACCTCTTCCTCCCCGTGAGGTTTGACTCAGAACCCCCTTCTCGTTTCTGAAGGCAGCAGCGAGCGAAGGGCTGGCCCCATCTGCTCCTGCCTGCATGGTGTCTGCGGGCAGGGGGGCTGTCTGCAGAGGCACTGAGTGTGGCAGCCACCCCGCTTTAACAAACACGGTGCCTCTGCCGTGCTCTTCAAGCAGCAAGGTCTCTGCATTGAGCCACCCCCCAAAGACGACCCCTGCTCCACAGGTACTGCTCTGAAAACGCTGTCAGGCAGGAGCATCGGTTAATGAGTGAGCCAGTCCCTGGGGGAGCTGATGCAGCCCCCAGTGCTGCATCCAAAGCCAGCTGGCTGCTCCCGGGCAGTGACTGATGGCACCCACAGGATCACAGAACCATTCAGACTGGAAAAGACCCTCTGGATCACCGAGTCCAACCACGAGCCCTGCTGTTCACCCCTGAATCTATCCCCTGACACCACAGCTAAGGGACTCTGGAAGCAGGGACGGGGACTCAACCCCCTCCCTGGGCAGCTGTTCCAGTGCTCAACCAGTCTCTCCGTGAAGAACCCCCTCGCGATGCCCAGTCCAAACCAGAAGCCACTCCCTGTCTCTGTGGAAGTGCTCTGCAGATGCAGCACCCCACCAGCTCAGCCTCAGGCAGATGCTGGAAGCAGGCGCAGCTTTAGCATCCAGCAGCAGGAGGAGCAGTCCAAGTCCCGCAGGGCCAGGGACCGAATCGCGTTGGGAGTGCCATGTGGACAGAAGGAAACGAGATGGCTCGTTCTGTCTGTAATGAAAGCCATTCCCAAACAGAGTGCCCAGCATCTCTTCCAGCCTCCAGAAGGCTCCATCAGCCCCGCGGTGGGATGTAAACAGCGCTATAAATGATGAGATGGAGACGGAGCGCAGCTACTGCAGCGGGGGAGAGCGCAGCGTGGCTGCAAACCAAGATCTCGGGGTGCTCCTGAGTGCAGGATGGTTTGGAGCTCTGCAGTGCCGAGGCAGTGACAGGGTCCGTCGCTCAGCTGCCTTCTCAGGTGGGGAGGGTGCAGAACATCTCAGAGCTCAGCTCACGGACGGAGAGGGCTCACGGGCAGCTGTGAGTTCCACAGGGATCCAACAGGGGAGATGAATAACGAGGGGAGCAGAGCACTGCTTTAGTCTCGGTGCTGATGGTTGCTTCAGCTCCATGAGGGACTCCTCGCACAGCCCCAAGTGCTAGGTACTCTGCTGGCCACTCCTGGAAAGCCAGGAGTCCATTCACATCCCGTGGTGCTGCCGGACTCGTGATTGATGGAGGAGATTAAAGGGGGATGAATAATTCATTCAATAAATCATTTATTTGAAGACTTTCTCTGCTGTTTTGTTTGCAGATTAAAGCGTGGCCCAAACAGCACCACACTGATCTGACATCGTTTCTCAGCTACATCCCACCCGTCACTGCGGCTGGGTCAGTGCTCCTGACAGCCTGTTACCAGAGCTGGATCGCTGCAGCGCTGCCGGCAGGAGCAGTCCTGGCTGCTTACTGACAGCCTCACCCCTGATGGAAACGGGGCTGAGCTTCACCTGAGCCAAGGACACAGAACCACAGCATCACAGAGTGATTGAGGCTGGCAGAGCCCTCTGAGCTCCTCCAGCCCAGCCCAGCACCTGACAGCACCCCAGCAGCCACACCAGGGCACTCAGGGCCACAGCCAGGCTGTCCTTCAACACCTCCAGACACAGGGACTCCCCCACTGCCCTGGGCAGTCCAGTCCAGGCTCTGAGCACCCTTTCCCTGAGGAAGGGCTTCCTAACAGCCAACCTAACCCTCCCCTGGCAGCTTCAGACCCTGCCCTCTCATCCTGGTGCTGGGTGCCTGGGAGAAGAGCCTGACCCCCACCTGACTGCAACCTCCCTTCAGGGAGCTGGAGGGAGGGAGAAGGTCCCCCCCGAGTCTCCTCTTTCTCCTCCAGGCTGAACCCCCCAGCTCCCTCAGCCTCTCCCCATCAGCCTTTCCCTCCAGCATCTCATCCTCGCCCTGTCTGTAGCTCTGCAGGGGGTTCCTGTGCCCAGAGAGGCTGCAGAGTCTCCTGCTCTGGAGACCTTCAAACCCCAGGCAGACAAGTTCCTGCAGGACCTGGTACAGAGGCCCCTGCTCTGGCAGGGGGGTTGGACCGGATGATCTCTAGAGGTCCCTTCCAACCCCTGATTTCACAGTGGGAAGGTCCACGTTGCTCTTAACTAAACTCAGAGTCCCCTCGGTGCCCTCTGCGCAGAGGCACGCAGAGCCCTGGGTGCCTCCACCCTCCTGCCTGTGCTCCGGCTGGCTCTGGCTGTTCTCACAGGAGGAGCTTTCTGCATCGACAGCCCCGCGGGCTCCGCTTTGCTGAGCTGCTCGGGAAGAGTCAGTGCATGTTCTGGTCAGGAATTAGCTGGATGGATTTTCCTCGCCCTGGCCCGATCGCTCCTGAAATCAATGGAAGGGCCCAGGCGGAGGCAAAACGAGAAGATAACAGGGAATTTTTTAGCACCCTGATTAGAAGCAAAGACAGGGGGGTCACCAAGGACCCGCTCGGAAATTCAGAGCGTTAGGGTTTGCTGAGTAGCTCTGTAAGGAGTATTGACCCTCTTGATTTATAGATGAAGATGATCTGCCCTGCAAGGATGAAAGCACAGAGGAGAGGGTGGATTCTGCTCTCCAAAATGACCCTGGTTCCTTTGAAACCCTTAGTTAGGCTGTCCGGGTACCGAGGGACTCACGGGGGGACTGAATTTTGACTGCTAAGAGCACATGGGGGCCACAGTAAGATCCTGTAGGTTTGAAGGTGAGGAAAGCCCGTCCAACCCTAGCAAATAAAACAGGGTCTGAGTTCACAGAACCACAGCATCACAGAGTGACTGGGGCTGGCAGAGCCCTCGGAGCTCCTCCAGCCCAGCCCAGCACCTGACATCACCCCAGCAGCCACCCCAGGGCACTCAGGGCCACAGCCAGGCTGTCCTTCAACACCTCCAGACACGGGGACTCCCCCACTGCCCTGGGCAGTCCAGTCCAGGCTCTGAGCACCCTTTCCCTGAGGAAGGGCTTCCTAACGGCCAACCTCACCCTCCCCTGGCAGCTCCAGGCTCTGCCCTCTCCTCCTGGTGCTGGGTGCCTGGGAGAAGAGCCTGACCCCCAGCTGACTGCAGCCTCCCTTCAGGGAGCTGGGGAGAGGGAGAAGGTCCCCCAGGAGACTCCTCAGAGAGGGAGACTGAGGGCAGGGAGAGATACCAAGGGGAAGGAGAGGTATCGAGGGGAGCAAAGGATACCGAGGGTGGTGAGGGATGCCAAGGGCAGGGAGGGATGCTGCGGGGAGGCTGGCACGTCCCAGTTACCTGTCCGTCTCAGCCGGCAGGTGCCTCCCAGACCCTTTCAGGCGGCTGCAGGAGGAATTTTTCCAGCCAGAAGTAAACAGGAAGGTGTTGGCCTCTCTGGGAGCTGGAGAGCAGTTGACTTCGGAGCTAATTACAGGGCAGCTGCCAGAGGCTGGCAGATGTCTTGTCCTGCTGAAGGACCTGCCGCTGGTTCCGCCACCAGACGGGGAGTGAAGCCTCTCTCCTTCTCTCAGCAGGCTCCTTGACACCAGGGAGTGGGAAGAGAAGGATGTCAGGACTTGTAATTATACTCCAGGAACCCGTGAACTCAGAGCATTAGAGGTGTTGGCTAGAAATCTTGCTCTGAGGAGAGGGAGTCAGGCAGCACGAGAAGGACAAGCGCAGGGGGGGCAGCGAGGGGCTGGACAGGAGGTCCTCTGCCCATCCTCTTGCTGACGGGGTCCTGGAGGGCTCCTCACCCTCAGGGATCTGCAAAGCACGCAAGCAGCTTTCTATCTGCTGAAGCCTGGTCTGCATTTTAATTTGAGGAGCGTTTCCACCAGCAGCTCGGCCCTTCAGGAGCTGGGTCGCCAGCTCTGCCGCAGACAGACCAAGGTGAGACACACCGGGCACCTCTCGAGCTCGGGGCGTGAGCAGATACACCCGGGACCTCACCCACACCTACAAACACCCCAAGGGGGGCTGTAGGGAGGAAGGTGCCAGACTGTTGGCAGCCGTGCCCAGTGACAGCACGAGGAGCACTGGGCACAAGCTGGAACACGAGGAGTTTCTCTTGGAAATGAAGAAAAGCTTCACAGTGGGAGTCCCAAAGCCCTGGCTGCCCAGAGGGGCTGGGGAGCCTCCTGCTCTGGAGATGCTCAAAACCCTCCTGCTCTGCCCAGAGGGTTGGACACAGAGATCACCTGAGCTCCCTTCCAACCACACTGGTTCTGTGTTCAGTAGGTTGGATGTGAGGAAGCCCTTCCCTCAGGGGAAAGGGTGCTCAGAGCCTGGACTGGACTGCCCAGGGCAGTGGGGGAGTCCCTGTGTCTGGAGGTGTTGAAGGACAGCCTGGCTGTGGCCCTGAGTGCCCTGGGGTGATGCCAGCTCACCTGGGCACGCTGCTGCCTCCTGTTCAGCCGGTGGCTGCCCAGCACCGTGAGGTCACAGCTGTTGTGGTGAGGATGCTCTGTCAGCTCGGAAGGAAACCCGTGCGTTCCAGCTGGAATTCATTAGTGGCCCGTGTGCTTGAAAGAGAACGCCGTGTCCAAGAGTCCTTCTGCTCTTGCAGTGTAAACAAGGAATCAGGAACAGACTCTTCACGACTGGGGATAATAATTAAGAGGAGATGCCTGATTCTCACCCGCTGCAGCACGGCTGCTTGCCGAGGGAGTGTTGTGAAGCTCCTCGGCTGGGACGTTGCGGTGGCTGCACATTACCAGCTCCAGGGCTAAAGATTCAAGAGCATCCCCACACGTCTCCCTCGCCACGCACAGCGTCTCCCTCGCCACGCACAGCCGACTCAGCCACTCAGTGCCAGGCTTTGCCCTGGGAGCCGTGTGGAGGGGAAGCAACCCGCTTGTGTCTGGATACGGAGTGGGAAAAGGATGCCTTCCCATCACTGAATCCCAGAGGGTTAGGGATTGGAAGGGACCTTGGAAGATCATCCAGACCAATCCCCCTGCCAGAGCAGGAGCCCCATGGTGAGAGGGCCAAGGGAGCCCCTTGGTGAGAGGGCCAAGGGAGCCCCATGGTGAGAGGCTTCAGCTCCAGTGACTGCCAGTCAAACACACGGAACTGCCTGTTCAAAAGGCAACGAAAAGCCATCCAGGGACAGAACCCCCCGTCCCCCTGCACTGCAGCTCCAAGAGATGATGCCCTACGGGTGCTCGCGTGCTGCGGTTGCAATCACTGTGGGTCTGCTAACTCAGAACCCAATTATTGTCCTAACAAGCACTCATCAGTAACCAGAGCAGGGGTGAGAGCAGCTGGAGGTGGCAAAGCAGCCCAGAGAAGTGACGGGAGGAAAGCACAGCTACAGGGGGAAGTGCTGCAGCCCCTTTCAAAGACCTGGTTGTGATTAGGGGGAACAGCAACCTGCTGCCAGCTCCACGTGCCCCATCCCACCGGGGTTCTGATGAGCCCTCTGCTTTCCCAAGCCTTCAGCAGAGGAGGAAAGCCAGCAGCACAGGTCTAGAAACGGCACCGCTGTGGCCGCCCTGAGCCAGGGGATGCAGAAAGGAACCAGAGCACCGAGCAAAGGAGGCTCTGAAGGCTCCAGAGGGGTCCCTGGAGTCAAGTAATGACTTGAGTTCATGTGGCTAGAGTGGCTGGGCACTGGACCAGGCTGCCCAGGGAGGTGGTGGAGTCCCCATCCCTGGAGGGGTTTAAAAACCGAGTAGCCAGAGCCCTTGAGGCCATGGTCTGGGGGTTGGGGAGCTGTTGGGGTGAGGGCTGGGCTGGGTGATCCTGGAGGTCCTCTCCAGCCAGGAGGACTCTATGATTCCAGTTGAGCTGGGCACAGCCAGCCCTGCTTGTATTTCATCAACTCAAAGTTATTTCATCACCATGGAGACAGCTATGATTTGCATCTTAATTAAGCAGTGACAGATGCCCTTGTGATAAAGGCAATCTTCAGCTAGGGATCCCCACTGACTTCAAGTTCCAGCATCCTCATTTACTGTTAGGTGCTCCTGGAATCCAAATGTTCCCCAGCAATTGGCAGGGACTTACAACTTCATCTCTTCCCCGTGCTGATGCTCCGGATGAATCAACAGTTCTCTCTGGTGAGGCAGGCAAATCCTATGGGCAGAAGCAGGGTGGGACTGGCAGAGCACTGGTGCAAGGAGGCAGCTGCAAGGAGCAAACAGGGTGCAAGGAGTCAGTTGCAAGGAGCACACGGTGCAAGGAGGCAGCTGCAAGAAGCTAAAGGGCTGCAATGAGCTGCATACGAGGAGCAAAGAGGATGTAAGGAGTCAGTTGCAAAGGTGTAAGGAGTCAATTGTGAGGTGCAAGGAGAGAGTTGCAAGGATGCAAGCAGCAAACAGGGTGCAGGCAGCTGGTCAGGCCATGATGCAGGGAGAAGGGATAGCCCAGGCACAGGGCATGCTCCAGGCACCTGGCCCATGCCACTGCACAGCCCCTGCTCCCACTGCAAACTGCTGCCGTGCTCAGGGCTGCGTCCACAGCCCCCTCGTCTGTGTCTCAGAGTGCTGCAGCCGTTAATGGATCCAACATCACAGCAGTTACCTCTGCTTTCTCCTTCTTCATAGGGCACTGGGACAGAGAGAGCCCGGCTGCCAATGCCAGCAGCGCCCAGGAATTTGGGGTGCAGAGCAACGGGATGGGACATGCAGTGGACTGCATCCACACCTGTTCTTGCTCGGTGACCACACACTGGTTTCAGAGCGAGTGCTTCAGCCACTACAGCAGACAGAGCAGACACAGAGAAGTCAGGTGAGGTGATGCAGAGCAGCACCTGAACTCGGAGGAACACACAAGCCTCCAAATCAGGAGGTAGCTGGGACAGAAGGGAAGGTGGGTGCCTGTCCTTGAGGGAAAGATGAGCTCCTTGAGAGGTGCAAAGACAACAGAGATTGGAAGCTGTTTGGATTTTACACCACAGTTGATTTGCTGATCACAGGATCCTAGAATCCTTAGGGATGGGAAGGGACCTGGAAAGATCATCCAGTCCAGTCCCCCTGCCACAGCAGGATCCCCCAGACCCAGTGGCACAGGAACACAGCCAGGCGGGGCTGGAACATCTGCAGAGAAGGAGACCCCACAGCCCCAGTACAGACCAGCTGTCACCAATGGATCAGGACAAATGATGATGACTCCTGCGTCAGAGGCCTGGGTTAGGCTGAGGGAATAACAGACCCAGGCAGGGCGGCCACTGGTGCTTACACCAGAAACCCCCCATCTGCCCACAGAGCTGCTTCCCTGCAGCCCTCGTGGCTGGAAGGAGAGGGGAAGTTTCTTACTCTGCTGAGTAAAAGCAGCGTTAGCATTCAGGTCAGGAGCCTCCAGGGATGACCACTCCACCCCCTGCGCTGCCCTGGGCTTTCTGGCATGCTGAGCATCTCCTGCTCTTGAAGGGCAGTAGGCCCATGCCTGAGTACACCAAAAAGTTAATTGGAGAGAGCAGCCGTGAAACAGGTCTGACCTTTTCCACCACCGCAGCCCAATGCTGAGCAGCAGAGGTCATCCAATTAAGGGGAAAATGGGAGAGAGCTTCCTGCCTTGAAGGAGCGATGCTGAGGCTCGGCAGCGGGGTCCCATCGCAGCGCGCTCCCTTCCCAGGCAAGACGGTCTCTGCAGCCAGAAAGCAGATGCTCCTGGGGTCTGCACGGTCTTCACCGACACCGAGGTGGCTCCTTGAGCTCCAGTACCACAGTCAGAGGCTGGACACGGTCCCTACTGCTGGCTATAACGACGCTGCGGGTTCCTGAGGCTTTTCCCATCAGTGAAGTTGCCCTTTGTTCCAAGGGAAACAGCCTGGTAGGGTGATGTCTGCAGACCCAGCAACTGCTCAGCTAAGAGGAAAGAGAGAAGGCCATTCCAGCGTCTCAGACTCTTAGCATGCCCAAGTTAGAGCAGGTTGCTCGCTCTCTGTTCAGTTGGAAAAGCAACTCCTTATTAGAACACTCCAAGAAGGAGGGCAGGCTCCTCCAGGCTGGAGCTACTTCAGGCTGGTCCCAGAGACTGTGTCACTAGAGCCTATCCAAAGGGAGGTTTCTTGTGTCACGGGTTAGTGAAGATGCTCCTCGTCTGTTTGCTGACCAAGGGAAGCGAAGGATCCCAGCCAGGTGTCACAGGCTATCAGCTAGCAGGCTTCTGCAGAGAAATTCAACTCCTTTGTGCTTCCAGGCCTTCAAAAAGAAGGTCAGTGTTGAACAAGGCTCTGCCTTTTTACCAGCTCTACACTCCAAGCAGTGGAATCAAAGCTCTGGACTTCGCTCCATGTTGGCTCCCTGTGTAGAGCATGAAGGATCAGGGCTGTAATGAACTGCCTTACGAGCTCTCCCAGGGCTGCTGGGCTGCTGATCCACGGCTCAGCTTCCAGCACCATGCTTGGCACTGGTGGAGAAGGCAGGTGCCAGCTTTCATGAGAGCTGATGTTGGCAAAGGTGGCAGAGATGAAGTGAGGAAAACTCTACTCAGTGAGGGGACAGAGCTGAGAGCCTCAAGGCATAAAGAAGGGGTGTTGTGAGGTGAGAGGTTGCTCTAAAGGGATGAGCAGAGTAGTGGTTCACAGAACCACAGAATGATTGAGGCTGGCAGAGCCCTCTGAGCTCCTCCAGCCCAGCCCAGCACCTGACATCACCCTAGCAGCCACCCCAGGGCACTCAGGGCCACAGCCAGGCTGTCCTTCAACACCTCCAGACACAGGGACTCCCCCACTGCCCTGGGCAGCCCAGTCCAGGCTCTGAGCACCCTTTCCCTGAGGAAGGGCTTCCTAACAGCCAACCTCACCCTCCCCTGGCAGCTTCAGGCCCTGCCCTCTCATCCTGGTGCCTGAGAGAAGAGCCTGACCCCCACCTGACTGCAGCCTCCCTTCAGGGAGCTGGAGAGAAGGGGGAAGGTCCCCCCTGAGCCTCCTGTTCTCCAGACAGCTGCCGAAGCGATCTGGCAGGTCCAGCAGCCCATGCTGAGGACAGCAGACACTTTCCCAAGGCCCCAGGGACTGTGTCTGCATCCATAGCATCTCCACACACACGACAGCAGGGCTGCTGCTGCTGTCAACTTCTGCGGGTCATTTCTTCCTTGGAGCACAATCTGAGCCCCTCTGTTTATCACAGCCTCCTCCCCTCGGCCAGAAATGAGTGCTTCTTGTAGAGAATGGCTCTGAAAGGCCTTGGTTTGGCTCGGACAGAGAGCAGCTTGGCCCTGGTGTGCAACATCATAGTCACCTTCCAGCTCTCTCCATGAAAGAGCCCCCCAACCCACCCAAACGGCAGCTGAGGCAGCTGCCCTGCTGGTGAGGACTCCATCCTCCCTGTCACTCTGGGGTGCTCAGCCTGGAGAAGAGGACACTCCGGGGGGACCTTCTCCCTCTCTACAGGGAGAAGATGGATGGGGCAACCTGGTCTGTGAGAGGGCTGGAATTAGATGCTCTCGGAGATCCCTTCCAACCTCACCCCCTCTATGAAGGCAGGAGCAGGGTGCAGATGTCTGCAGATGAACTACTAGCAGTGATGGAGAGGAGGTTCTGTGCTGCAGGTGACCCCTGAGCCGTTGTGTGCTGGAGAGACGTCCAGCCCTTGTTTGAGGGGGAGATCTCGGCTCTGCTGGCTGAGGGGCTGCAGCAATGCTGAGCCAGCATGGCATGAGGCCCAGGGGTGGAGGTGAAGCTTGGCAACGGAGGCTGGAGCTGTGCTTGCCACTGCTGTTGGTAGGACCATCACTAGAGGGAGGCCAAGGTCTACCCTTCAGTGGGCACTCACCTCAGCTCTGGGATGCAGGGACCTATGCTGAGTTCCCATCTTCCTGCTTCTTTTCCCAGAGGTGTTTGGGGTTCGGCTGAGGGAAGCAGTCTGTTGTGATTACTGTCATCACACAGCACAGGCTCTTCACACCCTCAGATCCACAGGAGGTTCCCCATCCAGAGGAGAAGCAGCTTCTTCCTGGTGAGGGTGCCAGAGCCCTGGCAGGGGCTGCCCAGAGGGGTGTGGAGTCTCCTTCTCTGGAGCTGTTTCAACCCCTCCTGGCCTGTTCCTGTGCCCCTGGATCTAGGGGCTCCTGCTGTGGCAGGGGAACTGGACTGGGTGATCTCTTGAGGTCCCTTCCAATCCCTGACACTCCCTTCAGCATCCCTGTGGCTCTGTGCTGCACTCTCTCCAGCAGCTCTGTGTCCTTCTGGAACTGAGGGGCACGAGATTCCAGCTGTGGTCTCCCCAGGGCAGAGCAGAAGGGAAGGAGAACCTCTCTGGTTCATCATCCCCCTCCTAACCCAACCCAGGTGGCCTTCTTGGCCACCAGGGCCCGCTCCTGGCCATCCTGCTGGCCACCAGGCCCCCCAGGTCGCCTGAAACCTACACACCTTCTCGTTTCCAAGATGCTCCGGTGGGCGAAGCTTCTTGCCCAAGAGCTTTGTCATTCCTGGCCCATTTGTGCTTCCAGGCTCCTTCCTGGCTGGAGTGACCTGCAGTCTGTTTGCAGCTCCTGTTTGCCGGGTGCCCGTGGCCTCTCCACCTCCTCCTCCCTCCTCCGGGAGCAGTTGCTGCTGGAGTATTTGGATTGCACCCCGAGGAGGCTTCGTCGAGCGCCGGCAGCGTGCGGGACGGCCTGTGGCCATCAGCCCCCGGGCACTGCTGCTGCTGGAGGCAGTGCCAGCCACTGGGCACTGGGTAAGAGGACACAGCTCGCGTCTCCGTACGCGGCCAGAGCGATGTCTGTCCTGCTGGGATGCAGCCAGAGCCGCAAAGGATGGAGCCTGCCAGAGCAATGTCACCGAGCCAGGCTGCTCTTAAAGCAGACAGGGACGCAGCAGAGGATGGCACGGGGCTGGGGGGATGGAAAGCAGTGCCCCGGCCCTGCAGTCACTGCAGCGGAGGGGAAGGTACTGATCTATTAGCTGCTGCAGCTGGGCTCTGCTCCGTGGTCCTTACGCTCTGTCCTCCCGCGCACTTGGCTCCCTGGCAGAGAGCTGCTAGATGAGGGCTGGAGCACGTCTGCTATGAAGAAAGGTTGGGACAGCTGGGGTCACTGAGCCTGGGGAAGAGCAGGCTCCAGGGAGCCCTTTCAGTGCTTAAGGGGAGCCCCTCAGACAGATGGGGACGGGGTTTGCAGGGGGGTCTCTTACAAAGGACACGGGTGACAGCTTTAACTAAGAGAGGGGAGAACTAGACTGGGTGTTAGGAGGAAATTCAGTACTGTGACTACAGGCACAGGTTGCTCTGAGAGGAAGCAGAAGCCCCAGAGACACTCAAGGTCAGGTTGGATTGGGCAACCTGATGTGGTTGAAGTTGGCCCTGTTCAGTGCAGGGGGTTGCACTAGAGCTTTGAAGGTCCCTTCCAGCCCAGAGCCCTCTGATCCAGTGCCTCTATGGTGATAGAACTGGGAAACTACCCCAGTGCTGCTCTTTCTCTGATCATAAAGTGCTGGCCTGGGACGGCTCCGCTGTGCAGTCCTCAGGAGAGGGGCTCAAGGGAAGGGGTAGAGAATTAAGGGTTTAAGACAGCACAAGGTCCCTGCACACGGTGCTTTTAAAGGGCAGCCTACAAATCACCTTCTTCCCAACCTAATCAGTAGTTAATCTGCCACTGGATAACTTCATCAGCCAGAGCAGCTCGTGATGGATTCACGTAGCCACAGTATCAGTCCATCAAGCTCACATGGAGTCATGGAGGTAATAACCAGTTCCTTCTAGCACCAGCAGGGTTGTGGATACACCTGTCTGTCCTGTGAGTCCCGGGGACGCCAGCCACCCTGTCTAGACATCTCCCTGCCCTACCTGCAGCGAGCCCACTGCTGAGAGAGCAAACGACACGAAGAGGGTTTATTTAAAGTAGCTGCCTTCTGGGACAACCCAGAAGCCCTGTGTTCCTGCTAGGGGCTGCAAAATAAACCAGGCGTTGCTGCTGAGCTGCTTGGGCACCCGGCTGGCTGCTCTGCCAGCCCCCCCAGGTCCTGTTCTGCTGGGCAGCTCTCAGCCCCTCATCCCCCAGCCTGTAGCAGTGCCTGGGGCTGTGTGACAGAGATGCAGGACCCAGGACTTAGACTTCTCATCCCTCGGACAATTGGCCTCAGCCCATGGATCCAACCATCCCACAACTCAACAGCCATCAGTTGCTCCAGAAGCATCTCTCTTGCTTATTGTGGCACTGAGACCCTGCAGAGACCTTTTTCTTCACTGAATGGTTGGGAAAGGCTCTTCTCTCGGGGCTCATGTCATGCTCAGCATTTGCCCATCCCTCCACTTCTTCGAGGCAATGAAATATGAGGCTCTGTCTCCTGTGCAGCATCCTCACCCCGAGAAGTCACAGCTCTAACCCCCCACCACACTCCTCCCCTTGTACCTGGGAATCCCCCCACCTCACCCACCTTCCCCATAACAAATCCTCTCACTGTTTGGGGTTCAAACCAGAGGGCAGTGTGTGTTTGGGGATGCCTGTCCTCGGTCTTTGCGGCTGTCAGACCCACTGGCTGCAAAGCAGGTGCTGCCTTACCCCCAAGGAAAGGGGCACCTTACCTCTCAAGGAAACAGCTTACCCCAGGCATGGTTCTCACAGCACAGCCATCACATCCAGCCTGTCAGGCAGTCTGGGGAGCAGCTTTGTTTTCCCTGTGCTGAGATCAGCCCTCCGAGCTTCCGCGCGGCAGACACTGTGTGAAAAAGGCAGCAGAAAGCCCGTGTGCTGCCAAGATTCCCTGCAGTCACCCCAGAGCCTTCGGAAAGGCTGCTGGAGAAGAGTTCTCCTCACTACAGGTCTGTTGTGGTGTGAGAGAGTTTTCAACGCTATGGGGCTAACACTGCTCTGCCTGACATCACAGAGTCACGGAATGACTGAGGCTGGCAAAGCCCTCTGAGCTCCTCCAGCCCAGCCCAGCCCCTGACATCACCCCAGCAGCCACCCCAGGGCACTCAGGGCCACAGCCAGGCTGTCCTTCAACACCTCCAGACACGGGGACTCCCCCACTGCCCTGGGCAGTCCAGTCCAGGCTCTGAGCACCCTTTCCATGAGGAAGGGCTTCCTAACAGCCAACCTCACCCTCCCCTGGCAGCTCCAGGCCCTGCCCTCTCATCCTGGTGCCGGGTGCCTGGGAGAAGAGCCTGACCCCCAGCTCACTGCAACCTCCCTGCGGAGAGCTGTAGAGAGGGAGAAGGTCCCCCTGAGTCTCCTCTCCTCCAGGCTGAACCCCCCAGCTCCCTCAGGCTCCGTCAGCCTGGCAGGAACTAGCTAACTCAACGCATCCTATAATCCTAAGTCAGGGAATGCAAGGCTGTCCGGATGGGAGCTGCACCCAGGGGCAGGGGCCGTGCAGGGACAGCCATCTCTGCCCTCGCAAAGGGAGCACCAGCTCCTCTGGCTCTATTTCCTTGTGCAGCTGCAGGCACAGTGCGTAGCAAGATTACCCCCTGCAGTTCAGCAGGAGGTTCCCACTCTCTCTGAGCTCTGAGCACAGCCCTGGGTTT
The DNA here is from genome assembly GCA_013397515.1 of Upupa epops. Taxonomy (NCBI): domain Eukaryota; kingdom Metazoa; phylum Chordata; class Aves; order Bucerotiformes; family Upupidae; genus Upupa; species Upupa epops. The sequence goes on from VZRI01006200.1 coordinate 32,626, forward strand.
TCACTTCCCCTCAGAAAGTCCTTAAAGCTGTGACGACCCCCGGCTGGTCCCATCCATCGAACCTCCCCGTGTGTGGAAAACACCTGGAGGAGGCGAAAGGAGCCGAGGAGCCAGCAGCCTGTAGACAAACATCAGCAGATCAGCAGCAGAGACCTTGCACAGCCGCAGGGGCTTCAGTTACCCTGCTCTCCACCAGCTCGGTGCCCCCCTTCTCCTGGCCCCTGGGCTTGTTCTGACCCAGATGCGAGATGCCCCTTGCTGTCCCTCCCTCCTCTCCTCTCTGCCCAGCCTGCCCAGCTCTCACCGAGTGGCAGCATCCCTGTGGCCCTTGCAGAGCGTGAGGCACTCCGGTGCAGCCGGAGCAGCTGCTCCCTCGCCCTGTTTCCTTTGTCTTGGCTGAGTTCAGCATGAGATAAAGCAGCAGCAGCAGCACAGCAAACCAGTCTGAAGGCACCGCCGCCTTCGGGAAACCCCCAGCCCCTTTGAAAGAGGCTGTAACCATCACTCTGCCTCACAACAAGCACCCCACAGCTGGAGTTCTGCCGTGGGCTGTGGGCAGGTACCCGTGTTTTGAACCTCTCCAGGGATGGTGGCTCCACCGGCTCCCCGAGCAGCCTCTTCCAATGCTTCTTCCAGCGTAGGAGTCGCATCCCTAGCTTCCTTATTGTTCCGTGAGTCACACAAAGTCCTCCCCCCTGCTCGCGTTAGCTCTATTAGTTCCCGTAACAGCCCTCACAGCCATCTGACAGGCTGCATCCCAGCCGGGTGGGGGGCTCACATCGCTGCCAACAGGGTCAGAGCATGGCCTGCACGGCGCTCAGCCGTAAGCCTCTTACTGCAGCACCTTGGGGCATCTGAGAAACACACATCCATCCTCCAGCGCCGACCATGAGGTCGAGGAAACAACAGGCAAGAGAAGAGGGTTTCGTGGCCCCGATAGTTTCGGGTTGGTAGGAGACTCTGCACAGACCTGCAGGAGATGTTAACGATCCATCAGGTCTAGTAAATGTGCTTGGAATCCTTCCAGCCAGCAACAAAAGGCTTCTCCTCCTGGAGACAAACATCAAATGCTATCTAGCGTTGGGTCTTCGCTACTGCAGCCTGGCATGAGGGGCTCGGAATGGCATGGGATGGGCTGGGGAGGGTCGAGGGAAGCACGGGGGATGCAGCACCCTTGTCCTGCCCCTAAGCTGGTTTGGAGTTTCAAAGACCTTACAGGGGTCACACGGGCTGGATTCCCCCTCCCCTGCAGAGGACAGCTGGAGCGGGGAATCAAAGATGGGGAAGAGAAGATGCGGAGTGAAAGGTCTGACCTACTCAGCCAGGCAGCAGTGCTGTCTTAGCTCGGCTCCCTGTTCTGGCTTCACTCAGCACAGCGTTTTCTCCAGCCAGAAGATGTCTCTGGCTGGGGGGTGTTGTAAGGTGGAACCACACAGGCTGTCAGCATTAACACTGGGACTCTGTATTTGATGATAGAGCTTGGGTCTAAGGCTCAAGGGAAGGAACAGCACTGGACTGAAGGTTTCACAGACTCACAGAACAACTGAGGCTGGAAAAGCCCTCTGAGCTCCTCCAGCCCAGCCCAGCACCCAACATCACCCCAGGAGCCCAGACCAGGGCACTCAGGGCCACAGCCAGGCTGTCCTTCAACACCTCCAGACACAGGGACTCCCCCCCTGCCCTGGGCAGTGAGGAATGAGCTGGTGGAAGACAACAGGTTGATCCCAGCAGAGAAAATGTCCCCAGCCAACAGGAGGGGCCACAGAAACAGGCAGCAGTAGCCTGCCAGGGCACACGCCGGCCAGCCTTGGCGTGCCACAAGCACACGCAGTCCAAGAGCTCCCTTGGTAGCCAGCGGGCGCTGGGCACTGACGCCACAGCGCGCACAGACTGGGCTGAGGCAGTGACGCCGGCACGGGAGACCGAGGGTGTTTTAAGCCTGGCACCGACACACCGTGCTGGGGGAGAGCTGAACACCCACGCGGGTGGTGGGAGATCCTGTGCTGAAAGGGTACCGTCCTGCCCAGGTGTTTGAGGTCTTCACTGCCTCACGGTGGTCTGGAGGCTGTGTCCTGGCTCTGGGGCTAAAAGCAGGCACACACACACCCCCCACACCCCCCCTGGGCAGATCCCTTCCTACCAGGAGGATTTTAGGATGAGAGAGATCAGGAGAGCAGAGTCAAGCGCTCTAACAGGACCGATCGATACCAACCCGACGCCGGCAGGCACCAGCGGGGCGGCTGCTCGCACTTCCTACCCCACTGCTCTTTGGACCCAGATTTGGAACGGAAACACTCCTGCCAGGACCAAAACCTGGTGGAAGCAGCAACTCACAGCGAGAGAATGAGTCACTCTGCTCCCTCCACAGACCTCCCCGGCGAGAAGCCGCGCAAGGTCGCAGAGGAGCTCTCTCCTCGCCACTTACTTGTCTGTCCCTCCGACCAAGGCAGAGCCACCTGCGGTTCAAGCCGGGACCAAAATCATTCACAGGGCTGCGTGAGGAGTGCCAACACCCACAAAAACCCAGAGGGAACCGGAGGAGTCCTGGAGCCCTTTGTGCCACCTGTGCTCCGCTGTTGATAGCAATGAGGGCAAAGGCAGGGGCTGTATGCTAACGGCAGTGACAGGAGCAGCCCTGTCCCTGTGTCTGCAGCAACAGTGGGGAAATTAATTTTTTCTTCATTAAGGAGATCCTAATTTGCATGATTAAAATGTCAGCCCGCATCCACGCGCGCGCCGCGCACCCCATCACCGAGCAAGAATGCCACCTGCCAGCAGCGGAGAACGGGAGAGTAAACAAGCAGCAAGGAGCAGCTCGGAGCTTGATCCAGCTCCCGGTGGGAGCCGTTCCATCACCCCCAGGAGCTGCAACAGGCTGCAGGAGGGAGCCAAGGTGAGGAGGCTCAGCACAAGGGCCTGGGATATTTGCTGGGGCCACGCTCAGCCCTTTCGTAGAAGCACAGAACCACGGAGTGGGTTGGGTTGCAAGGGATCTCCAAAGGGCATCCACTCCGACCCTCCCACAACAAGCAGGGCCAGCACTCCCCAGCCCAGGTTGCCCAGAGCCCCAGCCAGCCTGAGCTTGAGCAGCTCCAGGGATGGAGCCTCCAGCCCCTCTCTGGGCAGCCTGTTCCAGGGATCCCCCACCCTCAGCTTCCAGCCCTTTCTCCTCCTGTCCAGCCTCCCTCTGCCCTTTTCCAGCTTCAAACCAGGACCCCTTGTCCTATCATCCCCTGCCCTTGGGAACAGCCTTCCTCAGCCCTCTGACAGCCCCTGTCAGGGACTGGGAGGTCACTCTAAGGTTCCCATAGAGATTCCTCCTCTTCAGGCTGAACAAGACAACAGATGACCGACTAACAAAGAGAATACCATCACAGTTGTCACAAACTTCACACTGAACTCAGCATTCACTCACTCGGGCCAGTTGGCACCAGGGAGGGCTTGGAACGTGTTGGCACCGAGCACAGGCACGAGCTGTACCCAAAACTGCCGGGTGAGTTTCAACAGAGTGGCCTCACCCACTGTTGGCCTCTGCTCTGCACTGAGACCTCTATCGCAAGCAGGGATTGCACTGCTTTCCACCCTGTTCACAGGGCTGGGGTCATAAGTTGGGAACTGTGAGGGACACAGGGAGGAGTACGTGCCCCTCCAGGACTCTGAGTCAGCTGCCCTCTTGCCCCGTTGCCTTCTGTGTCAGCCTAGTGCATCCACGCACCCAGGACTGGCTGTGTCGTGTCCGACCGCCGGGGTGGTGTCAGGTCCTGGGCTGGGCTGGAGGAGCTCTCAGGGCTTTGCCAGCCTCGACAGTTCTGTGATTCTCTGCAAAGCCCCAGAGAAGTTAGTCAGAGCTGATAAAGCAGCATCTTCCCGGGTGTATCCCTGCTCCCTGAGCTCCCTGGAAAGCCTCTGCCTCATCTGCATCCCTTAGGTCTCTGGGTTCCCAGTAAACGCCTGCTCTGCAGTTTAAAGTGAACTCCCCAGTCGCAGAGTTGTTGCCCAGTGCTGGCACAGCAGGAGGCACAGGAGCACGTCCTCTAGAAGCAGTCACATCAGGGGACACGACTCCTAACGCCGCCAAAGCTTCCCCTGACCTTGTTGCACACTTGGATCAGCGGCTCTTGGCTGAGTGCTGCGCCTGTCCCCAGCGAGGAAGCGAGAGGGAAGAAAAGCCCCTGGGCTGGGAAGGCTGGCAGAGCTATCTGCCACCTGCAGAAAGTCACCTGGGCCTCCAGCAGATGACGGGGCCAGACAGTACCTTGGTTTCTGTTGTTTCCCTCTCCTCTCACACAACAGAGTAGCTGCTCCTTTCAGAGCTGGGGTCCCCACCAGCCTGGCTGCGGAATCGCTTACCCTGCTGTTGTGAAGGGCTGTAACGCAGCCTCTCCGGGTTTTGGTGGTGAAAGTCAACATCAGCTTGAAATTGCAGAGCAGATCCATTGCCTCTGCTCCCCGACATCACCCTCCTGCTACTTCAGCCAGAGAAAGTGCCTGCAAAGCTTGCACTGCCAGCATGCACTGTGGAGGGGGTCAGGCGGTGCCGTGGAGGGGGTCAGGCGGTGCCGTGGAGGGGTCAGATGGTGCCGTGGAGGGGTCAGACGGTGCCATGGCGATGTCAGACGTAGCCTGCCTGCCTGTTTCTTTGGTAAGAGTCTCTTCATTTTGGACTCTATGAGCCCGGTGAACTCGCAGAGTGCATGGTGAAGCCGTCTGTCACCTGGGCTGTGTGTGAGGGATGTGAGGTCTGGGGAGGAAGGAGGTCTCCACAGGAGTGACTTCTTGCTTTTACACTTGAAGAGCAAGCTGGGAGGGCTACCAGCACCCCATGGGGGGATCCAGTCGGGATGAATGTCAGGGACAAGCGCTTCCATGTGGCCCCGGGACCCCCACGAGGATCCGACACTCGCTGCCTCTTCTGGGCAGAGCTGTCTCCACACCAGACTCCCCTTCTTTTTCATTGCAGGGCACTTAGATCCTCTCGCTTAGCCAGCGAGGCAACCCACTGCCTGCAGATTGGCCCTGGAGCCCCCAGACTGCCAGCTTCTCCGCACGGAAATGAAGGGCTGCATCTCCTCCCCACAGACGACGCTGGTGGGCGCAGAGCTCCCTGACATCGCCGTACGACGCCGTCGGTAGCTGCTTCCAGAGTGACCTGCTTTTCTTTTGTAATTTATGCCTCTAATTTGCTGTCTAAATGAAAGCTTCTCCCGGGAGGGTTTCTTTCCTACAGTCACAGCCCCGATATTTGGGGGGCAATTGTTTCCCCACCAAGCGGCTCAAGGCAGGTTGATGCCGTGATAATTACACGAGTTCGTATTATGCAGGCTCGAGTCCCTCTGTGCCCTCCTTCAGGCTGGGGCAGATGATGGAAAGGGAGCATGCGTGGCTGAGTTAGGTTCTGAAATGCCAGTCTCCTGTTCTGGAAGCTCTCCTGTCTCACGCATTCCCTTCTGGTAAATGTCCGTGCTCTGGGGAGCTGCTCCCTCGCCCATGTGCTAATGAGTACTTCCTATCATTAGACCCGGGAATCATTACTGCCTCCTCAGCACTGCTTACCAAGCAATTACCAGGAAGAAAGCTCTTTAAGAAGGATGCTGATAGAGTAGGGAGCAGGTCCTGCTCTCCAGCTGCCACCTGACATGGGATTTATAAGAGGAAACTTCCAGAGTCTGAGCTGCTGCCGTGCCTGTCCCCCAGCCTGGCCGGGGCATGGGGACGGACCTTAACCCCCATGCACTTCCCAGAATCCCAGAATGACTGAGGCTGGAAAACCCCTCTGAGCTCCTCCAGCCCAGCCCAGCACCTGACATCACCCCAGCAGCCACCCCAGGGCACTCAGGGCCACAGCCAGGCTGTCCAACACCTCCAGACACAGGGACTCCCCCACTGCCCTGGGCAGTCCAGTCCAGGCTCTGAGCTCCCTTTCCCTGAGGAAGGGCTTCCTAACAGCCAACCTGACCCTCCCCTGGCAGCTTCAGGCCCTAGCACATCAACCCTTCAGCACCAGCACATCAACGACGACTAACTGGAACCCCACTGGCTCCCAGTCTGCACCTGCAGACACCACCAGCTCCTGTAGGAGAAGGTGAGAAGTCTGTTGAAGAAAGCAGCCGCTCTGCCAAACAGAGGCAGTGTGGGGGGACATTAGGAATGGACCAGCTGCTCCCTCGAGGTGGCCAACATCCTGCAAGGGCTGCTCTAACGAGTTAAGCCTGGCATCTCACAGTCAGACCCTGAGAACCTAGTGGAAGGCTTGCTGATTTATTGATACGCTGGCAGACAGGGCACAGAGCCAGCCGACTGAAAGCAGACAGCCCTGCAGCCACTGCCCAGATGCTAAATCGCAGGCGGACTCCAAGCTGGGTGTGTGTGTCGAGAGGAGATCCATCACTGCCCGTGGCTGCCAGCACTGTTTATTGATCCAGCTCTCTGACAGTAGTAGGTGCTGCCACACCGTGAGGCTGGTTCAAGAGCTCAGGTCACTCTGCACTCCCCGTCCTGGTGCTGCTGTTCCAGGGCTGAGGCAGCTTGGCAAAGCATGGCATCACCATCCACGGGGCACACGGCCACGCGGAGGGTCCTGGCAGCAGCTGGTGTGGCCTGAAAGCCTCACAGCTGGCACGCTGTTCTACTTGAAAGGGTAACGGATTAGTAGCTAAGAGCCCTCTGACCATCCAGTTAGAGGTAAGGTGATAGTTTAACTTACTCTCTGCCTTGAACCTGCTTGCTGCTACAACCCTGCACCCCCTTCAGTCTTCAGCTACTGCCCCGTGGAGAAGCTGCTCTCCAGAATCCCTGCTCGGAGTGTGACTCAGGATGAGCAAACACCCCCAGTGTGCTGGAGACAGAGTGACATTCACACAAGTGAGTGCCTTCGTGGCCACGCTGGGCTGAAGCTCTGCGGGTGACTGCGCTGGGGAATGGGGTACCCCCACATAAAAAGGGGCTCAAATGGAGCAGCCCCAGCAAATGTCACACGGTGCAACCCAGCACTGGAAACTGACCCCCTGACCCCCCTTCTCTACATCCAACATCCTCTTCCCAACAGATGTTGAGGAAGAGGCAGGTGAGCAGCACCCTGTCCCTCTCCCTGCTGGTGCAGGTCCACACATGGGGTGGCTTCCACTCGCACCTGATGCCAAGAGGAGGAGGCGTAGAGGGATTTTGCTGGAAAATCCCATCTCCTGTCCAAAGATCCTCAGGGATTGGCACTTCTCATCGACTTCTGCACCACTTGCTTTTTGCTAAGCTTGGCAGGGGGCACTGACCCTGCCCTCTCGGCCCTCTAAGCAAATTAACTCTTCCCACTGCTTAACCAGACGGGTGATTGAACATCAATCCAGACACCAGGGCGCTCACGGTGTTTTGACAGCTGAGCTGCACTGAATTCTAAGGGCTTAGGGAGTCACTGAGTGATTGAGGGTGGAAAAGCCCTCAGCTCCTCCAGCCCAGCCCAGCACCTGACATCACCCCAGCAGCCACCCCAGGGCACTCAGGGCCACAGCCAGGCTGTCCTTCAACACCTCCAGACACGGGGACTCCCCCACTGCCCTGGGCAGTCCAGTCCAGGCTCTGAGCACCCTTTCCCTGAGGAAGGGCTTCCTGACAGCCAACCTAACCCTCCCCTGGCAGCTTCAGACCCTAGCACATCAACCCTGCAGCACCAGCACATCAATGACGACTAACCGAAACCCCACCGGCTCCCAGTCCGCACCTGCAGACACCACCACCTCCTGCCTGCATCCCTCAGAGAGACAGGAGCTGCTTCACTGACACTGGGGTTTTGCCCCTGATAAATGGAGCCAGAGTGCCAACCAAAACACCAGTGCAAGAGCACTGTGAGACACTGGGAACACTGGCAGGACTTTCGCCTCCTGATCGATTTCAAAAGCTTAAGCAACTCAGACACCGATTACAGCTGCGCTGGAAACTTGACTCTGAGCCCAGCAGCAGTCTGCTCTACCAGTAAGATTTCTGAAAGCTTCTCCAAGCCTTCCCCTAGTCTTTAATTAGCTGCTGCGAGAGATCACGGCTTACAGCCCGGCACGGCGAGGAGCAGGAGAAGACATGCAGGTCCTGTTCCTAGCTGGGAAAGGGGCAGGACAGATGGCTCCGGGTGGCTGGTGCAGCCCCTCTGCCCAGCTTCCCCGAGTGTGAAGTGGGTCCAACAATACCTGTTGCTGAGGGAGGATCCCAGCCCTAATTAGATGTTTGCAAGAAGCCCGCTGCCCCTCCGATGAATTATGCAAGGGAAATTAATAGCATTATAATACGGATAATGAGCTCTCACAAGACAGGGAGCCCTTTGTTCACAGAGACAGAGCTTTTTCAGCAGCAGCCAGGTTCCAGCAGAAGTTTATTAGAGAAAAGCGAGTGCTGCTCATCTCTGTGTAGCTGAGAATACAGAGCTTTGGATGAGCAGGATTTATCTGCGCCGCACCGCGCTCCTCCGAGCCCTCACCTTCAGGGAGAGCCTTAGGAGTAACTGCGTGGCGCCTGGTTTTGTGATGAAAATGAACTTTAGCTGTCTTATGAATTGTTTATCTTAAGGCTGCACGGTCGCTCGGATTATAAAAGTCGGGTGTGATTCAAAAGACTGCAGAATCTCCAGCGAGTAGATGAATATTGAAAAGGTACGAGGGACACGCTGCTGCTCCGATGCTGCTCCGCTCATGCCTGCTCCTCAGACCAAGAAGAGCTGGAGTCTGATTGCACTGCAACCCATTATTGTGATTCACAAGCAGCAATGACTACCTGGGCACAAAAGGATTCACAGACTCCTAGCATGGTTCAGGTTGGAAGGGACCTTCAAGAGCATCCAGTTCCAACCCCCTGCCAGGAGCAGGGACACCCCCCACCAGACCAGGGTGCTCAAGGCCCCAGCCAGTCTGGCCTTGAGCACTTCCAGGNTGAGATCTCCCCAGAGTCTCCTCCAGGCTGAACAGCCCCAGCTCTCTCAGCCTGTCCCTGTAGCAGAGGTGCTCCAGCCCTCCCCTCATCCTCATGGCCCTCCTCTGGACACCTTCCCACAGCTCAATCTCCTTCCTGTGCTGGGGTTCCAGAACTGGACACAGGACTGGAGATAGGGTCTCAGGAGGGCAGAATAGAGGGGGAGCATCCCCTCCCTCACCCTACTGGTGACACTGCTCTCGATGAAGCCCAGGATGTGGTTGGCATCAGCAAACACTTCCACCAGTAACCACAAATCCCAGCAGCAACCCAGTACTGGCCTCCTGTACTCTCATTGCACTCCCCGTGCGTAGTTAGCAGTTCATTCCAACAACAGCACAAGGCAACTGAAGCAGTAGAGGACTTTTCAGCCATCCTTCCAGCAGCTGGAGCAGAAAACAGGGTGTCAAAAAGTAACTCAGACTGGGGAAATCATTACCTGGTAGGATAATCCATCCAGACCTGAGGGGCTACCGGGGTTGCAGCCACACGAGGGAGAGGTGGAGCTGTGCCGGTGCAGTGAGGACTCCCTGTGTGCCGAGGAGGTGAGGCAAGCAGCCCAACTCCCTGTTTCTAACCACTGAGGACACAAATGCACTGGCATAGAATCACAGAGTCCTCCTGGCTGGGAAGGACCTCCAGGGTCCCCCAGCCCAGCCCTCATCCCAACAGCTCCCCAGACCATGGCCTCAAGGGCTCTAGCTACTCGGTTTTAAACCCCTCCAGGGATGGGGACTCCACCCCCTCCCTGGGCAGCCTGGTCCAGTGCCCAGCCACTCTCTCAGCACAGAGCTTCTTCCTCAGATCCAGTCTAAACAGCAAAGGGTTGAGCAGCATCAGGCACCAAGGCATCGATTCTCACCCTCCAGCCACCATTGCCTGGAGTTTTGGGTGCTCACAGAACTTTGCACCCAGCTATTTCCCTGCCTCTGTTGTCTTGCTTCCATCAGAATTGAGACAGCAACGTGTGCTGAGTACAGCAGAGACCACAGCACGAGTCCCCGGCGTGCTCCACAGCTCAACGTCAGGTAAACCAGTTCAAAACCGGACCCGGGTAACAGGAACCACTCCAGATTAACAAAGGCGTCAACAGAACTGGAGCTTAAGCTGAAGGCCTCAGGGTCCTTCTTTCTGGATCTGCACAGCTGCTTTAAACCTCTACAGCTGCTCTTAATCTGGCGGATATGATGAAAGCAGCCCACACAGCCGAGGAGGTGTTTCCCCATCGCCAGCAGTCACTGCCAGCACTTCAGCAGGCGAAGGTTGGGTAATCCCTGTGCCTGCTGATGTTCTGCCACCTCTCTGTTTGGAAAACAGGCGGCTCAGCAGCTCAGCAGCAGCAGGATTGCTGCTGTAACAAAAACCCCAGGCTCTTTGCAAAGCAGTTCTCATAACGGCGGCTGTAAAGGAAACCCTAGGAGGTCGGGAGATGAAGATGTGAGAGCATTGCTTTATACAGCATTTTCCAGCCTCCTACTCAGTCTTCTCTTGAAACCGACTGGCATTATCCCTGGGGAACCCTCTTACTCCATCCCAGATCTTGGGAAAGACGTGTTTTCTATTACTAATCATTTCTGCCTGCCCTTCAATTCCCACCCTCTCTTCTCCTTGCGTACGAAGCCAGGACACCCACTGTCTGATGGGATGTGGTGTTCAGAGGAGATGGCCCCTGTTCAGCCGGCTGTCACCCAGTGCTGCCAGGTCCCTCTCTCCAGGCTGCTCTCCAGCCACTCAGCCCCCAGTCTGCAGGGGGTTCTTGTGGCCAGAGTGTAGGACCCTGCCCTTGGCCCTGTTCACCCTCATCCCATTGGCCTCTGCCCATTGCCCCAGCCTGTCCAGCTCCCTCAGCATCCTCCTCCCCTCCAGCAGATCGACCCTCTAGTTTTGCTCTGTCCCATTCTGAGCCCTCGTGGCCCCACACGCTGCTGTGAGTCGCAGACTTCGGATGCTGTGGTAGGAAAGCACAAGTAATGATGGTACTGTCAGGTAAGCGGAGTCTCATCACCGCTGTCACTCCAGACTAAGCTGAATTGCACCCAGATCTCAAGCACACCTTGTAGGTTCCTCAGGTTTGCATCCTGGTGATTGAGCAGACAGCGTCTTTCCCGAGTCAATAAAAGCACTGCCTCAGCACGTGGACACTGCTGGAGGGATCAGCCTTAACTCTGACTGAACCCTCAGCACTTGGTGACTAAAGGAGGACTCACACAGCCTGAGTACTGCCAGTCCTGCTCCCCTCAGCGAGCTCACTGAGGTCGCTTCGACGCTCACGTTGTGTCCCCACATCTGCTCGCCCAGTGCCACCCAAGAGGAAGCCGTGCACGAGGGAGAGCTGTCCTGGGAGCCAGCGCACTGCTCGCATGAAGTTGTCAGCCCACACTCAATTTCACGACTCTCATTGCTGGGATGACTGAACAAGCCAAGCACTCGAGCAAGCTGTTATTAAGATTACCTGAACACACTGAACCTGGCCATCAGAGGTGGAGCCAGCTCTGTTCTGGAAAAAGAAACCTAAAGGAGAGCAACTCCTCCCCTCCCAGCCAGTCTCACCTCACCTCTGCTGATCCACCCCACACCCAGCCCGTTTGTAGCTGAGTAAAGTGGAACTGCAGAGGAAGCCCTGAGTTGTGTGTGATTCAGTAGCAGGTTAGTGGGACAGAATGAGAGTGGCCCTGTTCCTTGGCTAGCGAGCTCCGCAGGGCTAGCGAGCTCCTCTCTGCCAGCGCCAGGCTGGCCACGCTTGGTAATTAGCCCTGGAGCCAGCTGTGTCCAGAGACCAGACGCCTGCACCAGCCCATCCCTCTCAGGTCCAGAACACAGTGCCACGGAGAGGGTGGCAGAAAAGCCTGCACCGAGTCGGTGGGGAATGAGTTGGCTTAAGGAGGCCTTGCACTGCCACTGCCCGTGAGGACTCTGGCTGCGATGGTGCCAGCTCACCAGCCCAGCAGGGACCAGTAAAACCCTCCGCTGCGATAAGCTCTTCGCTCTTGCAGAAATAGGTCACCTGGCAGCGCAGACGGCCAGAAGCACCCGCAGGTCAATAAACAACTCTGGGAGGCACGGGGCAGGTGGGGAAATGGCAGAGAGGTTTGGTTTGGAAGGGGTGGTAAAGATCATCGAGTTCTAAGCTCCCTGCCACGGGCAGGGACTCCTCTCACCAGACCCAAAGCTCCATCCAACGTGGCCTGGAGCACTTCCAGGGAGGGAGCAGCCCTAACTTTGTTCAGAAACCCCTTCCAGTGTCTCCTAGGGAAGAGCTTCCTCCTTGTACCCAGCCCAGAACTGCCCTTTCTCAGCGTAAAGCCGTAACCCCTTGCTCGACCACTACCAGCTCCAGCAGCCAGTCCCTCCCCAAGCCCTTCGTACATTAGAAGGCTGCAATACGGTCACCTTGCAACCTGTCCTCAAGGCTGAACAACCCCATCTCCCTCAGCCTGTCCTCATGGGAGAGGTGTTCCTCCAAACCAGGACCAGTAATTCAGTGGGAGAAACGATCCTGCTGCCCCAGGAGTCCAACTGCAGCACCGATGCTGCTGTGAGTACGGCCAGCGACTTCAAACTCTGCAGGATCCAGCTCCTGGGACTTAGCTCTGCACTGAGAGCACTGGCTTCCTGCAGAAGAAGAAGTCCTGAAGGAAAACCCCTGCTAGGGCAGACACTTCCCGAAGAGGAAATGGCTGTGAAGCCATGGTGCAAGGCAGGAGTTACCCACTCCCCACCTGCCCGCACCAGAGCCATCAGTTACTGGTTTGGCTGAGGACCAGATTGCAGGAGCACAGCTTAGAGGAGGCAGCCCCTCTGTTCGCAGTCTCTTTGGAATCAAACAAAGAGAACAAGGAGGAGGAGAAGAAGAGCTGTGTCTTGTTCAATGAAACCGAAGCAGATGCTTTTCCTTTCACTATGGAGCCTGGGTTTCAAACCCCTTCAGCTCTGACGTCGAAGCGAGGGGCTGCACTGAGGCCCAAACTCCCTGTTCCAGGAATCTGGGGTAAATACAGATTATTCCTAGAGCTGCTGGAGGGTGTCCAGCGTAGAGCAACGAACACTCACCTGGCTGTGTTCCTGTGCCACTGGGTCTGGGGGATCCTGCTGTGCAGGGGGGTTGGACTGGATGATCTTTCCAGGTCCCTTCCCATCCCTAAGGATTCCATGATTCTGTGATTCCTAGAATGGGTCAGGTTGGAAGGGATCTNCTGGAAACCATTCCCCCTGCTCCTAGCACTGTGAATCTATGAATGAGCCCAGCTTGACTCAAGGCAAGAGTGCAAAGCAGTGCTGCAGCTCTGCCTCGCTGCCTCCTGCAGTCCTTCCAGAGCCTGGTCATTGCAGCTGATTGTCTGCTCCCCCACCAGAGCCTGCAGAGGCCACTGGAGATGCCTTCACAGAGCTGTGGCTGCTGCCCAACTGCAAGGAGCTGTGGATTTGACAGCTGCTGATGCAACACTCTGCCTGAATCAATAGAGCCTGCTGGTCCACAGTGAACTCTGCACGCAGTAAATAAACGGAGGGCAGTGCATCACCAGCCTCCCTAATCCGCAAGCCAGACAGGCCACTCAGAGATAACTGAGAATTGATTTCCACATTGAAATGGTAGACAAATTGCTACAAACCCTCCGTTGCTTTTGTGACCTTCATGAGAAAAATGCAAGCTTGACTCATCAGGAGTGATCCCCATGGCGTCTTCAGGGGAAAGAGAGGGAAGGGTCCAGAACAGAGGGGAACCAAGCGGTTTGCTTAAGGCAGGGCTCCTTGTTTGCTGACTGGGAGAGCAAAGCGGTGCTACCAAGAGGGATAAAGGAGCCTGGGCTGTCTGTCGGAACAGTCTAGTGTGGCTGTGGCCCCTAGTGCCCTGGGGTGATGCTAGGTGCTGGGCTGGAGGAGCTCAGAGGGCTTTTCCAGGCTCAACCACTCCGTGATGCTCTGAAGAGTTCCTTGCAAAAGGAACGACACGCTCCACTGCTTGAGAGGAGCTCAAGCTACCAGACTCAAAGGCTCCTCACGAGGAGCAAACCTTCTCCCAGTCCTCCTTCTCTATTCACCCGGGAAAGGTTCTGATGGGCACAGCCCACCTTCCACAGGAAACAGCAGCAGGCTTTACTCCTGCAGAGCCACCAGAGCGATTACACTGACAGCCAGCAGCCCTTCTAGTGCCTATCACACGGTTATCTCAGCAGCAGCTGAACTCAGAGTTGTCTGTGGAGCCCAGACAGTCTCCAGTAAAGCCCTCACCCCGGATCGAGCGTTTCCTCCCTCGTTGGGCTGCCTTTCCCATGAATGAACCTTTTGGAGCAAACCCAGCTCTGCCCATCGATATTTCTTGGTAAAAGGGTGTTTCCTAACGCAGAGCAGGACCTTCACGAGGTCATGGACTTGAAACTCTGGTGGAAGATGTCAAGTGCATATTGAACCTTTGTTGTTGGGAAGGCCGTGGGGTCGTTAGACAGTGCTGAGCGGCTGCCAACCCAAACAGCAGCTGCTCGTGATGGGTTTCCTCCTGTGAATGGTCAGGACCTGGCTTTAGCAGATCCGTCTAGGTGAGTGGAGACGTAAAAGGTCCTGTTCCTTCCTCCTCTAAAAGCTTCTCTGCTGCTCAAATGCATCTTGAGTCAGATCCCCAGAGCAAACAGAGCGTGCTGGTCCAACCCAGAGGAACACTCACACAGTCAGGGGAACGCATCCTGAACCAGGTTAGAAAGCTTCGGGCTAAAGCAGGGGCAAGTGCTCAACGCCACGGTGACTGTAGAGTCCTGGGCTGGCCAGGGCTGGAAGGGACCTCAGAGACCATCCAGTCCCAACCCCTCTGCACAGGCAGGGACACCTTCACTGGAGCAGGGTACTCAGGGCCCCAGCCAACCTGGCCTTCAGCACTGCCAGGGATGGGGCAGCCACAGCTGCCTTGGGCACCCTGTTCCAGCCTCTCAGCACAGAGTTGGATCCTCCTGTCCAACCTCAGTCTCTCCTCTTCCAGGCTGGAACCCTTTCCCCTTGTCCTCTCGCTACCACCCGTGTCAGAAGCCCTCCCCCAGCTCTCTTGTAGCCCCCTTCAGAGACTGGAAAGCTGCTCAAAGGTCCCCTGGGAGCCTCCTCTGCTCCAGGCTGAACAACCCCACCTTCCTCAGCCTGTCCTCACAGGGGAGGTGCTGCAGCCCTCTGATCATTGGAGTTGCTCTCCTCTGGACCCCTTCCAGGAGCTCTGTGTCCTTCTTAGGGTGGGGGCTGCAGAACTGGATGGACCCAGTACCCAGGTGGGGTCTCAGAAGTGCAGAGCAGAGGGGGAGAATCACCTCACTCAACCGACTGTCACCGCTTCTTGTTGTGCAGCCCAGGGGTGGCTGGTGATGGAGGGAGAGCTGACTGAAGGGGAGTAAGGAATGTCCTAGGCCACTCACGAACACCACCAGCACCCGCAGAAAAGGCAGGACTTGAAGGAGGAACTAATTTCCATGGGTGGCTGCCAGGAGATGACAGTGCATGTTACCACAGGGTGTTCACACACAAGAAGCAGGAAAAACACTAAGAGAAACAGGCCTGCAATACTAATCTCAAAATTATTGAGGAAGAAATTCCTCACTGAGGGGGTGGTGAGATGCTGGAACAGGTTGCCCAGGGACCATGTGGCAGCTTGATCATCCCTGAAGTGTTCAAGGCCGGGTTGGATGGGGCTTTGAGCAATCTGGTCTGGTAAGAGGTGGCACTGCCCATGGCAGGGAGGTTGGAACTAGGTGATCTTTAAGGTTTCTTCATTCCTGAACTATTCTATGGAGGGGGGTGGTTAGCAGACTGAGGGAGGTTCTTCTCCCCCTCTGCTCTGCGCTGGTGAGACCCCATCTGGAGTGCTGTGTCCAGTGCTGGGCCCCTCAGTTCCAGAAGGACACAGAGCTGCTGGAAGGTGTCCAGCATAGAGTAA
>VZRI01006200.1:75515-94117 GCA_013397515.1 Upupa epops
AGGGCGCGGCCCCCCCGTCCGGGCCGCCGCTCTGCTTCCGCGGGTGCGCAACAGCGGCCGCCACCCACTGCCCCGTGCCTGGGGCTCCGCGTAAAGGCCCGCAGGGCTCCGCCCCCTACTCCCCACCATCCCTCGGGAGCTGGCGGAGATGCGCAGAGTCCGCGCAGGCCTGCGGAGCAATGCGGAAGGGCANAGGAAGGGAGAAGGGAAGGAAGAGCGAAAGGAAGGGAGGAAAAAGAGAGGAGCAGAAAGAGGAACCATTTCCACAAGATCACGTTTGAAAGCGAAGCTGCAGCGGCCAAGTGAGCTGGCTGGGGTTTGATGCCACCTCGTCAGAGCATGGAGGGGCTGGAGAGAAAGGGCAGGGGGCAGCAGCACCGGGGTACCCCGACCTGACTCCACACACCAGCGCCTGTGCCCCATCCCCGCTGCCACCACAGCTCCTGCCCGGCAGCTTTTGTTCCCACGCACGAAATCCCTAGCCTTCCTCCTTCTCTTTCACCCCCTTCCTGCTCCGTTTTCCCAAAGGATGCCAACCGAGCATCGTTGTCTCCAGAATCCCGTCCACCGGCGGCAGGATGCCCCGAGCACCCCAGCTCCCGCGGCAGCAGGATGGGACTGTGCGGGGCCCTCGCTATTAGCAGAGCTGGGGTGGGGGCCGGAGGGGATGCTCAGCCCCCTCCTCGAGTGCCCTTTCCTTGGCTCCAGGGGGAAGTTTGTGAAAGTTACGGCTGTGCTCCTGGTGGATTTGCTCTGGCAGCCGCAATTTCCAGCCTCCTCCTCTGAAAATCTCGGAAACGGATAAATAAATAGAGAAGGAAAAACAAATAAAGAGAAAAAGAGCAGAAAGCCGGGGCGTTCATCCCCAGCCCTCGAGCCGCCGCTCGGGAAGGTTTCAGCACAAACCCCAGGCTGCAGAGGCGTTAGGAGCCTTTCTCGAAGCCCTGTCAGCCCGCAAGGAGGTCCAGATTTAATGGAGGCAACCACATACCTCCTGCTCTGCCAGCTGAAACTGAGACTATGCAAAGGAGGGGGCGAATGCCAAGGCAGCCGCTGCCTTCCCTTCCTAGCAACTAACTCTTCGCATTCAATTCTTCTCCTTTCTTTTCTTTCCCCCGTTTTTTTCCTGCTGCCCGACCTCCCCCCCCTCCTCCTGCGGGACCGGGCAGCATCTTCTTTATTTTTCCAGGGTGCTATGAAGGGAGAGGAACGAGTTTCATCCCGGGGGGGTGTCTCTTGGATACGTTTGTCCGCTTTTGTTGGCTGGGTTTTGGGGAAAGAAGGGATGAGAGATGGAGACGGCCGCTCTCGTCCTCCACCGCGTCCTCCCAGTTTTCTCTCTGGTCTCCCCAGTCCCCTCCTCGGGCTCCCCGGGCTTCCCAGGCTCCCCGGTCCCGGCTGTCCTTGCAGTGCGGGGACGCCAGGGGGCAAGAGGCGTTCACAAAGGCTGCCTCCTCTTCCTCCTTCCCTTCATCCCTCCTTCCCTCCGTCTCTCCATCCCTCCATCCCTCCGTCCCTCCCTCCCTCCTGCAGGGGTGTTCCAGCACCCCACAACCCCAAAAGTAGGATTTCTTATTAAAACCGAGAGGGACGGGTCTGCAAAGCAGCAGCAGTAGATTCCCACCCCCCCTACCCCCCCAGCCTAATCTTCGGGTGCCCCTCTCGGGCACGGCAGCGCAGCAGGGCCAGGCGCAAAGGATACCGAGAAGCCTTGCAAAGAAAGGCAGTTTGCTTAAGCCAGCCGCTAATCCTCCTTACCTTGCTGCTATTTGCACCTAATCCTATTTCCTCCTCGCCTTCTAAGGACAGCGAGCTGGCACATTCCGCTTCTCCTGGCACCGGCTGCCCGAGAGGAGAGAGAGCATCGCCCGTGCCCGGGCTGCCGCCGGGGCTGGAGAAGCGGGATGCGCTCGGCGGGCAGCGGCAGCTTCCAAAGGGAATCACTCAAGGGAAACTTCTCCGGAGACAAATCCCCCCTCTCTCTGTCTCTCTCTCTCTCACACACACACACTCTCCATTTCCCGACCCCCGCCTGCCTCCCCGAGTTATTTATTTTGGCAATTCGAGAAATGGACTATGCAGCCAGCAGTGCTCCTCGCCAGCCCCTGCCACTCGGGAATCCCTCCGTAAAACCGTGATAGCACTTCACTCAACTACGGGCAGGGCTCCCGTGTCCCGGCTCTGCTCGGCGACTGGTGCATTCGGCTTGCTCGTACGAATTTCGCAGACAATGAAGCCCGGTGAGGATGAAGGGGGCCACACGGGCACAGAGGTGGCATCGCCCGGGCACGGTGATGCTTGCTCCTTCATCTCCTCCACACCTTTCCCTTTCCCAGCCTTTACCCCCGAAAGCTGAGAGTCGGGCTGTGAAGTTAATGCCAGAGATTTCGCTGCAGACACAGAATCCTCTCCGGATAATCGGATGGCAAAATACCAGGCTGGCCCCCGAGAGCCGCGCCTGCAGCGCTCCCGCCTGGCATTTTATTCCCGGCTCTAGCTGCCCGTATCGCACAAATCCACACGCAGCCCTCCTCTTCTCTTGGAAATGCCATGAACTTGGGGGTTTAAATCGAACCAGCCTTTTCTCTCCTTTTTTTTTTTCCCCCTTCTCCCTCACCCCCACCGCCCACCCCCATTTTTTTTTAGCTGCAAAACAATGGGGATGGTCCGAGGGCCCCGGGTTGAGCCCTCCGCCGTGTTCACAAAGCGTTAAGGCTTTATCGAACCAACCGGCTCTGTCTGACCCCTGGCAGACAAAAGGCACCTTCCATTTTCTTCTGCCGAGGAGAGGGGCAGAGAGGAGCACAGAGGGGATGTACAGTAGGGCTGGGTGAGCCCCAGCGCACCCCAAAGCACAGGTGGGGTGGCCCTGCTGTCCAGCCAGGACTCTGGTGTGGCCAGCTGTGGTCGGTTAGGAGATGCTGCTGATGTGCTCGGCTTCTTGCGGGTGGGGGGGGACACGGTGCCAGTGCTGGCACCCTGCAAGGGCTCAGCTAAGGCTTTAGGGCAGTGATGTGCTGCACTGAGCCTTGCTGCACCCACCCCGAGCAGTGCTGCACCCACACAGCACCAGGCAATGCTGCTTGGTGTCAGGTGCAGCCCAGTGCCTCCCACTGACCTGTCCTGCTCATGCCAAGCACCCCAGTAACTGCCTGGTGCCTGCTGTGCCCTGCCAGGTATGTGCCATACGTGCCTCAGCTGCACACATGTTCATGGTGCCCCAAAATCACCTTCTCTCGTGGAGCAGACAGCTGTCGCAGGGCCGCATGTCCCTGCTCAGACAGACCCTGCTCTGCTGTCCGGCCAGAGACAGCAGGGAGCCTCAGCTGACCGAATACCAGCATGTGGGTGCCCACAGGAGCCTGGGCTCTGGGTTACCCACAAGGAGCCCAACTCGACCTCCAGCTGCTGGTGAGAAGATCGTTGGTCACTTGCAGGCCCTTGGTGCCACCTACCAGGGCCACGAGAGCATCCCTCACAGTTGCGGTGGTGCCAGCCCGCTAACGGCCGCTGCAGCTGGTGTGTTCGCTCACACGTAGCCCCTGCTGCAGAGACACCAGGCTAAATCCTGCCCGGCGTGTCTAGAGCTTTGACAAAAGTCTGAGAAACATTTTCCCCAGCTTCCCAGCAGCCAGGTAGCAGGTGAATCATTTTATTGATGGGCACAGTGATCCCCGTCAGCGCAGACGTGTCTGGAGCACTGTGACGCCCGGTGCCGTGAGCAGCTTATTACAGCGTCTGCCGGCTAGGACCCATTGTGCCTCCTCCTCCTGCGCAAGGACAAGCACAGAGACATCCTCTGCTGGCACATGGGGCTGAAAGAGGCTGCTCCGAGCGGCTGGGAGAAGCTCTCACCGACTAGGAGCTTTGCTGGCTGTTGCTCCCTCTGGTCTGGTTGTTCGTGGAGACCCTGCTGTCCCACGCTCATCCCCATCCCACAGGCAGGAGAGGGGCACCAGCAGCGCCACAACAGCAGAGCCCATCTCCCTGCAGGGGTATCATGTCCCCCAGTGCCACAGCACCCGTTCACTCCCAATCCTGCTCCAAAATGTTCATTTCTAAGGAAGAAGCTGGGTCCACGGGAGGGTTTGGGCTTTGTGAGGTCTGGGCACAAACCCACTCACTTCACACCCCGCACCCCCTCCACTGCCAGCGGCGTTTTGCATCACTCGTTGAGGGGAGCTGGCACTCGGCTTTGCCCTCAGCGGAGGTTTGTAAACCTGATTTATTCCTGAGCATATGTTTGGGAATGAGAGGCAGCTCTCTGAAGTCAGAGAATCGCTCTGATTGCAAATCTCAAGTCAAGAGGAGGGGAGCCTGGCTTGGGGTCTGAGCTCCTGCTGGGTAGAGCCACAGGCAGCAACAGCTTTGGGTTCTGCTGCCATGGAGAGATGCAGAGCAAACACCTTTGTAGTGGAAATCCCATCATCACAGAATCACAGAGTCACGGGGTGTCAGGGACTGGAAGGGACCTCGAAAGTTCATCCAGCCCAGTCCCCCTGCCACAGCAGGATCCCCCAGACCCAGTGGCACAGGAACAGATCCAGGTGGGTCTGGAACCTCTCCAGAGAAGGAGACTCCACAGCCCCCCTGGGCAGCCCCTTCCAAGGCTCTGGCACCCTCACTGGGAAGAAGTTGCTTCTCCTCTTGATGTGGAACCTCCTGTGTTCCAGCTGACACCCAGTGCCCCTTGTCCTGGCATGGGATGACTCCAAGCAGTGTTTGTGCTGGCATTTCTTGGGCACACACATTCTGAACTGAGAGACCTAGGGGGGCAGGTGGTGCTTGGCAGCCTTTCCAGGTTCTTTTACTTTCCCTGGGGGGAAAGGGAAGCCCACCGACTGCAGACGGCACCCACTATTCCCACCAGTGGATGGGTTGGTCTTGAGTGCCAGAACAAAAAGCAGCAGCAAAGGGTCTGCATCACCTTGCAGGGTCCATCTCTACATCTTCCCGGGCTCAGCCACTGCCAAAGCAAATCTCCCTGGATGGGAGCCACAGTTCCACTCCCCAAAGCACTCAGTTGCTGAGAACACTCCTCTTCTTTTGGGACAGCACCACTGCCCTGAGATCCAAGCTTGCTTGGCATGAAGCTGCTGCAGTAGAGAGCAATGACCCCAACGTGTGGAGCTCAGACCAGGGGCAGATTTGAAAGACTGGAAAGGCAAGCAGGGCCTCTGGCTGCTCCACAAAGAGACCTGGGGGAAAGCACCTTTGATTTGCACTCACGCGGTTTTTCACATGAGAAGGAAGATGCTGCTGCTCTCACCATGAGGATCAGACTCCCCAGAGCTGGGATTGACCACCCAGAACAGCCACCACCTGACCACAGAACT
This sequence comes from Upupa epops, assembly GCA_013397515.1. Classification (NCBI taxonomy): domain Eukaryota; kingdom Metazoa; phylum Chordata; class Aves; order Bucerotiformes; family Upupidae; genus Upupa; species Upupa epops. The sequence continues at coordinate 80,852 of VZRI01006200.1, forward strand.
ACAGAATGACTGAGGCTGGCAGAGCCCTCTGAGCTCCTCCAGCCCAGCCCAGCACCTGACAGCACCCCAGCAGCCACCCCAGGGCACTCGGGGCCACAGCCAGGCTGTCCTTCAACACCTCCAGACACAGGGACTCCCCCACTGCCCTGGGCAGTCCAGTCCAGGCTCTGAGCACCCTTTCCCTGAGGAAGGGCTTCCTAACAGCCACCCTAACCCTCCCCTGGCTCTGCCCTCTCATCCTGGCACTGGGTGCCTGGGAGAAGAGCCTGACCCCCACCTGACTGCAACCTCCCTGCAGGGAGCTGGAGAGAGGAAGGTCCCCCCTGAGTCTCCTCCAGGCTGAACCCCCCCAGCTCCCTCAGCCTCTCCTCATCAGCCTTTCCCTCCAGTCCCTTCCCCAGCCTCGTTGCTCCTCTGCACCTGCTCCAGCCCCTCCACCTCTTTCCTGAAGCGAGGGACCCAGTGATGCTTCCCAGAGCACCTGCCCTGGCTCTCTGCTCCCCCACGGGGCTGGGCAGGACCCTCTGGTGGATGGCAACTCCCAGCCGTGTGGCTGGGATGACTCCCCCTGCTCAGCAGCCTAAGGGATGGGGGAATCAGGCTGAGTTTGTGTAACTGGGACAAGAGGAAATTCTATTTCAATTCTGCACCCCACCAGTGGCTCTTGCAGCAGCCTAATTTTCCTGTGAACACTGCCTTGGGCAAGGCTCGGCTGGCCCAGAAAAGGAGCAGGAAACTTTGCATTTCCTTGTATCCTGCTTCTTTGAAACCTCCTTCCAAATGGCTACTGAGCCCTGGTGGCCAAACGGGGGCTGCGATGCTGGAGAGGTCACCCGACCAGGGGAGCTGTGGTGCCCGTCGAAGCGAGGAGGGCACGGGCACAGGGAGTCGACGGCTTGTGTGAGATTGAGGCAGGGAGGAGAGCTTCACCCAAAAAAGAGTGAAGAGCCAGAAATTAATTGAGTAACCTCAAATTACAAATCAATTTGAGGAAATCCCAGCCTGGCCGCAGACGCTCGGCGAGCAGCTAGAGCTAAACTCATTGAGCAGACGGCTCTAATTAGCACACGGTGCCAGCTCGCGCCGCCTGGCTTCCTCCGCTCGGTCCTGGGCTGTGGCGCTCGTCACCTTGACCCCAAGCGGGGCACGGAGGGGGGGGTCACCACCCTGGGATCATGTAGGGGCTGGAGGAAGTCGAACGCTGAGTTTCTGTGCTCCAACCCCTCTGTGCTGCTTCCTCCCAGCCACCCCGGGCTGGTTTGTGACCTCATTCGTGCCAGTGCAGGAGCTTTGCGGTAGCCACAGGGTTTATTCCAAATTGTCCTTGTGCAAAGAGACCCAAATCTGCTTGATAGCCTTGGCTTCCTTTCCCTCATCCCCCTGCCAGCCGCAGTCAGCGGGACAACTTCCACCTCTTGGCTGGAGGAGAGCTGCTGCTCCCGACTGGCAGCGAAGGAAGAGAGGGGCCACCCCGCTTCCTCCGTAGGGTGCAGCCCTGCAGAGGGAGTGAGGACTGGACTGGCTTTGTGTGGAGCCTCAAAGAGGATGGATGGCAGGGACCCGGGGCAGGTGTAGTTATTGGGAAAAGGGGGATGAAGAGCTGCCCCCACGCACAAACCCCCCTCCTAGAGGTCTAGGGAGAGATGTGACCTCGTTCCTTTCCTGGGGCTGGGAGATGTGGGGCGCCTTCCGTGTCGAGAGGGGTGCTTTTCCTTGGGGAAAGGCTGAAGGACTCTTTGGGTAGAGGGTTATTTTAGCCATTCCCTGCTTTCCTGCTCTCCCTGCCAGGAGGAGGCTGCTTTCTCCCACTCCTGCATCACTCCTTCGTTCCCCCGTAGCCCAGCACTTGAGATCAAACACAGGGCATCACCCCCTGGCTAAGGCAACCACCAGCATCCTTAAAGCCAGCTGGTTTACACCTGGACATTTACACCCCCATCACCAGCTCCCTGCCGGACCCATCTGAAATCACATCCTCCCTCAAGCTATTCTAGCCGGGTTCCTTCTGCTCAGAGACGTTCCCCCGTCTCTCTGGTTCGCCCTCGTGCCAGGGTCTAGAGCCCAGACCACAGCTGTTCGTGTGGGGAGCAGCAGCGGAGCAGGAGGAGAGCTCGCAGTGCCCTCTGTCCTGAAAACATCGCTGGAGTGGGAGCAGCTATTGCTCTTCCTTATTCAAGAGCTGGGAAAAGGTTGGATTGATGATCCTGCAGGTCTCTAACAGCTGAAACTGTTTGATTTCTGACTCTCTGAAGCGTTTGGATGAAGCAGCATTGTGGGGAGCAGGAGGTGACCCGGGGTAATTACCCCCAGCAGGGAGCCTGTGGCTTCTGCAGCTCTCAGGGAGCACGGACGCCGTGACCTTGCCCGCATTTCCATCTCCAGTACAAACTCCTCTCCCTTTCCAGGGGCAATAAAAGGTGTTGTCCTGCCTGCAGCCCTGGGGAGCCTTTCGCTCACCAGTTGTGCTGCTGCTGCGACAGCTGGGATGCATTGCCCAAGGGACGTGGGTACTGCTGCCAACCCTGTCCCTCAGGCTGCCCTTACTGCTGCGGAGAGAGGTGGGTGCTCCTAGGGGGTGATGTCCCTGCCCACATCACCTCATCAAGTGATTCCCCAGAAGCACTGGGTTTGGTCCAGCGACTGGGACTGTGTTAGGCCAGGGGCTTCCCAGGTGGAGAAGTGAGCTCCGTCCCCACTCCCCTCCTCACATGAGCATAGGGCTTGGGCAGGCACCCTGGTGCCAGTGTGCCCATCCTTCTGCTGCCCCTCCAGATCCCAAGGAAGACACCTGCAACCAAAGCTGCCTCTGCAGACCCCATAGAGCTCAAGCAGCTCCAGGAGGGGGTCCAAGCGAGAAGAGACAGTTCGTGGAGCCATCATTCAGTTCTTCCTACCCAGGAAGAGTGGTTCCGTGTTCCCCAGAGGACGGCAAGATTTCTGCCCACCCCGAACCTCGCAGGGTATCGGCTGCTGTTCCACTCCCCAAACACCACTGCAATCATTTCTGCCCAGATTTATTCCATTCCGGTGGCCTCTCCTGGGTTTTACCTCTATTAAATCATTTGGACACTGGAAAGTGGGATTCACCCCATTTAGCTGTAGCTCTCCTTCAGCATCTTTGTCTCCACATGGCTCTGTCACTCCGCTCCTCTGCGGGGCCGTGGGAGAGAGGAGAAGCCCTCTCGGTGTCAGCCCAGACGCTCAGAGGGAAAGGAGTGTCAGCAGCTTCAGGCCCTGCCCTCTCCTCCTGGCACTGAGTGCCTGGGAGAAGAGCCTGACCCCCACCTGACTGCAACCTCCCTGCAGGGAGCTGGGGAGAGGGAGAAGGTCCCTCTGAGTCTCCTCTTCCCCAGGCTGAACCCCCTGGAGCTGAACACCAGCTCCCTCAGCCTTTCCCACCAGTCTCTTCCCCAGCCTCATTGCTCCTCCAGACCTGCTCCAGCCCCTCCATCTCTTGAAGTGAGGACCCCAGGACTCGAGGGGAGATCTTCCGAAGGAAGCTAACCCTGTTTTGCTGGGTGGTCTGACCTGCAGACCCTTTGTCCCACGTTTGGCTCCAGCAGCAGCCCTGGAATTGCAGGGGCTGGGACTTGGTTTCAAAGACAATCTCTTTCTCCAAATGTTTCTGAGGAGAGCCCTCTATTAAAGCGGGTGATAATGAGGTGCTGGAAATGCTGCTCCCTAATGCTTCGATTATTGCGAGTGCCCCAGGCAGTTCTTCAAGTTGTACAACAGACACAGAAATCAATGTTTAATGTCAAAAGGGATCCTGGAAGCTGTTTATTGAGAGCTACTTTTTAATATAAAGTGTAAAGATTAGAGAAAAAGTGCTTCTCTTCTTCGTTTTCCTTCTCGCGGTGGCTGGGGGAGAGGTGTGGTATCGTCAGGGAAAGGATTAGAGGAGCTGCTGTCAGGGAGTCTTGAAAGATCCTCCATCCAGAGCACCAGCCAAAGCCAAAGCAAGGCAGCCCATTTGAACTCAGCACTCCTCAGTTCAGGAAGGACACAGAGCTGCTGGAGGGTGTCCAGTGTAGAGCAAAGATGATGAAGGGAGGAGAGCAGCTCCCCATTGAGGAAAGGCTGAGGGAGCTGGGGCTCTGGAGCTGGGAGAAGAGGAGGCTGAGGGGGGACCTCATTCCTGTCTCTAAATCTGTGAGGGGTGGGTGTCAGGAGGATGGAGCCAGGCTCTGCTCAAGGTCACCTGGTGACAGGACAAGGGGCACTGGGTGCCAGCTGGAACAGAGGAGGTTCCCTCTCACTCTCAGCAGGACCTTCTTCCCAGGGAGGGTCCCGGAGCACTGGAAGGGGCTGCCCAGGGGGGCTGTGGAGTCTCCTTCTCTGCAGACGTTCCAGCCCCGCCTGGCTGTGTTCCTGTGCCACTGGGTCTGGGTGACCCTGCTGTGGCAGGGGGACTGGACTGGGTGATCTTTCCAGGTCCCTTCCCATCCCTGATGGCTCTGTGATTCCCCCGATGACTCCTACGTGACCGGGGTTTTGCTATGAACTAGCGTCAGACTCTTCCCTTCGTGAACCTCCCTTCCCGAGTCCTTCCAGAGTTGGCCTTTCAAGAGGAAGGTCCTGCAGGCTTGGGGTGGCATTGGCTAAGAACTCTGGTTGTGGAAGGAGTGGAGTGAAGACGGGCGGTGCTCTTTCAGAACCCTCTCGGTGTAGCCTGGAGAGCCAATCGTCAGCATCCCGTGAAGGACTGAAGCGATGCCAGAGCAGGACCGAGAGCAGCGTGTCTCTCGTGGTGCTGTTGTCACGCATCCAAGAGGCAATTAGAGCATTTTAAATCTTGCCTGGAGTCAACTTGGTGATTTAAGGATTCTCCCGCACATCTGCGGATGGGAGGAAGCGGGTCTGAAATTCTCCGGTGAGCCGGTGCCAAGGCTCGTTTTTGTCAAACACCTTCCTCTCCTCCTTCCATGGCTGCCTGGAGTTTGGATGCTAAAAGTCCTCCCCAGTCACATCCATCGCTCACTGTACCCTGAAGACTGGAGTCTGCACTTAGTTGTTCACTTGTGGGCACCAGCTGCCATCTGCTTCTCAGCCAGAACCAGAGTCTGGAGAAGAAAGGACTGAGAAATACACAGACAACAGATCGTGAGGGGTTGGAAGGGGCCTCCAGGGGTCATCGAGTCCAATGCTCTGCTCCAGCAGGACCATAGAACCTAGGGCAGGTCACACAGGAGCATCCAGATGGGTCTGGAAAGTCTCCAGAGAAGGAGACTCCACAGCCTCCCTGGGCAGCCCCTTCCAGTGCTCTGTCACCCTCACTGGGAAGAAGTTCTTCCTTCTTCACTGCTGCCCAGGGAGGTGATGGAGTCCCCATCCCTGGAGGGGTTTAAAACTGAGTAGCTAGAGCCTTGAGGCCATGGTCTGGGGGTTGGGGAGCTGTTGGGATGAGGGCTGGGCTGGGTGATCCTGGAGGTCCTCTCCAGCCAGGAGGATTCTAGGATTCTCTGACTCCTGCTGCTCCCCTGCCTGGGGGACAGGAGAAGGAGTTCTCCAGGAGCCCAAAACTGAAAGAGACACTAAAGGCTGCTGGTGAGGAGCTGGATCACAGGCAGTTTAGTCTAGGACTAGGGATAATCTTCTTCCTAGAGCGAGTCCCAAAGCCCTGGCACCGGCTGCCCAGAGGGGCTGTGGGGTCTCCTCTGGAGATACTCAAAACCCTCCTGGATCTACCCCTGTGCAACGTGGTCTGGGCAGTCCTGCTTTAGTGGGGAGATGATCTTGATGATCTCATGATGACTCTGTGATCCTGCAAAGCTCCTGGAGCTCTGCTTTGCTTTGACAGCAGAGCTGCCGTGTGGTTCCTCCCACTGGGACGGAGACACCACCATCCCCTGGCTGCCAAGGCAGGTGTGACATACAGGGGATGGATACCCACCTCTGCTGACTCCTCTTGCGTGTGGCAAGTCGTTCCGGCCCCGTCCATGCCAGGCTGGCTGCTTTCCATGCCCAGCAGGGCAGAGCCTGCGCTGCAGCCCTTTCTGAGGCGGCAGCAACCTGTCCAGGATCAAAAGTTTAGCCTGGAGGCTGCTGTCAGTTTGCTGAAGCAAATCACTTCTTACATCATTCAGAGGTCGGTGGGATCTCCGTGGGCAAGGAGGAAACAAAAATAAACAGGAAAGCTTTTCGTCCTGTTGAGAAAGGCTGCCTCCTGTGCCCTGGGCTCCAGCTGGGCAGGGATGGGGAAAAAGAAGGGGGGATGCGGCTGGAGGGGAGGGTGAAGCAATGGGAGCCAGCGCTGCGCTGGGGTAGGTGAGCAGGAAGGGGGCATAGAGAGCACAAGGAGGGGCAGAAGCTGCCTCTGACCTCTGCAGACACAGACCCCCGCATTGCTCAGGGTGCTGCTTCCCCAGTGCAGGGCATGCACCTCCCCAGGGAGGAGCAGGGTCACGGTCAGACCTGGGAAGCAGCAGGATGCTAATGGGATGAGGCCCCAGCTCATCCTCCTTCCTGCAGCCCTCTGGTCCATGGGCAGACAGCACAGGGGGTGCAGCAGAGGGCAGGAGTGAAGTGAGAATCCCATTTCCACTTGTGCTGGGCTGGCTCCAGCCTCAAGGTCTCACAATTTCCAGGCTGTCAGTCAGGAGTGTGGGTGAGAATCCTGTGGGACCACGAGGTACAGAAACTGCTCTGCTTTTGCTCCTGCGTGGAACACGGTCGTGAAGAGGCAAGAGCACTGCTCGGCTCGAGCAGCTCCTTCAGACCTTGCCCTGACCTCAGCCCTGGACTTCGCTACCACCAGCAGCCTGGTCCCCAGGCAGGGGTCCAGTGGGGGGCTCCTGGTAAACGGGCTGCCAGACAGGAGAAGGGAGAGAGGGAGCTCTGGCTCCAAGTGTTGATCTGGAGACTTGGCATCCTTATCTCTGTTCCAGGTTTGACCTGGAAGGACAAAGAGACCGCATGCCTGGCAGCGACTGTGCTCTGCTCCGTGCCAGGCTGCTGGTGGGGAGCCGGTTCCTTTTTGCTTAGGGTTTTATTTTTAGGTGGAGAGCAGAGACGCTGGAGAGCTGCAGAGGTCTGAGGAGGCACAGGCAGGGCTTTCAGCCTCTAGAGCTCAGGATGGGATTGCAGAGCAACGTGTGAATGCAGTGCTGTAGATCACAGCTCTTGGGGTCAGGGCTTCTTAGCCCCTTGGCTGTGTTATGAATGGGGTCTGCCCTGCCCAGCTGAGCATCTTCATCTTCATCTTCATCTTCCCACTGCCTGGCACATGCAGGCAGCCAGCACTTTCTGTGCCTGAACTCCTCGTCCCAATGAGCTCTCAACTCACAGAGCTGGACTGGTAAGGGGAGGAGGAGGAGGAGGGTGCTACCTACTTTAGATGATGAGCTCACGAAGGACAGACCAAGCCACTGCTCCTCTCCAGGGTCGCCTAACAGGGTCACTGTGGCATCACTGCTCCATGAAAGGCTTCCATGCCTGAAGCCTTGACTCCCATGCCTACAGCTCCCCAGGGACTTCATCCAGAGGAGTCCAAGTGCTTTGGTTTGTGGCTTCCAGCATTCACCAGCTGGGCTGGCAGTAGCTTCACCTCACTGTGGGCAACTGCACCCTTGGCCCCGTGGCCACTCACCCAAGCGGCAGAGGCTCAGGTGACTCCAGTCCCTGCAGAGGCTCAGGTGACTCCAGTCACTGCAGTCAGCTCCTGGATCCCTTAACCCTGGGTGAGCTCCTCCCATGCCTGGAGCAGTCACGTTTAGCAGATGATTGACACCTTGAGGAAGATTTAATTGAACGGGCCCTCTCAGAGGCAGTTGGGACTTGCATCCTTCTCGCCCAGCTTGTGGCAGCACATGTCAGAGCAGGTTATGAGCCACTCTCCCCCGCAGTAAACCACACGGTTCTCTCCTGGTGATCCAGCAGAGCATCATTCACCAACCCCACAGGGGGTAGGGGGTGAGCAGCAGGGCTGTGGACGCATGACTGAGGGACATCCTCACCTAAGGAAGGCTCTGTGGCACTGGTTTTTAGAGCCTCATGCTGCTACCCTAAGCCTGCCCCCCAGTAAGAACCCCAGTCCAGTGCTGTCACACTGATGCTTTAGCATCGTGTCTGGCTAGCATTCCAGAATCACAGCTCGCTGCTCAGGTCTGGTGTGGCTGTGTGAGGAGTGGGTCCTGTGAGCCTCAGGCAGTTCAGCAAGGACAAGGTCCTGCAGCTGGGGCAATCCCTGGTAGCAGTACAGGCTGAGGGGGTGAATGGATTGAGAGCAGCCCTGCAGAGGGGGACTTGGGGGGCACTGGTGGATCAAACGCTGCTGATGAGCTGACAGTGAGCACCCACAGACCAGAAGGCCAGCTGTATCCTGGGCTGCACCACAACCCGGCCAGCAGGTTGAGGGAGGTGACTCTGACACCCACCCTACGCCAGTCAGGTGAGACATCACCTCACTCTCAGCTCTGCAATGCAAGAAGCACATGGACCTGTTGGAGCAGGTCCAGAAAGGGTCATGAGAGGGATAAAACACCTCTCCTCCAAAGAGGTGAAGACAGTTCTTACGATGAGGGTGCTGAGACACTGGAACAGGTTGCCCAGATTTGCTGTGGATGCCCCCTCAAGACCAGACTGGGTGGAGCGTGGAGCCACCTGATGCAGTGGAAGGTGCCCCTGCTCATGGCTGGAACTAGAGGATCTTTAAGGTCCCTTGCAATCCAGACCGCCCTATGACTCTCTGATTTCAATAGACCAACAGTTTTCATCAGCCAGACCCAGCTCTGTTTGCCTGGTACCCTGGAACGTGGCTGGAACCGAGCTGAGTGCTCCCACCCAGAGGAGCAGCAGGATGCTGATGCTGGTGGGCACTTGCAGTGCTCCCAGTCCCCCAGAGCTTCCTCCTTTCTTGAGAGTTAATCTCTTTTATGAAATTTGACATTGAAATGCCTCCCTCACACAACAGATTATCGTTGTAATTAGCTACAGGATAAATAAGGCCGGGTGGAGCATTACACCAGGCTTCTCCTTTCTTCTGTCAGCGCAGCTTAGTTTGCCCCTCTCGCTTCTCCCAAATCATCAGGAGACTTTTTGTAAAGAGACTATTTGCACAAAAAGCTGTGGGCAATTGCTCTTGAAAAGATTCTTGCAGTTACTTAATACTGTGAAAGGGCAAAATGAAATGCTATTGAAATGTATTTTCATGCTAAATTAGAATCCTGAAACTTCCTCCCAGTGCTCCCACGAGGAAAGCGGGCGCTGGGGCGAGCTGCGCTGCCTGGGAGCAGCTCCTCACGGTCAGGTGTGGAGGGCAGTGCTGCAGGTCTTGGTTTCAACAGGGGAAACCCCTGCTTGCTTTAAAAAGTAAGGTTTATAGTTGTAGTCTGCTTCACTTGAGATCTGTAATGCGTTACAGGGTGGGAGAGAGAGGGTGCTTTGACAGGAGTCGGTGGAGGAAGCAGCTCATGACAGCACGGGGAGCACTGGGGATGACCCAGCAGAGAGAAACAAGGTCTTCAGGCATCATCAAGGAGACAGGAGGTCTGGGCAAGAACAACCCCAGGGACCAGGAGAGGGTGGGCACTGAGCTGTTGGAGAGCAGGGCAGGAGAAAGGGACCTGGGGGTCCTAGTGGCCAGCAGGGTGACTCTGAGCCAGCAATGTGCTCTGGTGGCCAAGAGGACCAACAGCATCCTGGGGGGGATCAGAAGGGGGTGGTTAGCAGATCCAGAGAGGGTCTTCTCCCCCTCTACTCTGCACTGGTGAGACTGCATCTGGAGGGCTGTGTCCAGTGCTGGGCCCCTCAGTTCCAGAAGGACACAGAGCTGCTGGAGGGTGTCCAGCGTAGAGCAACGAAGAGGATGAAGGAAGGAGAGCAGCTCCCTGCTGAGGAAAGGCTGAGGGAGCTGGNCTGTGTTCCTGTGCCACTGGGTCTGGGTGATGCTGCTGTGGCAGGGAGATTGGACTGGATGCTCTTCCCAGGTCTCTTCCCATCCCTGATGGCTCTATGATTCTATGAGATACCACAGCTCTGTGTTAACAGTGTCCCCAAGCTCCTCTGCACTGCCTGCTCATGTCCTGCCATCCCAGATCCTGGAATCTCCTGTCAACCACAAGGCTTTCTGAGGGAATGGCTGCTGCAGCCAGCACCCTGATCGTATTTTCTTCTCTTTTGAGAAGGGATTTAAAATCCACTCTGGATGCTGTGACAAACCATTAGTTCAGGTAAACAGGAGCCCCAGAGCCAGCTAGAGAGCCCAGCTGATATCTTCTCCGTGGCGTGTGCCCTTGTGCTCCGGATTTCACGGCCCGGGAGCAGCGTGTGGCCGGACTCGCCATATGTGCTGCGCCCTCCGCACAGCTCTGCCCCTGCCCTCCCCACTGCCGCAGGCTGGACGGGTGCCGATGCCCACACAGCGTTCGTCTCGTGTCTGCTTAATCACGAGCTTGGTGAAACGAGACCTCCAGTCCTCCTTCCCCTTGACCCTGCCAAAACCCAGCCTCCTCGAGGTTAAGGCTGCAGGTGGGGAGTTGGATGGGGTTTCTCCTTCTGCAACCCCACCTTCCTTCTGTTCCTGTAGAAAACAGCATGGAGTTGACAGAAGAGGAAGGTTAGGGGTGGAGGAGTACGAGGGAGAGGACAGGAGGAGGGCGGCAGCACTTCCCAGCGTGAGGAAGCGCAGAGAGCAGCAGCAGGGAGTGGGGTGCTCAGCAGCCCCGGTCAGAGCTCCCTCTGGGTAGGCACAGAGCAGTATAAACACTAATACCCCCCTCCCCTCTGTACAGGGAGGTGTGCACAGCAAACAGAGCTGTATGTGTGTTTTTATACACACACACACACAGAGAAGGGCAGAGAGGCTGTGGAGAGGGCTGGAGAACAGGGCCTGTGAGGAGCTGCTGAGGGAACTGGAGTTGTTCAGTCTAGAGAAGAGGAGGCTGAGAGGAGACCTCAGTGCTCTCTGCAGCTCCCTCACAGGAGGTTGTAGTGAGGCTGCTGCTGGCCTCTGCTCCCCAATTCCTGATGCTAGGATGAGAGAAAGAGGCCTCAAGCTGCATCAGGGGAGGGTTAGACTGGATCTGAGGAAGAAGCTCTGTGCTGAGAGAGTGGCGATTTAAAAGTTAGATGTCAAGTGAATCACAGATCACACGGAGTCACAGAGTGACTGAGGCTGGCAGAGCCCTCTGAGCTCACCCAGCCCAGCCCAGCACCTAACAGCACCCCAGCAGCCACCCCAGGGCAGTTGAAGAGAGGGAGAAGGTCCCCAGCTCCCTCAGCCTCTCCTCATGAGACTTTAATCCCTTCCCCAGCCCTGTTGATCCTGTGGACCCCCTACAGCCCCTCAATTTCTGTCTTGCAGTGAGGGGCCCCAGGACTCAAGGGGAGGCCTCCCCAGTGCCCAGTCCAGGGGGAGAATGATGTCGCTAGTCCTGCTGGCCACACTATTACTATCCCAGCCAGGATGCCCTTGGCCTTTGGTGCCACCTGAACACCCTGCTGGCTCCTGCTCAGCCGGTTGTAGAGCTGTAATCATTAGAAACCCCCCAAAGAGCCATTCGAAGCAGTCAAAGACGGATGTGTACACCCACATCACCCCCCACCCACACAGAGATGCGTGCATAGACCTGAGTGATGCTGCTGCTCTGCATGGCAGAGCGGCTCACCTGGCTCAGCAGCAGGCAGCTCTCCTGATTACCATTTCACATCTCAGAGCTCCTCACCTCACCTCAGCTGTTTATTTCCCTGTCGCACAGCTCACTCGAGGCTCCAGGAACCTCAGCGCTGTCTCAGCAATGAGGATACAACTTAATGATCTGCTCCTCACCCAGACCCGAGTGTCAGCCCTCCCGCTCGCAGACTCGTTTAACCTCTTAAGGATAGGAGCTGCCCTGACACCCGATGTGTCACATCAGCCATCAGGACGCGGGAGAGAGATCTGGCTGCCCCATCTCCATGCGTTCTTGATCTCTGTAGCAGGGATGTCACTTCTCCCCGCAGAGACTGTAATTCTGGATTTGCTGGCTGTACCTTGGGTTTGATATCTTCATCGCCAGGCAGAGCCTGTGTGCCAGCCCTACCTGACAGGACAGCGCTGCTGCTGCTCTTACTGACTCTGCAGGATGTCCAGCCAAGGACCTGAGAGCCTCTGCAGATGCTTTTAAGGATGCCTCACAGTACCGCTAAGGAAAGAGGCATCGTTGTTCCCCTGCACAGAAAGGGAGAGGGGGTGTCTGCTGGCTGAGACCACCCCTTGAGGTAGCATCCTCAACCAGGAGGGGGGAGCCCCCACGTCCTGCCCCAGCCAGCAGAAAACCCTTGACAACTGCCACCTCCACAACAGCAAAGCAGCCATCAACAGCATCATTAAAGCCGTGAGAGCTGTTCCAACCGCAGCAGGGAGCGCGGGCAACCCAGGGCTGCCCATCCACCAGGGCACAGCCCTCCCTTTGCTCTCTTGGGAAAAGAAGCCTGGAAAAATATCCCAGCCTGAAAAAAACCCCTCTCCCCAAGCTGGGAAATGCCACCTATCACAGCAACTTTTTTTTCCCCTCCTCTTTTCACCCATCCAGTTTTTGTTTCCATGGAAACGTGGCCAGAAAGTCAGCCGGCTAGAGGCAGCCAGGGAGTGGGGAAGCCCCTGGGGAGGTTTCCATACCTGGAAACTACAAGGGGTAATTTGCAAAACATGGGGTTTCTTGTTGCTTTGGGGCTCTCGGGTCTCTCAAAAGGTTTAAATGCCTATAAAAGATTAATATTTCCCCTGTAGCTACTAAAAACCCCACAGTCTGGCAGCTAAAAGTTCCCAACTGCATCTGGGGGATGCTTTGGAGGACCTCTGCTTCAGGTGGGGATGCTGCTGAATGGCCTTGTCCCCAGCATCAGAGGAAATCCTGGGGCTTTGGGGGTTAAAGCAGCACCAGGGTGGACCCTGCTTTTGGTGTAAGATCTCTAGGGCAGCTCAGCACTGTCCTCTGGGTGAGGGGATGCTGTCTGTGCCCCCCTGCCTGAGGTGCTGCGTGTTGAGGCAGCGAAGCCCTTCCCCATCACATCCCCTCAGCCCTCCAGAAATCACCCTGCAGGGTCCCCCGCTGGACCCAGGGGGAAGCAAGGCTGAGGAGGGCTGAGCCCCTGGATGGCCACTGGCTGCTTTGGACTCAGGGGTGCAATTAGATCACCTTTAAACCCTAAATCCTGTGCCCTTTCTCCTGCGCGCAGCTCCTCTCCGCTGCCGATCGCTGTCTCCGAGCCCCGGACTAGGATGCGACCCAGAGCCCCGCTGCCCTCCCTGCCGCTGCCCGGGCTCTGCCCTGCCGGTCAGGAGAA
>VZRI01006203.1:0-27329 GCA_013397515.1 Upupa epops
TTGGGGGAGGTTTAGACGTGACAAAGGTTTTTTACTCGAAGAGTGATCAGATTTTGGAACAGACTGCCCACGGAGGTGGTTGGGTCACCATCTCTGGAGGTGTTTAAGGTTAGTCTGGATGAAGTGCTGAGTGGCATGATCTAGGTGTCAGATGTTTAGGGTTACTTGGTTGGTTTTAGGTTGGACTGGATGATCTTTAAGGTCTTTTCCAGCCTCATCATTACTGTGAGACTGTGACTCCAAGTTTTCGCAGGCAGTTTGTTATAATTCTTTGCATGTCTGGTTTGTGGATTGTCCTAGAATCTGAAGAGGTTCTCAGATGTCAGATAACAACTGATTTTTGTACACATGTTGTTAAGATGCTAATGTAATGTTCTGTGTGAACTTTGGTTCATATGTTCTTTCTGTTAATACACATAGAAAATGGCATTTAGAAGCAAACACCCATAGCAAGAGAGACTGTGTCTGAGAGGCTGATTTTTTTAGAGTGTCTTCATACTCTGGTGGCCGCTGGAAATAGTATGTGTTGTTTTTTTCTCTTAAATTTCAGAGGTGTTTTTTTTGAAGTTATAAGTAATTAAGAAGCACTTCATACAGAAATGTCAGTAGCTACTAATGTATAGTTCAGTGATAAAATAGCTAGTGCATATTGGATTTTATAGCTATATGGGAGCATGGATAGAATGAGCAATCAAGATTTTTTTGTGCTGTATTTCCTTGTGGAAATGATCAGTTTATGGCAACCAGTGTTCCTGAGTCATGGCATGCTGAGGAACTCTCATTTAAAAACACATCTGAGAGTCAGCTCACAGCCAATGAGGTATGTCTTGAAGGCTGAGTTTTAGATTACTGGGTTTGGAAAGAGTGACAGATTTGAATGGAATTAATCGGGGATTAGAGAAATTACTTCAGCAAGTTGCTTTTCTTTTTTGAATAAATCTGTTCAGGAAAACCTGGTGTTTAAAGAAGTGTTAGTGGGAAAAAGATCTCATTCAGACAGCATGTCTGATATTTCAGAACTTCACCTGAGACTTGTGGGGTTTTGTGTTTTGTTTTTTTGTTTTTTAAACATTAGTTTGTTCCAGAATTTCTGCACATGTGCACCTCTCTGTATCTTTTCCCTTCCTGGCAGTTGTGGATAAGGTTTCCAAGCCTTTATGGAGGGACTGATTGTCATTACTGACAAGAAATGCTAACAATACTGAGCCAAGTAACCTCAGATGATTTGATAAGTGCACTCACGCTATAAAGTGTTTTCATCATGAGGAAGGTCCTTACTTGCAACTTCAAGACGATTGTGCTATTTTGCTTTTCTGCTTTTTTATTAATCTCCAAGAATTCTGTGATCCAATCTCTAACCTCTGTAAGAGTCCAGCTATGGACATACTTGATATAGCTTAAAGCCTCTCCAATGGAGGGCAGGGGCTGTGCTTTGTATTTGTGTGACTGTGTGCATGTAGGTACAGATCTTGATAGTCGGTGTGTAATGGGCTGCAAGCTTGTCTGTATACATCCAGTCAGGCATAAAATCAGACTGGCATAAATGGTACAGCAAACAAGCCAGAGCTATTTTTGAAACAGCAGAAGAGGCAAGGAAAGGGAAAAGATGATAAAAATCCTTTCCAGCCAAATTAATGTATCTGCACTAACCATTTGTGAGTTTCTTTGGGGATGGGGTTGGGAACCCCTGGGCTTGTGGCTTTATGTACGAGAAGGGCATATATGTTTTTATTGTTGCTTGCTTTTTTTTTCCTGTAAGTAAAATGCTAGTTTTTAGTGAATTGCATGCTTCTTCACTTGATCTAGGCCTGTGGGATGGTGTTCTGGGGATGATTGTGTAGGGAACAGGTCATGAGTAAGGGTGGAAGAGGAGAAGGGCTGAGGAAGAGCCACCTGGCAGATTATTAGCCATCACATAAGTGTTTTGCATTTTTAAAGGTAAGCATCTTTAAAGGTAAGCATCTGCCATGGCTGTGGCTTTGTGTGCTGGATCAAAATGTCAGTAATACTTTGCAAGACCCATAAGGGCAATGCATAAACCTAGAAGTCTCCAGTGAATTAAGTTGCTATGACAGTAAGAGTTTCAGTTTTTGTGTTTATTCTCATTAGTGTGAAGGTGTGAATCTGTAGGTCTTCCCTACAGCTGCTAAGAGCTTTCTTAAAACTGAGAAGATACCAGAAAAGCCAGGTTTTTTTTTTGAGGAGCAGGAGCAGTTTCACAGGAGTCAGCTTTTCAAGGGCAGAGCTGCAAAATTCCATAGTGTCTGGTGTTCTGTCCTTGGCACCTCATTATTTGGGGTCTTCCTCCTTCTTTGGATTGAAGTCAACTTTTGCCAGGAGGAAAGTAGCCAGTCGAAGGTCAGCTAAGCCCTTCCTATATCTTACTGCAGGTTGGTGGAGTCAGAACTTTACAGAGCTGTGTCATCCAGTGGGTACCACTTGCTGTGTCATGCTGTGCTGGGATTGCTACTGAGGTTTCTGCATGTACTCAAAACTGCAAGTTGTTCTGTGGGCTCTGGAGGCTTGTAGGTCCAGGAAAGTATCTGATTGAGAATGGTGGACAACAGCTAACTAGAAGCAAAATGGCTACCACAAGGGAATACAAGTCAATCAATTAGATAGCTATGCAGTAGATTTCAAGAAATCAGCATAGCTTGTGAGGAATGGGAACCTGGGGATCCTACAAGGAGAGCCTCTGAGATAAGATGTTGGGTTTTGATTTTTTTTCATCCCAGTCCTGTAGAGATACAGTGATGAGATGGTGGGTTGAAACCATGAGTGTTCCCTCCCATTTTCTCTTCAGGCACTACAATTTTAATTCAGCTAACTTCTCCTGGTAGGATGGAACTGGGAGGTAATGGTTGGTTACTTGTTGAGAGAATGGTTGGGATGAGTTTATGTTCAAGTGCACACAGTATTTTGGCACTACAATTCTGGCTGTTGTGGATGCTCTTCTTAGTGTGTTTTACTGCATTAGGGTGAAAGTCTTGTGTGCAGAAATGCCTGTGCTTCACTGTGTATTGTGTTTGGATGCAGGTGGCAACAGAAATGTGAATGAACAGATGAAATTACTTACCCGTTTAGTTTACAGTCACTTAGATTTGCAGGTAGATGCAAGTTGAGTTTGTAGGACTGTAGGAAAGTAAGGAAATCTTGCCTTTCTTTGTAACAGCCTCTCTCTTTCACTGATTGCAATGATGATAGGTTTGGCTGCAGCTCTTAGATTTACCCTGCTTGACTTTAAGCTTTAGTGCAATCTCTGTTTTGAAGCAAAAACACGTTTGGCATTCCAATTCTCTACATAGACATGTGGGGGACACATGTTTCTTCCTCTTTTGTGACACTGTTTTGAACCCAAATAACCATATTAAGATCTCATTCCCTTAACCATCTTGAGCTATTGCAAACCAATTTCCAGCCTGATATAACAGTAGCTTCATTCTTCTCTTCCTGAAAGCGGTGTTAGGGCTCATTAAACTGACATGCAGCGCACACGCGCTCCCCTCCCCTCTCGTCTTTCACTCTCTTCGCCTCCTCTCCCCGCCCCTCCCTGCTTCCTCATACCTCCCCTCCTGTTTTCCTCTGACTTCTCCAGGGCTGAATGCTGCTGCATCAGACGCAATTCTTGGTCTCCTGGAAAAGTGCATACTAAGACCAGTCAGTTGGTAAGGATTTTTTCATCTTACTTTCCTCACCCCTCCTCCCAAATAGCTTATTCCTTCTCAAGCTCTGTGGATTCTGTTTTCTGTGGTTAGATTTTATCTGTGTTGGAATAGTCTGAGAATGTCTGTGAAGATGAATCTGTTTAAGATCACTTAAAAGTTCTTTGGTTCTGCTTTGTTGTATTCTCAGCTTCATGTTCATGTTACAAGTCTATCTGCTTTTCACTTGTTTTAGAGGTGAAATAAGTGCATTTCACCTGTATTTATCAGTACTCAATTAATAACCTGTCTTCTCTCAGTAAGGCTGGCATTTGTATTTGTGACCCACAGCAGAAATTGTCGCTGCCATCCCCTGATCTCATGCTGTTCAAATTTGGATCTGAATTTAACTATTTACTTGCCCCTATTGAAGAGAGTAAATTTGCTTGAAATATGCATAATGTTTGCAGTTTCAGAGTTAATTCTTAGAAGGTCTGTTCTCTGTTTTCAGTATTGTGTCTTGGATTTTTCTGCTGGTTTTGACACATTCTTTGCTGCTGCTGAGTATATTATCTGTAGAGTAAATTATCTGTAGTAGAGTAAGAGTAGAGAGATGCTTGTCATCCTCAGGAAGCAAGGCGATCAGTTTGTGCTACTGGAGATTAACATCTGCAGCAGCAGTCCAGGCGCCTATCTTCAGAATGACAGTGCAGAAATACCAGAGATGTACTCCACTGGAGAGAGAAGCAAGGTTAAAATAGTAGAGCTGTGAGAAAATGTTAGAGAAGTCTAGACAGCAGTTTCCCTTTCCAGATTATTATACTTTACTCTTGCTTCATGGAATACTGCAGTGCGACATCCACTTTTATTTCTGTGTAACTTCTTCAGTAATGAGTAGTACATTGTTTTATTTTTTAGGCACTGTGGCTAAAGGAGAAGGAATTTAAATGGTCAAAATGCAACTAGATGATCTTCCAACAACTTCAGTCTGTCTGAAAAAGCAGTCTCTCAATAACTGAATTCCATTTAAACAACAGCACTGAAAGTTTTATTTACTTGAAGGGTGTGGCTTTGCTGCCGACTCTCTGCAGATAGTAGAGGTTGTGTTGGAAGGCAGGGGAAGAAACAGGATCATTTCTGCAGGCTGTTTTATCCAAAGCCTTCCTCGAAGGGAAAGAGAGCAGTAGCTGTGATACCAGTGTGTGTTGATTTTATTTGTACAATCTTTTTTTCCCCCCTTTTCCTTGTTAGAAAAAGTACAGTCCTGTTTGTGGACTCTGCTCTGCTTTTCTTGGCTCTACCTATCCTGACAGTTTCTCAAAGATGACTACACAGTAAATGCCTGAGGGCTTTTTATTACTTTTCAAAATGTATTGTTCTAGATCTCATGCTGTCAGCTGCTCCTTTTATAATGCATTTCTCTAATGAATTAGCAAAGTAATGCTGTCACATCTGACTTCAGTGAGGGTCTGAGAAGACAGGGCATAGCAGGGCTGTGCACTGAGGCACAGAGCAGATGTAACTGCAGCCTGATTGGTGCAGGTGGGAGTGAAGGTGTCTTGACCCTTCAGGCGTCAGCGGACACAGCCTTTGTCTGCTCAGCCCTTGGCGCAGGTGGCACTTTGCCAGCACATACATAGCTGCTCCTCTGTCGCAGCTGGAAATCATACAGCAAGTGCATTCCCAGCTCTGGGAAATCTGTTATTGTGGGAAGTTTATTTCCCCAGTGGGAGATCTGATCTCTTGGGATCTGTGGATTAAGACCAGTTCATCACTCCTTGCCTTTTTTTGGGTTTTTTTTTCAGATGCTAACTTTCAAGAACAAATGCATTTAATGGGTTCCTGGTACTCTGTGACACTTAAGTGCAAGGAAAGTAATGATCGAGGTTCACTGGTCTGAGTGATAGGTTGTATTACAGGATCTTAACTGCTCTTGCCTGAAAACTTCCTAGTTTGGTTAAGCAGTTTGAATTTTTAGTCACAGTAAAGATTGCTCTCCTGGGACATGTGCATTCTGCCAGGTGCTCTTGGGGATTTTACATGGGTCTGTTTAGTTTTGGGGTTGATTGGGGAAAGTTAAATTACACAGGTATTTTTCCTACATAGTGGCATTCCACACTGACCCATGTACAGAATTTTTGCCTGTGCTGGGCAAAACAAAGATTTGGGGGGTCTGGGTGGTTGATGGGGCAGGATAGTTTTTCAGGGAGCTAGTTTGTGTTTTCAGAGATGAATTTTGCATGAGTTGTCCATCTGCGGTGTTCCTTGTGAGAGTATAGTTAACTGTTACCTTCCTTTTTACACTTCTGAAGAAGAACTGAACTGAAGAGACCAGTTGAACTTCTGAGAAGGCTAAAAACCAAACCCCAGCAGAGTACACACAGCTTCCATAGCAGCTGGACAGTCATTCTGCGTGTGTCTAGTTTTCTGAGCTTAGAGAACAGAGCTTTCAAATTCTTCTCTGATATGCAGTAAATGCACTGTTGAACAGTTTAATGGAGATCTCATGTCTGTTAATTACCTAATAATGTCTAAAATATAGATGGGACCTGTAGTGGGACTCGTGCTGGTTTTGTAGGGAAAAAAGTTACTTTTTTTTTATCCTTGAGGCCTTGAGCATTTCCACCAGAAGCAGCTGTACAGAAGACACACTAACATTATTTTTCGTATGAAGTAAGGGTTGGTTTTTTTTTTTTTACAAGTATTTGAAGTTGTTGCTGTTCAGCAAAAATAACTACTATAGGTAATAAGCCAGCTTGCTTGTATCTGCTTCAAAACAGTCCTTTTGGAATCCTATGAAAAATACCATAGTAGTTGTAAGTCAGTTTCCAAGTCTTGATTAATGTTTTTATGTTGCCATCTTTTACATCGTAATTGACATGTGTTTTTAAGGAGCAGTTTCCTACTAAGTTTCCTACTCTGTGTTCTAAATGTACTGCTGAGAGTGATTTTTCAACAAGTTTCAGATTACTGACACTGGCAGGACTGCAACTGAATCCAGACTGATGGGTTCTGCTGACAGTAAGACCTGTCAGTTATTTTTTTCAAGGTGTTACCAATTTGCAGTTGTCTAGCGTAGCACTCTCACACAGAAGCTGTAGTCTGTCCTGAGAGCTTGTCTCTCCAGCACATTTGTTAGAAGTACATTCTGTCACTTGTAGAAAATTTGTGGACAATTTCTGCAAGCCAGACTTCCTAAGTTGAGGACACTGACTTCTGGAACTGCTTTTTAGGTCTGCAATGCCTCCTCAACAGAGTTAAGTTGATTTTCTCCTCAAGACTGCCTCAAGTCATGTGGACCTTCCTTCTGGTGTTCTAGCCAAGAAGGGAACTAGTTCCAGTTCTCTTTCTCATTGTAACTTGTGCTATCTTCTCCCTCAATTAGCAGTGATTGGTATCAGGAGTGCTGCGCTGGGGACTTATTCCTGCTTCTGTAGGCATACGTGATGTGGTTCTCTAAGTGTGCTGCAGGAGGGAAAGCACTCCAGGTTTGCAAGTCTGCCACAGAAAATTTGAGAAAGAGGAACTCCAACTTTTCTGGTCTGGAGCAGCAGATTATCTGTTTACAATAAACACACAGATAAATAAATGGTTCCACATATTGTCCGTTTACATGGAGCAGGGCTTATGTAAAGCTTCAGGTTATTAAAAGTCCTTCCACATGCTTCATCCTGCCCTGAATTAATCTATCTGTGAGAGCTTTGCATCTGGGTCACATCTGTAGATGAATCAAGAGAATTGTCCTAAATGACATTCAGTTTTTATTGCGGCTGGTTTATAAGAAAAAGAAATTGGGAAAAAATCAAGCCCACAAACCCAAAACCAACACAAAAGCACAAACCTCAACCACATAAGCACAAAATCCTTGCTTTATTGTCTTGACTTTCTGAATTAATTAATTCAGCCCAAGAAAAAAATATAATTGTGTTCCCTAAATAATGCCTATTACTGTCTGGCTTTTCAATTAATACTTTATAAGCTTCTAATGAAAAGGTAGTGAAATTGTCCATTGATTTCATCCCAGCTTTCACAACCTTGAGCAATCTGTCTTCAGGCTGGATGAGTTGTATCCTTGAGGTGCTGACATGGAAGTCACCTGTAAATCCAGAATCAGACAGCTTTTATAAGGGTCTGGTTTATAGGGAGGCAGCGACTGATGATTCTCAAGGTCAGCACTGGTCTGTGTGGGTGTTACAGTTGAAGTTGTGGTTGGTGCTTCTCCATAAAGGCAAAAAAACATCTCTTCCCCCCCCGGTGAAATTGGAGCGGAGTGGGAGGGGGTTGGGACAGGAGCTGTGGGTGCAGCTCGCCCCACCCCGGTGAGGAGGGCTGGAGGCCATCGGCCTTCCCCCACCCTGCTTGCCCGTACCGGCTCTGGGACACTGCAAGCGTGACCCCCCGCCTGCGTGGAGCCAGGTGCGGTGGCAGCACAGCCCGGCATGTGCCCCATATGTGCAGCCACCCACTGGAGCTGTGGAGGCTGGAAGGCAGCCCTTCCGCCACCTGTGCTGTGAGGCGCGACATGCGGGTACAGTGCAAGACTGCTAGCACGGGTTCCTTCCGCGCACTGAGTGGAGCTGTCAGTTTGCCTCTATACACCAGAGTGCAAAGAGGAAAGGCCCGAGACTCTGGAGGAGGCAGGCTCCTGCTGGTTTGCCATCACGGCCACCATCTTGTCTCTGCGATCGCTGCCATGTTGATTTACTGAACAGTGGGGAAAAGAAGTTGTCACAGCTGCGACTAAGAAAGAGGGGAATGCTTGACTAAGTGGGAGAAAGAAGCCCAGAGGGGCGGGCGTTTGCTCTTTTTAAGTTGAACTGTCTGTGCAAGAAGCTGAAAGGACTTTTAAACCTTTGACAGAATATTGAGGAACTGGGCTTTGAAGTGTCCCAGGGTGGTCCCCCTTTTTGCTGCAGTGTGTCCCAGGGGATCCTGCTTGAAGCCAAAGACTGCGTACTTGTTGCCCCATTTTTGCTCAGAATGTGTCTAATGGCATTGTGACACACTTTCTGTTTTGTTTCACCTGGTTGGGCTTTTTTCCTTCCTGTTCCTGATACAGATTTAATAAAACCCTCTTGCAGGCACCAACCCAAAAAGAGCCATCAAGGCCAGGCAGCCTTTTTTCAGCCTGAGACAGTGGGAAAAGGAGCAAAAAAACTTAAAGCCTTTTAGGCTCTGCATTTTGCTGAAGGCAGGATGAGTGTGCAGTGGTGCTACCTGTATTACTGAACTATTTGAAATATTGAGGATTGCCCATGTTCCCTGTGTTGTCGTCCATCACCTTACCCTATCCAAAACAAGTTACCCAGCATGGTACTCAGCATGTGCCCAGATCTTAGCTGTATTTTGTAAGAAGCCTATCTCCAGTGAAAGCAGAGTTGCAACTTTATTTGTTGTTAGGCTTTTATTTTTTATTTGTTGATTTTCCTTATCTGAACGGCTGACATTTCACTGTAGTCTCTGTTCCCAGTGGTCTCCATTGACTACAGGTGGTCCCCTCCTCCCAGCTATGGGCTACAGAGTCACTGCTCAAAGGCGCTTGGCATTCGCCACTGTTCAGGGGAATGTGAGCTGTCTCAGTATGGCCATGGTTGGTGCTTTTTGTAGTTTATTACTGAAGTATGCTACAGCCCTGAGAGCTCACTAACCTGTAGAAACATAATGTGATTTTGGAGTAATTTTTATATGCTTCACAGTAAGGTGGTCGATGCACTTGCAGGGGTACCTGAAGAGAAGAGCTATTTCTACCAGTCACGTGCATCCCTGCTGTTTTCGCCCAGAGTTGGGCCTGGCTTGTTGTAATGTGCTGTGGTTGTTAGGGCATGCTTATTTTTGAAAGGGTAGATCTGAGAAGAGAGGATGGTAGCACAGTCATTTTCTCAGGATTGTGGCTTTTGCCTCTAGTTATTCTGTTGTTTAATTGCTGTTCTGTGTCTGCATTGCCTGTGGAAATAAAAAGTTGCTGTGACTGTAGGTAGTATCTTTTGTAGTAGCTTTTGTTGTTACAGTGAGTATTTCCTACTAAACCAACATCCAGAGAAAATCCTGATGATCACAGGAGTGTATGTACAATGTTGGCATATCTGGGCAGTGGGCTGTCCCTCCACCCTGAGCATTGGAAGCTGACCACAGTAACTTGACTCCCAGCAGTGATGCACTCCAGTGTCTGCTGGAGTAGGACAGGTTGACGGTGCACAGGCTGCACAGCAGCCCTGGCACATGCTGCTCGTTATTGGCTCTCTGTGGAGCTGCTAACCTGTGCCTTGACTTAAGTTTCTTGGCTCATCTTTTCTGTTTCCCTGCTTCGTAATGCTGATACTTCCTCCTAGGTTGTAGAGGTCTGAGATTCAATAAAGAAGTGTTTCGTTCTTCTAGTGGAACGTGACTTTGAAGAGGGTACTGCTGGAAACTTGAATTGTCACTACTCACCAAGCAGAACTTGCTTTGGGTTTGTTGGCATGTGTGTGGTGTCTGAGCATTTCCACTAATGGAATGCTTATTAATTTTTATTTCATTCTGAACCAAGAATTTGTGGTGATCCTTCAGTGGTTACTGAACAGCTTGGCTGCTTTTAATTCTTCCTGCCGCCAGGGAACTCTGCATCATTTCTCTGCAAATTCTCAAAATGTTATTGAGCTGGATGACATTGCCCGTGTCCAAGCAATTTAAAGGCATTTATGAAAAACAGTTCCTTTTGAAGTATTTACAAGATTCCTTTTCTCATGCACAAATATCTTCCAAAAGACCTTGGGCCAAGAAGACAAGATATATCTCCCAGATACATACTGTCCTCTGTGTACAGAGACTGTACTCTGCTGTTGTGTAGAATTCTTCAGGAGTGAGTTAAGATAGTTCTGCAAAATGGCAAGGTGTTTTGGAAGAGTAGGTATAGGAACCTCACACCCATCTTTGACTCAGGCTCCATTGGTCCCTTTTCACAAAGAAATTGATAGAGTAGTAATTTCCACTGTGAAAGTTAAGTTATGCAGATCTCTAGAAGTGGCAGTTTAGTGCTTTCTCCCTGGGTCCACTCCTACTGCGTTTGGTCTCACTGCTACTACTGCCCATGATCTGCAGTGTCTCTGCTGTCTCTCCCAGCCCTGCCCACTCACTTTTTGGTGTTCTGGTGTGTGTGTGGAGTCCCCTCCCTCTGCTAGTGGGTAATGGTCGTGGGCTCTGTGGAGAGCCCAGGTGTCTCATGCTTGCCTGAGCCAAAAGTGCACAGCGGCTGTCCCAGAGCTACAGGCCTTGCCTGTTTGCCTGCTCTGAGGTTGGAAGTTGTAGGCCCTAAACTCTTTTTGTGTGTCAGGAACTGTTAATTTGGAGTTACTGAAGCTGAAAGGTGTTTTCCCACTGCTGTCTAAGCTGGGCAATGGTGTCAGTCCTGCTCTGTTGACATCAGCATGAGCAGATGCAGCTGCTGGCCCTGCTCTGCCCATAGTCACTCTTGAGCATTGCAGTGATTCAAACTGGACAATAGGGGTTAAAAACAACTCAGCAAAATGACAGTTGTGTTTGATTTTAACTTCACAGACTGCTGCTCCGATAAGTTGTGGAACAACCAAGGAAGTGTCTTGGAATAGGAAGCCATGAGTAGGAGGCTGGAGCAGAGCTAAACCCCAAGGTCACTGGTGTTGGAAAGGGCTTAAAAATAGGGACTTTTTAACTGCTTGGAGTGCTTTAGGAGAGCTAGAGTGTGTACAGAAGGGCACAGGGAGAAAGAAAATAAATGTTTAGGGTTTGTTTCTTTGTGTTATGATGGTACTGAACAGGAAAGCTTGGTAATTGAATGAGGAATATGCCTCCAGTTTTGTTAGGAACAAGGGAATGATTTGTGTCAGTGGTTTCCCAGACCTGTGTTAACTGGTGCAGGAAACTTTGGGGTGCCTCTCTGCTGTCTTTTATTTTTACATTCTTGCTATCACACCCACCTTAGGTTCTTCTGCACTTCATTTTTTTTCTCTCATGTGATTTTACCCTTGAGGCTTCTCTAACTGGAGCCTGCTGTCACATTTTTAAGAGTCAGCACACTTTCATGAACTCAATAAAAAGAATGGCCTAGGTGATCCTGCTGTGGCGGGGGGATTGGACTAGATGATCTTTTGAGGTCCCTTCCAATCCCTAATGATTCTATAAAACCCTGTCAGCATCATAGGATATTTGCACTCAGTTGTTTGTTTCAGCTTGTGTACCCAATGTTACGGTGACAGCTCCTGGCAAGTGAAGTCACCTAACAGCTACCTTTGTGGTAAATACCAGAATTTCTGCAGATTCCAGCTTGTTGGTACAAAGTAGAAACCAGACTTGAGGGAACTCTGCAAACATGATAGAATAGATGATGTAATTCACTGCTAGATGAAAATGGACAAGTGATACAGAGCACTTGCACAAAACAGGTTATGGGATGGGCATCCAGCTGGGCTCATGAACTTGTGTTTGCTTCCTTTGTTTGGTTTCAGACTTTGGCTTCTTGTTCTCTGGTTAATAATGCCCACATGGTAAGTTGTGGTGATGTGCTCAGTGATGCAGTAGCATCAGAGAAAGGAAGAGCTCCCAGTAAAGCTCTTGCAAGTGGTTCCATTGTCTGGAAACACCAGCTGGGTTTTGTAATTTCTTCCAAAATGTAGGTCAGACAGCTGCTGCTCCTGCAGAGGCCCTCTCATCTTTCTTCCAGCCCCTCTCAAAGTTCCAGGTGTCCTGTTCTTCCCCATAGAGGAGAGGGAGTACTTGAGCCATCGCTCACATACTGTGTCCTCCTTTCTGTTCTTAGGGTACTGTCTTTACTTTGGAATCTGAAGAGGAAGAGTATCCCGGACTCATCGCAGAGGATAGTAATGACATCTACATCCTGACAAGTGACAACTCGGGACAGGTGAGCCCCCCAGAATCACCCACAGTGACCACTTCGTGGCAGTCAGAGAGCCTGCCCGTCTCCCTGTCAGCAAGTCAGAGCTGGCACACAGAGAGCCTGCCAGTCTCTCTAGGACCTGAGTCCTGGCAGCAGGTGGCCATGGATCCTGAAGAAGTCAAAAGCCTGGACAGCAATGGAGGGGCTGAAGAAAGGAGTGAGAACAACTCTTCCAACTCAGATATTGTTCACGTCGAGAAAGAGGAGATACCAGAGGGAATTGAGGAGGCAGTGGTGTCAGCTGTCACTGCAGAGACTGTGCAGGCAGTGTTTCCAGAAGTGTCTACTTCTTTGCAGGAAGTAAAACCTCAAGCTGAAATGGCTGCTGTTGAAAAAGCACATCCCTCAGTGCTTCTGCGTACAAAACAGGAAGAGAACGGAAAAGCGGCCGAAGAGCTTGTTGAACCTGAAATCCCCATATTGAGTAAACCTATTCCAAAGTTAGCCCCATCAGATGAAAAGGCTGCCCCAGAACCTGAGAAAATACTGCTTCCAGGGGAAGAAAAAGTGGGGAAAGAGGGTTGCTTGGAAGAAATAGAAGAAAAATCCTCCACTGCAGAGGAGAAACCTATCTTGCTGCCGGAAGGGAAATCTATATTGCTGTATGGTGGGGCTGCTGCAGTCGCAATACTAGCTGTAGCAGTTGGAGTAGCGCTGGCGCTTAGAAAAAAGTAGTGGAGCTCTTGCTTGTTCTCTTTCTCAGAGGCAGAAGAGGTGGGAGAGAGAAGAGAGCATGATCCAGTTTTTGTAGTTGTGTTACCTAAAGGTTGAGCTGCCTGCTGTTTAATTAATTGGACATTTGAGTAACTTCATGGTGATGGGGTGAGGTCATTCAGTAAGCCTCCAGCTATGGACAATCATGTTTTTAGTAGAATTGGGGTGGGGACTGGTTTTTCGTGATTAAACTACCAGGGGGATTTTTAAAAAAATAAGAAAAAAAAAAAGAAAATCTGCAACTTAAAGAACTGAAGTGCAGGTGCTGAAGAAGGGGGTGCTCATATTCCAGGAACTGGAACAGAGAATCCCCAGGGAAAGGGGAGAGCCAGCTGCTGCCAACCCCTGGAGTTTTTGGCTTCTCAGACTGACCGCTACTGCAGCTGTGCTTGTCACTCCCTGTCGTGCCCCCAAGCCTTCCCAAACTAATAGCCAACCTGAGTCCTGTAGCAAGAGGCTGGTCTCCCTTTTGTCTTGGCTTCCTCTCAGGTACAGCACTGCTCCTTGTAACCTCGCAGGTTCCTCCCAAGCCCCAGTGGAACAGTGCTATTCTTACCTCTTTGCTCACACTGATTTTGGCCCCAAACATTTGCTGGATCCCCATCCTGTAAAGATGGTACATCTCTCTCTATAGCTATGTTATCCCTGAGCATCCTAGGGGAGAGGTGCGGGGCAGCTTCAGCTACCCACAAGGGTGGGAGGGACACTGCTGTTTGCTGGTTTTGAGAACTATTTGCTTCTCCACCCCTACCCAACCGACCGCACTGCCACCCTGCACTACCAGAGGTGCAAAATTCATGCTGGACATGGTGCCATTCCTGGTGCCATCCTGATCACTGCTGCAATACCAGGGTGTATTCAGCAGAGATGTGTCAGAATTTTGAGGAAGTGAGGCCAGTGCCTCCCATGCAGTTGGTAGGTTAAGCACTCTACTGTGCTGTTTCATGCCGCCAGCTGTTGCCTTTCCCAGGTTAAGCACAGAGTGTGTCTGACAGAATCCCAGACACACAAAGCAATGGATTCCAGTAGCTGAGCAAAGCAGCATTAAAGAGCTCCTTCCTTGATCTGCCTGTTCCTGACCTGACCCAGGGTGGTGTTCAGTGCAATTTCTTTTGTGACTCTCAATGTGTAATTAGCTGAACTTGGAGGCTCACAAATGAGGAGAAATCCTTCCTGCAGTTGCATCACTTCAGAAGTGTCTGGAGAGAAACCTTTCAGGTATCTCTGCATGTATTAGTTACTGTGGTTCCGGCCGTGAGCGTCCTTCTTTCGGTGCGTGTTGCTGTGTCTGTTCTTGTTTGTACAGCAGCTCTGTGGGTGAGACCTCGGGCTCTCCAGGCAAACGTATTGACTCATTCCTGAGGGTTTGTGCTGGCACTGTGAGCACTGGGGCTTAGAGCAGATGGAGGTGGGTGAGAGGGAACTGGGGTTAATGTACAGACTGAAACATGAGCTTTCCAGAAGCTGACTCTGTATAAAGCACAAAGACAAGGTACTTTATTTCTACATCACCTTATCTAGAGTACGTCTTCATCGTCTTAGGAGCCTGGATCTTAAGCGATCTGAGAATGACAAGAGTTTTAGCTCACTCTCTATTTTAGGATATTCTCGCTATGTTGTCCTGTCCCACCTGTATCCCAGGGTGCTGAGAAGTCAGTGAGAACCTGGCAGATTTTGAGGAACTGTTTTTGCTCAAGCTTTTCTGAGAGTGGATTTTCAAGAAAACTTGTTGGATTTTGAATATTGTGTGTGTGTGTGAAGGTGACTATTAGGAGGAATGATTGTCATTTATGTAGTGCTGCTGTGGACCCAGCTCAGGAGTACTAGAGTTCTGGACTTCACTGTTGACCACTGATTGCTTTTCTTCCATGTACAAAAGGTAGCAGGTTGGCCTTAACAGAAAAAGAAATCCTCTACCATGTTGCAGAATGGAACTGGCCTTTTCTTGGTGGTTTTTTCCATTTCTTGGTGCCCTGCTGGTATTCTCATTGCTGTGCTTGGTGCCCACAATGGGTCACTGGGACCTCGTACCACCAGGGACTCTTTGGAGTCTGCCTTCCCACCTCTGCAGTTCCCTCTAGTGGCCATTCCTTTCTGTGGACAGGAGAGGCATCTTCATGCTCCTTTTGTCATAGGTATGCACAAACATTTACAGTTTTCCTTAATTTTGTGTGTTGCAACAGTGTGTGTAAGTGACACCACCTGTGAGTGGACCTGGCTGTTCCTTTATGG
The DNA here is from genome assembly GCA_013397515.1 of Upupa epops. Lineage (NCBI taxonomy): Eukaryota > Metazoa > Chordata > Aves > Bucerotiformes > Upupidae > Upupa > Upupa epops. Next base: position 15,496 of record VZRI01006203.1, read on the forward strand.
CAAGGGCAGCTTTACTGCCTGCTAAGTGAAGGTAGGCCTGTCGGCTTTTGGGCATGTTCTCTGTGGGAGAAGGGCTGTTCTTGACCTACATTCTCTCCATTACTGTCTGGGACATCAATCATCTGAAGGACCCAGACACGCTCTGCACTGGGTTACTTGTGTACAAAGTGGCGGCTGCAGTGCTGGTGTAGAGAATAGCAGCTCTTCTCTGTTCGTGGCTGTTTCACTAGTGGAATGGGTGATGGGCACAGGATCGATAACCATTCATTCATGCTGGCTAGGGAAGAACCCCCTAGGATGTTGTCACAAGGAGCCTAATGAGGCATTAAATAAAGCTTGTTTTCTTCCACACACGGCAGTGAGAAAAGGTGGCAGCAGTAATAGGGAAAATAAACGGCTTTGTTTTGTGAAGCCCTTTCATGGTGAGGCGGAGGTCTGGAGTATCTGGTACTGAATGGAGCTTTGTCTGCAATGTGTTTGGGTTGATTGGTCCTTCCTTTATATTCTTATCTTTGAGAGTCTTAAGAGATGTGACCACCCCACTGACTGCATGTAGAAACTATTTTAAGCATCTCCTTCCTCAGAGAACACTGTTAGCCGAAAAGGTCAGTTATGGACTTGAGTTCTGCTGAATCCAGAGCTCAGTGGTCAGAGCAGTAGACTGGTGGGTAAGTTCAGGTGACAGTGTTCCTGAGGTCTATTTTTGCCTCCCCTATTTTCAAGCATATTGAAGCAATCCTAAACTGCAAGGTCTGCTTACCTACAGTGTGATGCAGCCTCATGGTGGTGGATCTCTAGCAGCTGGCAAAGGCTGGAGGCATGTACTTACAAAAGGGCATATGGAATTACTCTCAGTTGTGTTGCTTATCCCCTTCCCAAAAGTGCCTCAATATCTGTCCTCAAGTGGCCTGTACCTTAACAAAAAATCTACCTTACACCCATTCTTTCTTCACTTGTATCTGTGTCTGCAGCACACCCTGAAGCTGAGAGGCTATGAAACAGCAAGGACTGGCTCCCTACAATGGGTAGCATGCAGTGAAGAAAAGGCTTTCAAGTTGCAGCTAAAATGTCAGTAGTGCTTACATTGTGGCTGGGAGTTTTTGTCAGCAGGTGTTCCTGGAACAGGCTCGGGGCAAAGGCTCACAGAACCCTTTTGCTGCGTGAAAGTCCAAGACACAGAGCCATGTTCTTCCTGTCTTTCACTGTGTGAGAGCCTGGTGGACTGTGGTGTCCTGAGTCCCTTCAAATTCTGAAGATCTAGGGGGTAGGGTTGTAGCTAGCACAGCAATGTGAGCTGGGCCCTTAGAGAACTGGGAATATTACTGGGCACACATCATGCAGCAGCTTGAAAACCTCTGGTTTCAGGGCTGAGTGGGCACTGACCAGGTGTTCTAGGGCAATAACTTGCCTGCTGCAGAATACTGAGAAATAACATTTTGCTCTAAAATACTCGGTCTGGCACAGTGTATCAAGCCAGAGCCAGGAAAGCAGCCCTTCTGCAGCCTCTGTCCGTTCAGCTGCAGCTGCCTGCTTCAGGTATGCACAGCTCTCCGTGGCAGCACAGTTACTGTTCAGGATTGCACCTGCATTTGGCCACCAGGTTCCTTTGTGGCCAGTGGTGCTGTGGCTGCTGGTGTGGTGTTTGCAGTTGGGTCTTATTTTCCTAGCCTGCCTTCTGAGGAGCCCATTACTTGTCTGAGAGGCTGTCCTTGCTGTGTGAGAGCTTGGCTTTATTTTCATCCTGCATGGAGGAGCTATGCTCAGGCATCTGTGGCCTGAGGGCCACGTGAAATCTGTAGTGCAGAGGGGGCTTACTTAGGGCAGTTTCTGTTGCCAGATTTCCCTTTCCTTCCTTTTCACAGGACAGCTCGCCTAACACTGCAGGTGGTAGTCTTAAACTCACCAATGCTGTCTGATGGTCACAAATGAAAGTGCTAAACAACTGAGGTTCTGAAGTTTGGTCTTTTTCCATTGTAATGATTGTAATAAACAAAGTAATCGATCATAAACTTTCCCCACATTTCATTCCAGCTACAGTGGCATAGCAACACCAACAGAACCCAGTAAGGTAGCTCTTGTGCTTCTGGCAAAGAAACTGTAACAGTGCTTCTGCAAACATGGTCACTGAATTCCCAAACCCAGGACAGACTCATGCTGCAGAATTTGAGTGTGTAAACAGCAGAAGCTTTTGCTGTGAAATGAGGGGGGTGGTGGAAAGGTGGACACGGTCACAGCTGCCATACCTAGGTAGAGCCCAGATCTTCAGTAGAATGGCTCACTCCAGGCACAAAATACACTGAAAAGCAACTCATCCCTGTGTGTCTACTTCAGCAGGACATGCAAAAGCAGTTCCCAGTGAAATGCAGAGAGTTGAGGCACATTACCTCCTGTACCTAGTGAAGGTGGTAGCTGTGTGTTAGTTTGGCTTAGTCTGCTGAATTTCACCACTAGGAAGGCTATGAGAAGAGTTCTGCTTTGACTCCATGGAGGTGTCTGCACTTAAAGCTTTAGCTCTGTGTATTGCATAAAAAAAAGGGAGTATTTTTATGGGACTGAAGCCAGCACTGCTTGACTGTGGTAGAACCAAGCCCCAGGTCCACCCGCAGCAGGGACCGCAGGGCTTGCTCTGGGCACTGGTATGGGGCTCCCGCCTGGCACACGTGGGGAATAAAAACTGCCCGAGCATGGAAGGGGGCAGCCGTAGTGTTACCAATACATGCAGGAGACCCACAGTCCATCACCCCTTTGATCCCTCTCCTGGAGCTCAAGAATTTTGTCTTTTTTTTCCCCCACCCCTACTTAGAGCTGACCCTCTCTTGGTCTCTTAGGTAGGCTGACTTGCTTCCTCCAGGGTCAAGGTCTATGGTTCTGCTGTAGAAGTGGGGGAAGCTACAGTGAGCTTCCAGTGGAAGCTGCTTTCAATGTCCCTGCAGTATTTGCAGGGGAGGGAAGGAACACTTGATATGAACAGAACAAGCTGTGGAGGATGCATCTTACTGTTGCACCCTCAGGGGGCCCATGCCTACTTGCAACTTGCATTCTAAGCTCTTATTGGAGTCTGAACTTAAAACCCACTCAGACCAAAAGAATGCCACTCTGGATGCCTTCTACCACACTGCTTCTGGGTGTAAGAAGATAGCAACAGACTCACAGGGATGTCAGATTCTCTTCTCTGGGGGCCTGCTTGGGGGAAGAGAACCTGACTGGGTCCTCAATTCATCCATTATCCAAAGGAACTGGTCATATCGTTCCTTTAAATATGCAGGTGTAGCCCTCCAGGGGGAAAAGGTCTGAAGTTTCCTGTGCCAGTGGGTTAATAAAAGCATTTCCACCATTAACAGAAGGTTCTTCCCAGCTGCATTGTTGTACCCTCAGTTAAAATGAAGGGGTGTGTACAATTCCCCCCCTCTACTAACAGGACACTGCTGTAAGACCATGCCCCCAGTTGCACTTTAATAAACGGTACATTTTCCAGAAACTATGTGGAGGCTGGTTCTGTGATTTCTGCCTGCCCAGCCCAGCCCATCAGGCCCAGAGCATCTCTCTTGCCCCCTGCTGCATCATTAACAGATGAGTACATACACAAACTGTTTCCCCCTGTGGGGAGGGGGGTTATGTCAGATTCAAGAGTTGTAGTGCCATAAGAAACTGACAATTTTATTTAAGTTAAAAACCGAAGTATTTACATGTAATTATAAACTTCTGAGGCAGCTGGATCACAGGTGAAGCCTTTGGCACCACATGTGTAGTTACAGGTAAGTATCAACCTGAGTCTGAGACTGCTGAACCTGAGATGTAAGTTACGCTGAAGCCAAACATTGTTCCTCAAGCATATCCAGGTTGTGGTCCCTGAAATAATTTGCCCTGTACCTACCCCTGCTCTTTACAGTTTGTTCATTTTTTCCAAGTGAGCACAGGGTGTGTGGCAACGGCACACCAGAGCACCTGTATTGTCAGCTTTCCCTGGCCAGATACTGCTGCCTCCTTCAGGCTTGTTCCCTCTTAAAAGGTGATTTCCCCAAGCTCCTTCCCTTAGTGATCTGTGCTGATCAAGCATGAGGTGGTTCTACAGCCTGAGATCTTCCTGGGAAGAACTACCACTGGGCATGAGCTCAGCTGCAGCACCAGGAACAGGATTGAAGAGAGAAAGACAACTAAAGCAAAATGCTGCAACTGATAAAAACTGGGAGGGCAGGCTCTGTGCCCACAGTGTTTCCTCTGGAGGCACAAGCGAGGGTCTGCACAAGAGGGCTGCTACCTACTGCTACGGAAAAAAAAGGACAACACTAATGTAAATCGGAGGGCAAGCACTAACGCTTACAGTACTGGCAGAGCTGGCACAGCTCATACTGCTGCACTAATCAACAAGTCTAACTATCAAGCTCTATCATCTTTTCACAGCTGTATCTCAGAAGTTAAGAACAGGAAGAAGTGATTTGCATACATCAAGAACAACATCTTCAGGAATACACACTCCCCTTGCAAAAGGCTGGAGCTCACTCACGCAGCTGCAGGGAGAGAAACAGAACCAGCATTAACAACAGCAGAGCTACCTCCTGCCCTGCCACAAGCCCTGTGTCCACCTGCCCGCACCAGCCTGAACAGTCATGCCTTTGTCCCCAGCACCACCAGCCATGCTTCAACTCTGCCACATCCCCTCTCTTTCGGTGTTAATGGGCAAAGAGAGAGTCGGCAGTCTCAGGGAACAGCAGTGCCACCTCACCAGGGTGTGTGTGGATGGAGCCTTCAACCCTGCCTGTTCTAAATGCAGGACTGGCAAAGTAGTAGGGACAGGTCAGCTGGTTTCTACAGTAACTTGGCATCTGAGCACAGGGAACGTCAGCATGAATCTACATAGCAGGGGGACACTATGCCTGCTGCCTGAGAGCACTGGGGTATGTGCAAGGCAGCTGCCTTATCTTGGAGGCACTGGGTGAGCTGGGCAGCTCTTGTAGGGTGCTGCTAAGCTGCAGTGCAGCACCCCACAGCTAGGTCAGCACCATGCTATAGCACGGGAAGAACACGGCCTCAAATGCTATCACCACATTCTGAAGAGGTACCTAGTGGTAGAGTGAATGCATCCCCTCCCATCTCCTGACAATCAGCTGAATGCCCTGGCAACATCCCTGGCCTGACTGCAGCTGTTGCTTTCTCCTTACCTATGCTGCAGCTCCAACAGAACAGGAACAGAGCTGCCATTTGCCACTGACAACTCCTCATTGTTCCTCTGCTGGCAGTTTCTCGGGGACAATTCCTTCCCCCTTTTCAGTTCTGGCAAGTTCTGGGGAGTCCAGGAGACCTCAGGCCCAAAACATTTGGGAAATACAGCCATAAGAGCTGAGACTCCTTCCCTGAAGGCAGCAGCCACCTGGAAGGGGCTGCAGGGAGGAGAGGGGCAATTACATATCTCTTTGTCCCACAGAATAAACAGTTCTCTGGCTGCTGTGAGGGGGGGCAGGCAGCAACTGTGATGCGTCATCCTGAAGCCTCCCTCAGCATATCCACCTTAAATGCTCTGCAGGGACTGACTCCTTTCTGTCCAAACCTGCATTGGAGGAGGCAATGGAAATCTGAGCATGGAAATCATCAGCTCAGAGCTGGGCTACCCCTGCAGGAACAATCTAGACCCATTAAGCAGCTGCCCGTGACTCAAACAGCTGTCTGATGGCACTCACCAGTCTGACAACATAGTTGTGAAGATGCTGGGTGATGTAATTCACAGTGGTGCTGAACACACGGTGTAGAAGAGAGGGCATCGTATTTGCAATTTTTTTAGTTAAGACCATTGCTAGCACCAACATGGCTTTCTCCCGATCCATGTCTGAGGGGATGGCACGTACAAGCCCTTCCACTGCCTCTGACATGTGCCGAGTTATCTCCTGTATGGAAAGGAGAAAACAAGGGATCTTACTGCAAAACCTGTGGGAGAAAAAGAGTCTCAGCCCACACTGCCAGTAACTGATGCTGTTTTCCCCAACACCACACAGGATGTTCCTCCTCCTCGCAGGCACAGCGGCTTGCCCATACATATCCCCATGGCAGTATGCATACAGTATGCATAGAGTTGCCTGAGCTCTGTTGCTTACCCAAGACAAAAGAGACAACAGATACTACTGGGAAATTTAGATAGCACCTTCTACACTCAGTGCAACAGCTCCCTCTTGCCCAGGATTCACACCAGGCCTGACAATTTCCTAGCACAGCACTGAAATCCTGGGGATCCCAGGAAAGCGCAACACACCTTGAGGGCAGTGAAGATCAGGGGTGCAGCTGAGGTGCCAAGAAAGCCAAGTGAGTTTCATATAAAAGCCTTCACACGGGGGAGCTAGGAGGTGTCCAAACAGAACCACACTGCCTTGTTCCAAAGGTCAGCAGATCAGTTTTCCAGGAGGGGCAGTGTGCGTTTGACACACTAAGCCACACTACTCATGTGAAAAAGCAAGGTCCATCTGGTCACGAGTTGGCTTTGTTGCAGCCTCATCAAAAGACTGAAAGGCTAGGCAATGAAATTGGAAGGCCTGAAACTTAACTGGGTTGAAAATGAGAAGGGGAATAGTCAGACATCGCTGGAATCAGTCTGTGGAGGTAACATCAGAAACATCCCCCACCATAAAAACAACCCAAAACTGAACTAATTTCAGCAAAGTGATTGAGCTTGTAGGGCACAGGAAGCTATTGTAGGCAAAGTTTAACCAGCAAGTCATCACTGTGTTGACAAAGGGGCCAGAAAGTCCCTGTGGAAGCAAACTGACTTTTGATCCAGATATGATCAACTCCTCAAAGAAAAATGGATGACTATAACAAGGGACTTCAAACTCCCCTTTCAGAGCAGAGAGAAGCTAGGCCAGAAACATCACAACTACTGGTGGGAGAACAACTGCATCAGACGTAGAGATGCTACCTGGGGAGGCCTTCTCAGTGGGTCACCCATCTGCTACTTCCAAAACTGACAGCCTATAAACTGAACAGTTGTGCTTGTGAGTGAGAGGACAAGCAGTGAGACACTTTTGTAGTACAAGTCAGGCTTCCGGCACTGATACTGCTCAAGCTTCACCCACATGATGGGTGAATAAAAAATAAATATATAAATAAATAAAATACCATATAAATAAAATACCATATATATAAATAAATAAAATACCAGATGCAGTGCCAACACCCAGAGATCCTGAGGACAAATACTAAGCCTTGACCAGACAGATGATTTTCAGAGATAAGTCACTGGACCAATAAAATGAGGACAAAATGCCTCTGAAATGAAAGTCCTCCACAGCTACCTCAGTTCCACCGTGTGCATAAAGGAGATGAACCCAAGGAACTCGGTTTGCAGTGCAATAGCCACTATAGCAGCGCTGTATTTAACGAATCTTCAAAAGGTCTTTGGGCTGAATGCTAAAATGGCAGTGATGAAATCAAACCTGCTGCTTCAAAGTCACAGTAGGAAGGACATACAACATTTAGATGGGGAACTGCTAGTCAGGTTGGGATTTTTCCACTCACCTCTGCAGACAGATTCTCATTCAGAAAGTGCTGCACTAGTTCATTCACTACTCTTGCTTTGATTTCCTTATCAAACTGGTCTCCAATTTCAGCAAGCTGAGCAGCAATGATCTGGACAACTTCATTTACCTCAGGGTCAAGTGCTGCCAACACATACAGTGGGGTTTAGTTCACAGGCTGCAGGCATATGAGGTTTGGGGCAGGTAAGCTGACCCACACCATTTTGCCTATCTTCATCACCAACCTCACTGCTACCCCACCCCCATCTCAGTGCGTTCATGAAACCTCTGTGCATTACAACTCCCTTGCATGCACTCAACTCACCAGAGACAGTCTGCAAACAGGATTTTTATCTGTTGTTTAGATAAAGTGAAGAAGTGAAGCCTCACTTGCCCCAAAAACACCCGGGGAGGTTAGAACATCTGCTACCAATATTTGTACATGACAGCTACAGCCTATACCTACTTAAAAGAAGGCAAGTAAGAGTGAACAAATGCATTTTCAAGTAGCTACTGGCAGGACCTACCTCTCAAGCACCTTCTAAAACACAGCATCTCATAGAATGGTTGGGTTGAAAAAGATCTTTAAAGGTCATCTCATCCCTGTTCACTGCAAGGGAGTTGGAAGTCTTCAACTAGACCAGACTGCCCAGAGGTCCATCCAACCTGACCTTGAATGTTTCCAGGGATGGGCCATCTACCACTAATCTGGGTAGCCTGTGCCAGTGTTTCACCACCCCGTTGTAGAAAATGTCCTCCTTATACTTTTTTCAGCTAAAACCATCATCATCATTTTGTGGCAAAGCTTTCTATTGTCACTTGGCCCAAGAGACCTATGCAGATTTGTATCAGGGAGGGTTATTTGCTGTAGCAGTTCCTCCTTACCCTGCTTAGGTTGAGGGTCAACATGCCATGCTTGATAAGAGGCAACAGCCACCCTGCGGATGGCCAGTGAAGCAGGAACAGTACCAGAAACCATTTGAGGAACAGTTTGCATCATACCTGTAGAGCAGAGAGGACCCAAAACCAGAAAAACAGCTGTTCCAAAATTGTAGCCCACATACTGATACTACCTGAGGAGAACTGTGCTTAGTATCATACCCGTGAAAACACCTGTCTGTAGTGCTTGGCTTTACAGCCCTTGTCTGAGCCAGTGCAGACAAGACCCTAGATGTGCTCTAGGAATCCATGGAGAGATTAAGGGCTAAGCAATAGTTGCCTTATCCTAAGTGTTAAACCCACAATCACCTCCACAGCCTGCACAGAAATGTCTCCATGGAAAAAGCATTCATCCTCTGAAACAGGAGCAGTGAATATGGGAGTAGGGGAGAGGAAAAACACTTTCACAGAACCACATGTCATAGAGAAAGAGAGCACTCACCTGGCTCACCATTCTGCATGTGGCCACTTCGATTGCCATCAGTCTGAAGTTCCATATCATCATCATAGCCACTGCCTTTCAAACACATAATCTCCTCATTTTGCAGGGAATACAGCTGCTCTCTGAACTTACAGTCAGAGGACACATCCAGGAAGGAGTACAGCAAGACACATTCCATCTGGACAGATCCATTGATCTTAAACAGAAGAAAATTACTGTTAAGCACATGCCTAGCAAAATCCCACTGAAGAAACCCACACTTATGCTGCTTCCCAACTCTGAACACACTCCTCTTGCTGCTTTTGGGCATCCTGAACAGCACTAGCCAGGGAGTCTACAAGGTTTCAACCACACACTAACTCCCAGATGAATGCCAACACAGAAGTGCCTGATGGTCAGTGACAGAGGGCTTTGACCATACAAACTATGGTAGGAAAGTCAGCTCACTGCATTTCCAGCTATAGCAATGACAAACTCTGATCAAGGCTGCTCCTCTGAAAGNCTGAATACACTCCTCTTGCTGCTTTTGGGCATCCTGAACAGCACTAGCCAGGGAGTCTACAAGGTTTCAACCACACACTAACTCCCAGATGAATGCCAACACAGAAGTGCCTGATGGTCAGTGACAGAGGGCTTTGACCATACAAACTATGGTAGGAAAGTCAGCTCACTGCATTTCCAGCTATAGCAATGACAAACTCTGATCAAGGCTGCTCCTCTGAAACTCAGCACAAAGCACTCACCTTCCCCTATTCAGGCATTCATGTTTGGAAGGCTCTGACCCATGTGTTTGGGAGCTGGGCATTCTTCCCATGCACAGCAAGCCACGTGAATGTAATCCAAGCACAGCAGTAATAAGGTGGGAAACTTAACAGCATAAGCCCGCTACAGACCCCAACATCTATGTTACCATATCTATGCCACAGAACCTATATCACCTAGGCAGCAGCAGCTAAACGGGTACAAAACACTAAGGATGGGTTGGTTACTTGACAGAAGATGGGTGGAGAAAAGTAAAACCAAACAAAAAGAAGAGTCCAGAAAAGGAGACAAATGGCAATAAGGTATATGACCAGGTTCTGTGTCTGAGCATGCGCATTCAGGTAACAAAGCTCACCAGGTGACCCAACCTCACCACAGCACTGCTGAGTGACCCAGACAACTAATCATGAGGTTGATGTTCAAAAGGTTTGTATTTGCTCTGCTCTTCCACATACACACCCTATGAGCAGGTGCAGTGGAGAGGATGACGTTTCCATTTCACTAGTAGTTCAATGTCATTATAAAATTTGAGTGTGATAAAACAGAACCCTCGTAATTGCATTTAGTTGTACACAACACCACAACAATAAAATAAAACCACAGTGGTGTCTATTAATTTATTAGTATCATCAGTTTGTGGCTTCATCAACAAGGATTGTAGCCTCTTGAACAGCTACATCTCCAGTCAGCAGTTCCAAGGGGCAGTGTCACACCATGGGGTATGAAAGACATAGCTTACTAAGTTGTTTGTCTTGCCTGTACTCAGAGCAGTGTCAGAGCTCCTGCAGGAGCTCTGGGGCAGGTGAGCATGACATAGGCCATCTCAGAACAAGTGCTCAAGAGAACCACCAGTCACTGTGAACCACTGATTTGTGCTGTTTGATTCTAACCTGTTCCATGATGGATTCAGAGACAGAGCAGCTCTTGTCACCCTCTGTTTCAGACCAGAGGTCTTATCCCTGCAAAGGAGTAAGAAAAAAGGTGAAAGGAAAAACATCGCACACATCATCTTGCACTAATGTTCACGGGTCTGGCTATGCCTTGTAGAAAATGACCTTACCAGTGACGTATGCCTGTTCTAAGACAATAGCAGACATAAAAACAGGCTGAGAAAACCATAATTTGTCCAGCAAAAAAGTGCCCTGCTCAAGTGAATTAGGCGCAAGAAACCCCCTCCTGCCAGAGATGCACAGAGCACAGCAGAGTGACATAGCTTTGAAGACCAGCTGCTAGGTTAAGAGGTGATGCTCAGGAAGGAAGGACCAACCCTTCCTAGCACTAGAGACCAGAATGGAGAGAATGGAAAGCAGTGCTATCCCAGAGGAACGCCTGTGAACACCTGGTGAGAAAAGGAGAGCTACTTGGGCCTGTGTGCACAGCAGTGTATTCTGAAATGAAACACTCAGCTCACATGGCTGCACATCTGCAGGATGCTCTAGATAGAACAATCTTATATCCCTTCAGGGGCAAACCCAAATGAGGATCCCAACAGAAAGAGCCTTCAGGTGAACTAATGGCTGCAAGACTGGTGAAAAACCCAAGCAGGGCTTTGGGTTTTTCAAATCACAGGCTTCTATATGAAGATGCCCATCCTACAGGCAGCAGGAGGGGAAAGGATTTTGGGGCAGGGGTTAGCAGGGCTCGTTGACTGAGCTTTAAACTACATATGAAGGGGGAAGGGGCAATAACTGGCCTTGCTAGTGAGAACTCAGCATAGTAGCTCACTTATAGGGCCTATGGCATCACAGATAACCAACCAGGAGGTCTGCCACCCCTCAGTGTTGAAGAAACTGTGTCCTTGGCTCCCTCCTTGAAACGTTCACACACTAATGCACACAGCATGGGCAGTAAACAGGAGGAGCTGGAGGCTGCTGTACAATAGCATATAAATCAAGATATGGTAGCCATCACAGAAACCTGGTGGGACGACTCCCACAGCTAGAGTGCTGCAATTGATGGGTTCCAACTTTTCAGAAGGGATAGGCAAGGGACAAGAGGTGGTAGAATANTTCCAACTTTTCAGAAGGGATAGGCAAGGGACAAGAGGTGGTAGAATAGCCCTCTATGTTAGGGAGACACAAAGTATAGAACTTAATGAGGGTGAGGATTGGATGGGCCTTATAGGTAAGAATCGGGAGCAAGGCCCGCAAGAGGGATTTTTCTGGTGATAATCTGTTATAGACCACCCAACC
>VZRI01006205.1:936-48253 GCA_013397515.1 Upupa epops
ATCAGTACTGGGACCAGTCCTATTCAATCTATAAATTAATGAGTGGATGAGGGATTAGGGTGCACTGCCAGCAAGTTTGCTGATGACACTAAGCTGAGTGGTGTCACTGACACCCCAGCAGACTGTGCTGCCATTCAGTGAGACCTGGACAGACTGGAAAGCTGAGCAGAGAGGAATTTAATGAGGTACAAGAAGGGTCAGTGTAGAGTCTGGCATCTAGGCAGGAACAACCCCAGGTACCAGTGTAGGGTGGGGACTGACCTGTTGGAGAGCAGTGTAGGAGAAAGGGACCTGGGGGTCCTAGTGGACAGCAGGATGTAAGCCAGCAATGTGCTCTTGTGGCCAAGAGGGCCAACAGTATCCTGGGGGGGATCAGAAGGGGAGTGGTTAGCAGCTTGAGAGAGGTTCTTCTCTCCCTCTACTCTGCACTGGTCAGATTGCATCTGGAGTATTGAGTCTAGTTCTGGGCTGCTCAGGTCAAGAAACACACAGAGCTACTGGAGGGTGTCCAGCGTAGAGCAACAAAGGTGATGAAGGAAGTACAACAGTTCCCTGACGAGGAAAGGCTGAGGGAGTTGGTTCTCTTGAGCTTAGAGAAGAGGAAGCTGAGGGGTGACCTCATGAATGTCTATAAATATGTGAGGAGTGGGTGTCAGGAGGATGGAACCAGGCTCTTCTCAAGGTCATCTGGTGATAGGACAAGGAGCAATGGGTGCAAGCTGGAACAGAGGGGGTTTCATATAACTATCAGAAGAAACTTCTTCCCGGTGAGGGTAACAGAGCATTGAAACAGGCTGCCCAGAGGGTTGTGGAGTCTCCTTCCCTGGAGGTGTTCAAGACCTGCCTGGATCTGTTCCTGTGTGACTTGTTGTAGGTGATCCTGCTGTGGCAGGGGCATTGGAGTAGATGATCTTTTGAGGTCCCTTCCAATCCCTAATGATTCTATGATAGGTGTAGTTGCCTTCTCTGTCCTCATCATCCCAGCTGTGGCTGGTAGCCACTGAGGTGGGTAACACTGTTTTCTATGGACCTTTTTTACAAGTCCATCATTAAATGCCAGAGTAACAGTGAACAAGTCATACAGCCATCTACCAAGGGGCCTGATCCTGTTGTTCCCTCTGTACAGTAATCTGTGCTGTTCAGTATTCTCGGTATAATTTTTTTGCACAGCAGCATTTCAAGTTTTCTTGAACAATAAGATTTTATTTTTGTAATTTCTGGGGTACAAGGTTTGGAAGCAATGGTAAAGAAAATATGTTTCATATTTACCTTCCTGAGAATACAATGTGGAACTGTGAACCTGCCCGGTAGAAGTCTAACAGGTTTATAGTCCACTGTTGGCCTGAAGACCTTCTAGGACCACACTGAAGGAAATGTATTGGTCTGATATATCATGCTGTGTGTCTGTCATGGCTATCACTATTGATTCTAAGTGGATGCTAAAATCCTACTTTTCTGGAGAAATACAATGCCAAGTTCTCAATGGTTAGTGCTGAGTAATGCCCAGGTGGCAATGACTGCAGTGTTTGTCTTGGAGTCTTGTCCTAGCCTAGTTTGGTTTAGTTTTGGTTTCAGTTTTAGTTGGTTTGTCTTGCCATGCAGCTTTAGACCGATGTTGCATCTTGGCTTCTTCTGTTTTAAATAGTTATTATTGCTAACCATTAGTTTGTTTCATGGCTTTATTTATGAGCTGGCTTAGTTAATTTGTGAGTGATGGAATCCCTATGAAGTGAAGGTAAAGGAGGTAATTACTTGTCATTTCTAAGTATCATAGGTTTTTTTACTTAATTCTGGGGTTTGTTGGCCTGGCCTTCATAGCTCACAATGAAAATGACAGGTTTTCATCCAATGTGTCCCTGGATTATAGGAGTCTGGTTAACAGATTTCCTCGTCCTTACTTACAGACTGTCATATACTGGTCATCCTTAATGCTGCCAACAAACAGTCAGATTTGCACATGTAACCTAGAATAAGCAAAATAACATTTGCAGGTAAAAAGACAATAAAAATCAGAAATCTGCCCAAGGGAAATCAGATAATTCTGCTCAGGAGCTTCCTTCCTGAGCTGAGGAGTCAATACAAAAAGACAGAAGGAAGAAATAGGAATGAGAAGAATGGGTTAATTAGAAATTGCAGAAAGTGGGCAACTGAGAAGCCTTCAAAATATCTGAGCACCAGAGCCTTCTGCTGAAGTGCAGGAGTTGGTAGGAATGCTGTGAAGGTCTGTTCCATTTGGGAGTTGGAATAGATGACCTATAGAGTTCCCTTCCAACCCAATACATTCTATGCTTCTATGATTTGTAACCTCTGTTGTCCCTTGTGGGGCCTTCAAGCACTGACATGGGGTTCAGACAAAAGTCAAAGGTGCTCTGATTGTTATTAAGGAAGCAGAACAATAAGACTAGGTGGAGAACTGCTTTTAAACAATGGAAAACTGTCCTGAAAGCTTTTGATATTTAATTCATTATTTACCTAAAGATAACCAAGCATTTCCCGTCGTGGAGACAATCAAAAGAGAATAGACCAGATGCTCTAAATGCAAGTCCCATTCCAAATAGAGCAGCAGCCTGAGAAATCTTTGTGTCTAGCACTCACTGCAGTCCTACTGTGGGGAAATGAGACTTTGGGCAAAGAGTCATTCTTCTTGACATAAAATGTCTAAGAGGATCTTGTCATGGACCACAAACTCCATCTTTAATGTTATATGAAAGACACAATCTTTTCTTCGTAAGAAGCATTCTGGACTTCTGATCCAGAATGTCTGGAGGATCACTATACCAGGTCTGCCAGACCTTGGGTTTCCTCTGGAGACTTCTCAGCAGGGCTCTGTCTCTCTGTCTGTCTGTCTCTCTGACCTTGACTGATCTAAGGGAGTCACAGCCCAAATTATCTACAGTAAATCAGTAGTTGGTGGGACCCAGTTTAGTTCAGAATGGGCTTTAAAAAGAAATTGTCCCAGGTTGAAAATAAAAGGCTGCCTGGCCTTGATAGGTCTTGTTGGGTTGGTAACTGCAATGTTAAGCACACTAACCAGCCCTCAGATAGAGTCTACCAGGCAATGAAGTAGCTTAGGGAAACAAAAGGTTTCTATTAAATCTACATTCAAGAACAAAAAGGAGAAAAGCCCAAACAAGTGAAGCAAACAAAACAGATACTATGTCACAGCACCATTACATACCTTCTGAGGAAAGATGGGGAAACCATTCTGCACTGGTTTTTGACTTCAGGCAGAATCCCCTGGGGAAAAGGGAGACACATTGCAGAAAAAGGGAGGATCACCCCGCAGACACTTCGAACTCCAATTCCTTGACATTCTACCGAAGGTTAAAGAATCACAAGTCCTTTCAGCTTCTTGCATGGATGGTTTAGTCAGCTGAAAAAGCAAATACCCCTCTGGGCTCTTTTCTCCCACTTACTGAAACATTTACCAGTATTTCTCAGTGGCAGCTGTAACAATAACTTTCTTTTTCCTCACCACTCAGTAAGTTAACAGGGTGGCGACCACATGTTCAAAATGGTAGCCCGCAGGGGACACAACTGGAGATCCAAGATGGTGGTGACTGCATGGCAAGGCCAGGTGACAAGAACAAGATGATGGCCAAAACAGTAAACCAGCAGGAGCCTCCCTCTTCTGTGGTCTCAGGGCTTTCCTCTTTGCGGTTAGCTTATCACTCTGGCATCTTCAGGCAAATTGATGACATAGCTCTGCTCGGCATGGGGAAGGAATCAACACTGGTGGTCTTGTGCTGTGCCCGCATTGTGCGTAGCTCTGCAGCTACTGGCATGGCTCCATAGCTCTGGCTGGTGGAAGCAGATTGGGCATTCTGCCACCATGCTCCACCATGCCAACCACCATGCCCAGCTCCATGCAGGCAGGGGGAGCATGCTGGAAGCATCTCAGCCTTGGACCCTGGGGAGAGGGAGGCAGGGCTGGGATGAGCCATGGCCAGCTGCCAGCCCCCACCCTCTGAGAGGCTGGAGCTGCATGGGTATCACAGCCTGCTTGGGGGTGGTCACACCTGCCTTTTCCCCACTCCTTGTGCAGCCCCACTTCTGCTAGTTCTTGAGATTGTTAGTACCATTGTGGTCCTATCAAGAGCTAATACAATTGGTACTTGGTTTTTAAGCTTCAGAACGTGCAGCAGATGGTTTATCCTGTGTACTATTTCTAAAGTCTTAAACTTGATTACGCATTTTTATTCAAATGTTCTACTCTTTCAAAGGACAGAATAGTACAATCCTGCCCAGGGTATCTGGAAGCAGTATAGAAGTACAAATACTGCTGGCAGCCCACTGCTGTTATTTTTGCAGTTTATTTTAATTAGCAACCAAGCCTAAATGTAATTTTTCAACTCTGTATTTTTTTGTTCCAAATTTTTAATGCCTTCCAGATCCACTCCAGGTTCGTTAGACTGGGTGGTGACTAGGTCTTAATTTTGATCCAGAGGAAACTGCCATGCCCATTCTGAGCATTCCTTATTTGCCTTTTCATTTTTAGCTACATTTTGTATTGCGTTTCCCCTGCGGAGGCACTGAGGTTAAAGCCTGGAATCAAGCACACTATAAAATTACTGCATCAGCACTACCACTTGAAAGTCTCTGTTGTGTACTTGGCTCTGTCTTAGTGAAACCTCTGCTCAACCGCTGTGCAGAATCCTACATAATATGTAACTCAGCTGGGGAAGAGAAAGAAAGAGAGTCGGATGAGAATACGAGTCACTCACTATTTACCTGGTTACTTCTGATCCAGAATTCACCTACTGAGCCCTGAAATGCAAAGTGGTAACAGATTTCCCTTGTAAATGAAACACTAAAAACAACCCTCCCGTCTTTTTAGTATTTTCTGTGCCAAAAGGTTCCCCCTGAAAGTGGAAGTGTAGGAGATATGGCTGCTGTTGTGTTCAGGTCTGAACTGTGTACAGTGCCATGGATGGGCTAAATTCTGGGCTAATGACTGATATTCTGTGTATAGAAATGCTGTGTCTTTGAAATCCCACACTGCACCTTCTTGGGGAGCTGGAAACATGGAGAGAAAGTCCTTTGCAACCTTCACAGTTAAGATTGATGATTGCTAGTGGGTTTTCATAGCAAAATGAAGATCTGATTGTAGCTCTGATGAGCCCCAAGTGACACAGGCACAGAGGTGGTCTGAGCTTGGTAGTTGGCTACCATGTGTCTAGCTCAGGAGCCCCTCAGGGTGCAAGTAAATCCATCTCAGGCCATTTGCATTTGCGAGGTGAGTAGCAGTAGCTTCACAGCCAACACAGACTCCAGGAAACCATGCTGTCATGTCCTTTTTTGCCAGTTTGCTTTGCTTTCTCCCATATTTGTTGGCACCACTGCCAAAAAAACCCTCTTCTCTGCTAGCTCAAGTAGCAGAGGGCTTTGCTTCTGGTGGCGGAAATGCCAGGGTGATGATTTATCCAGTAAAAGCCTTTGCACCACAGTTATCCTGACAAACCCTGTTTGTGAGTCATCTCAGACCATCTCTGGCAATGTTGGGGATTAAAGCAACGGAGCGTCTCCGTGTGTGAGGGGTCACAGGTTGATGTCTGGGTAATTGTCTCAAGTGTATTGCTGAGTGCACTCTGAAATAAGTGCCATGTGGTAGAAGACAGTTGCCAGTGGGCCACTGCTGCTCCTGCTTTTGCATTCTGTCCTTCCCCTGTGCGTGTGTGCATATTGCATATGTGTGAAACAACCAAGTCCTGAGCAGGTTGCCTTGGTAATCTGCAGATGCTCCATCACTGGGAGTGTTCAAGGCCAGGTCAGAAAGGGGGTTGAGCAACCTGGTCCAGTGGGAAGTGTCCCTGTCCTTGGCAGGGGCATTGGAACCAGATGATCTCTAAGGCCCTTTTGAACTCAGTCCATTGTGTGATTCCTTGAACACAGGAATGTGTGGTATGCCTGTACTGCACTGCTAGATAACTGCTGTGCTGGGGTCCTGTTGGCCTTTGTGGCAACACTGACTGTTTCCAAAACTGAAACCCTGCAACCAGTGTCAGAATTGTTCCAGCTCCTGTCTGGAGAAGGAATGTCCCTCTTGCCAGCAGGGACTTGTCTCCAGAGAAAGTCATTGGCTTCTCCCTTCTCAAGATGTCATGAAGCAGCAGCCTCCAGTCCCCAGACCTCATTGACCCTCTTCTGAGAATACTCTTGACTAGAAATAGGGCAGCAAGGCCAAGAAGCCATGCTGTCCCAGCAGGCAGCTGGCAGCGAGGAGGCATCGTGTTCCCAGCGTTACTTTTTTTCCTGACGTTAAATGAATCAACAATGGAGTGTTAAAGCTGTACCTTCTGTCCTAGCCACAGTTAGTGGAATTGTGTTCCTGATTCAAAGCATAATCGAAATGTTTACTAATCCTGATTGAGTTTCTGGTTCTTCCTGCCATCTTATGTTCCACTGCCTTTTCTTCATTCCAGCACCGTTTTTTTCTATCATGTTTGCTCTGTGCCATGGCTTCCACAGACCCTGTCCAGTGCTAGGGGTTTCTTTAGTTGGCTGCAAAGTGCACTTTGAATTTTTTGCTCTTCCTTTATTAATATGTTTGCTTACTTACAGAGGAACCATGGGGGGGACAGAAACTTTGCTTCTTCATTGTGCTTTGGTATTCTGACCTTCTTCTCATACCACTTCCTATGGGATGGCAGAGAACAGACTCAATATGCCACAACTTTCTCCTTTCTGCATTGTGGAAACGTGTGAGAGTCTCTGGACTGCTGACAGCACCGTCTGGCTGACACCGGGTTGTCCTGGCCTGTGTCCTTTACTTTTGGTTTCTTGGAAAGCAGAACAATTTGAGTCTTGCAGTTTATTGATTGTGCAACATTCTCCAATGCAGCGGGTGAATCCATGCCAAACGGAAGTGTTGTCCCACAGTACAAACCAGCACTGTGTCTGCATCTTCTTCTGTCAAGAGCACTAAAGAGGCCAAGCCAGAGAATTGGAAAGGGGACATTTGTAAAGTGTGGGCTCTCTACTTCTTTGTGGGGAGTGATGAGAGGGGAGTGTGAAAAAATGCTGTGAAGACAAATGAGTTATAAAAATTATGTTGCAGACCCAAACTGGCCCAAATCCTAGCTTTTTCTTACTGTTTTCTTCTCTAGTGCAGGATCTGAGGAAGAGCTCAAATATTTCAAATTTTTCCAAGGGACAGGAAAATCTGAAAACATTTATACTGAACTTTTTATGGGAAATCTTTCTGATAATCTTTGCTCTTCAGTGCTACTGGCCAGAAAAGCTTTATCCACCTAACAGTAATGTGTGCCAGTGTAAGGCCCATGCTCTTACCTTGGGCAAGTTCTCAAGTCACTATTCAAGGATCATTCCTTTACTTGTTGGGCAGGAGGCAGGGTGCCACTTTGCAATGCCAGCTGCACTCCGCTGCAGACCTCCACAGGGGAAGAGACCTATGGAATGACAATGAAAATTCTTATGGGTGCACAAGTGTGGTACAACACACTGACTACATGACAACAGTTTCTCCCTTCTCTAAAAAATCATCAGGGAACTGATTTAAAGCAGCAATAAGCATTTTGGGAGGCAGTAGAATGATCAAAGTACAGTAAGTATTACAGCTGTTTTCCAAAGTGTTTTATTCACAGGGTGAGCATGTCTGTCTCTGCGTGATGAAGCTGATAGTCACACAAAACAGTGTTTCATGGGTCAGCAGGGCCAAGATGCTGGAGGTAACTTTGATATTAGTCTTTCTCTGTAACCATCTGTTTGTCATCATCAATAACATTTCCAATGATTTACCACCCAGATTCTTGCTTGATCTCTGTCCAAAACTGATTGTTTGAAATGTTAAAATAATTCATCAACCATTCCTGAAGCTGAGTTTGGGGGCCAAGTAAATAATATCAAGTTAAAAAGGAAGTTTCATAGGTTTTATTCTCTCTAAGGAAAAAGCTGGTGAGACAGAAGGAACTGCCTAAGGGTCCAGAAGCAGCCAATGCTGCTTTAGTTTGTTTCTGAATAGAAAAATAGCCCTTGAGGAAAGACATCACGTGAGCCCTGGAAGAACTCAGCAACTATGTGCCATGATGAGTTCCAGTGGGTGCCTACATCCTGGGCCTGGAGGGAGGAAACTGAGGGAGCAGGTGGGAACAAAAAAAAAAAGAGAGTCATTTGCAGAGCAAAAGGTGTGTAAGGGGTTTGTTCCTTTTTTCACTTGATCTTTCTTCATAGACTGTGAGCACTGCTCACTCTCCTCTTTAGTTGTGATACTCATCCTTACTCTAGCTTGTTCCTTGCCCAGCAAGCTTGGGTAAGGCAAAGTATTTCCAGGGAAAAGGGATCCTACTTTGCTGCCTACTTTATGAAAGGTAATTTATGAAAAGGACTGCCTCTCTAGAGGAGAGGCTTTCTCAGGATGCAAACACTCCTAACATGGGGTACCATGAATGAAGAGAAACCCTTCCCAGGTCAGAGTGGAAATAACTTCCACTGCAGTCAAATATTTAAGTTATCCACAATCCTTGTCTATCACAGAGCTTGGTTTAAGCTGATGATAATTTTCCAGCATTATTTAGCAGACCTTGAATAACTGGTGACCAGACATACTTTAATCTGGGGGAGTCATGGCTGAGGCTTGGCCAGTGGTGCAGTGGGCTCATGCCTAAGCAAGCAGTGGTGACCGTTTTGACTGCACTCCAGAGGCACCGAGAGACTCAAGTCTGAGAAAAATGTCTACTCCACCAGTCCATGAGAGAATCACACAAACGAAATTGAGGGGGGCACAGGAGCCTAGGGAATGCAGGAAGGACTGGATTCAAAGACCAGGTACCTGAAGGGGAAAAAGGGAGGCTGGGTGATGAAAATATCCGAATTTTGTTCCTGTTATATTTCCATGGGATGGAGGGCAGAGTGCACACAGATGTGGAAGAAATACAGCTTTGAAGATAAAGCAGTAGTACAAATCTTACGTCAGGAGCAAGAGCTCCTCTGCAGATGGTAGACTATTTGCAGAAACAAATTGTCAAAGTCTTGCATATCGCCAGGCACTATCTGGTGAAGAGAAGTGGAAAAAGAGCCCCTTGTTACCAGGAACACATTTCATGTTCCCCTGAAGACAGGCTTGGGTACAGTCCCAGCCACCCTGAGCCCTGTGCAGCTTCTCTGACAGATGTTGAGCAACTGTCAGTACCTAATGATTTGGGTGGAAACGAGTTGTTTCAGTGCTTTCTGTTCTCTTGCTGAAACCACTGCTGAGTGATCTTCCAAACATAGAAGCATAACTAATGACACGTCCCTTACAGGTTCAGGTTGCTGCCAGCCCTACTCCATCCTCAAACCCAGCTGTAGACAGATGTTTCCTAGAAAGGGCTGGGAGAGGCTCAGAGAGGAGGTGGGTTTTGTGGGGTAAGAGAGTGATAAGCAGTGAAGACAGAACAAGCAAGAGAGAAGCAGCATGTAAAAGATTTCTGTTGTGTTTTGTTCATGAACACAGTTTTGTGTTTGTAAGATAAGCCAAGCCCCAAGGAGAAGCTGATCCCAGGCTCTGCGGGTGGTGTCAGCCCTTCCCCAGTTGCAGAGACGGGCCAACACTATACAGTGGAGTGTATTTTTGTATGTGTTTGTACTGCTTCATAATGTTGGGTTTTTTAAGCCTTGACATATGCTTTGCCCTAAGGGATGAATATTGGTTGCACTATATTTGTCAGCGCAAAACAGAAGGCTGTACAGGAGTGAGCTGGTGAGTAAAAGTCACAGCTCTGTGCAGGCTGCATGGCACTGGCCTTGTCATGCACAGCAGGCAGAGTGAGACGATGTGTCTGGTCCAGTTTATTGCTGTAACTGCAGGTTTGGTGAAGGGGGAACATTTGGGGTTGTGTACAGCTGTGGATGCCAGGTTTCATAACCATTTCCTCCTCATCAAATGATGTTCCAGGTGAGAGAAGGAGGGAGAAGCACCCACTGAGTACTCACACAGCAACGCAGGCCCTTGTGCACTGCATTTGTCTGCCAGTAGCCTAATTCTACAGAAATTCCGTGCATTAGGCTACCCATATGTTTTTGCCAAAGAGAAGCAGGTGGCGGCCCCCAGATGCTTTAGAGATAACACCAACCTGTTGAACGCTACAGCCTCTATGCAGAAGTTTTGTTGATTGAAAGGAACCTTTAAATTAGGAAACCTGGTCCACCTGTTTTTTTCTCCCATAATATCTTCCTTTTTCTTCTTATAGAACAGTGAATTAGTGAATTTGCCAGTCCTGGTGCCATGCATCCTTGGATGAATGCTGTGGAGGTTCCTTTCTTTGGTGTACGTTTGTATTTTAACTGCAGTTGGTAGTTACTTAGTCAGTAGACTCAGTGGTACAGCCTCAATTCCTCTCTGCTTCCTAAAATGCTCTTGGATAGCTACATTATGCTGCCCTTTTAAAATGTCTACTGCCCTGGGCTTCTCTATGACAGCAAATTATGCTGTTAGAAACTAATAAAGAGTGGTGGTGATCAGCAATGATAGAAGAAAGATGGGTTGGACCCCTGTTGCTGCAAGTTGTAGACTTGCCAACCCAGTTACTTTCTGGAAGCATCTTATTGTTTTTATTGTCCTTATTGTCCTTTCAGTGATACCTTCAGTTGTAGGCATCTGGCTGCTGTATAATACCAGGCAGATTTGTGCACCCATGATAGTCCAGCATACCGAGGTTTGAAAAGGAGCTGCTGCACATTCATGAGGCTCCCAGCATGGGTGGATATCATAGAATTGCAGGAAGGAACCCATGTTAGCCAAGATCAGCTGCTCCACTGCGAAACGAGTCTGCTTTGAAGCTGCTTCACTCAGCGACTTGCTGTGTGTGTGAACAGACTGGTTTTGCATTCCACTATCTGACCTCATCGATGCTGAGAGGCCTGAGTTATGGCAAGCCTGTTTCTGCACTGTGCAGAGCTCAGGGTCCTAGCTAATGGAGCAGTGAACCAAGATACAGTATCAGTACAGGTAATACTGAAAGATTACCTGCTTAATCAACACTAGAGGAAATTGTCACAGGTGAAAGATGATCCAGGCTTTGCTTCTCTATCATACAAACTAAGTGGAAATTGTCCTCTGTAAGAACATCAGGTGTGTTTCCCTGCACATATCTCACAGGACATGATAAATACACTTATTTTCCATGTACATGAAGAAGTCCAGAGACATGAATTATTTTAATGTCTGTGGTGCTTGAGTTCAAAAGCAAAAGCTACTCCCCAGAGTATGCTCTGTTGCCATTTTAGAGCTGGTAGCATTTCCATCCATTGTGTTGAAAACCTGTTGCACTGTGCTATCAAAAAACACAGCCCATTGTGCTAAGAAGGAAGAACAATACTTGAACAAAGGCATGGCTTTTATTCCTCTGTCCTTAAGTAAGCCAAACCCACCATCTAGTACATTTTTAAGAAATCCAGATGAATAGAGAGCAATAATAGGTATTCATGTTGTGCTCTGTCACTTCAAAACGCCAGATAGCTTTGGCAGTCTTATTTTATGTCATGTTGTTAGGAAGAAGCTGACATACAAGCAAGGAGGACCCAGCACACAGTCTGAGATGGGGGATGAATAAAGCAAAAAATCATCAGTCCCCCTGTGGCAATCTTGTTTTTTGTTGGCAAAGAAATACGGTGTCTGTGTGTAGCAGCTTGAATCGCTCAGTGCTGCTGTAGGAATTTCTCACTTTGTCTTCCCAAGATCCGCTGTTGGCACCTCTGGCAACTGCAGAGTTGAAGGGATAAAGGCAGCTTGTTAGAGGCCTAATCCAAATCTCATGGATGCCACTGAGTCTTTATGCCAGTAATGGAACTTACTTGAGTGTAGTTATAAGCCTTTATCTTTTCTCTGTCTGTGGATATCTGTGATTTAACCACTTGTCGCTATGAATGAGTAGCACTACCTGTCCCTTCTCTAAGGGCTGACTAGCGTTCAAAGTAATGAGCATCACCTCCCCCTCATAAAGTTTCTTACAAAGACTCATCCATTGTTTTTATCTGCATTTAGTAGCCAAAAAAGACACTATCTAAAGTGAAAACACATTCCATGACTGTAATTTTGCTCCTTGGAATGTTATGACACATCCCTCACTTATCAGCTTTGTTAACTGTCAACAAATTAGTGTCCTTCCACTCCCAGCATGCGGTACTCTGTGTTCTCTCGGCTCTTGGCATTACACAGAGCAGCACAATGGCCACCTTCTAAGCAATGCTCCCTGTCCTGACCTTCTGCCCCAGAATTCACCTTCTAGATGGCAGGACAGCTAAGAAAGCTTCCTCTCCTCCTGTGACATCTGGAAGAAATGGTTGGCACCAAGCGCACTCACTGCTGCCAGCAAAAAATATCGGTCCCATTCCCAAACTGGCCTGGTTATCCCTCCCGTCCATGTTTATTTTATGTGCTTTACGAAAGCAGATGAAAGTCTTGAACAATACAATTGGATAGTACCTGTAGCAGATAGCCTGAGCCAGCAGTGCTATAAACCATGCTGAGAAACCAGTGCTGATGGGGAACCCACAGGCTGTAAGGGCAAAAAGCCCCGGTTGATCCCTGTTTAACTCTTTCCTTAGAGAAATGGAGCAGAGACACGGTCCAAATGAACTTTTTGAACCATCCTACAACCTTATGTCTTGACAAAGGTCTGAGCCTGTTTTAATTCAGCACATTAGCCACAGGACCATCCTTTTCCTCTCTCAGTGATCCACATGCCCCCCTCGGAAATCTGATGCCGTCCCAGGCTGAGCAGTTGTGCTGGGAAAGGCTGAGGGCAGCTGGGCTTTGCCCTGTAGCTCCTGACGAGAGGTGAGCCTGTGGCATGCTCAGTAAACACTCATGTAAATAGGCCTGCTCTTGAGTTTTAAATCAGTGTGAGAGATACCAGGATCTGAGTGCTTGGGATCTCGGGATTATAAACCAGTTATTTTAATCACATTATTAGAACTTAGATAAACAGTCAGAGAGTAACTAAGGCATGTTCTCCAAATACAGTGAGTCAGACACACCATTTAAGGGAAGTGAGAGGGGAATAGCTTCATTCCAGCTCAAGGCATATCCCAAAAGCATTCCAGCCCTGGGCTTGAAGTGCTGGCAGGAGGAAGCTTAATATTGCAAGCTTCTTCACTCGCTTTTGCCTACAAAGTAATTACTTTTACAATATGCTAACGCAATTTTCTGAAGTGCTTCCTAGGGATGCCCATGGCCAGTAAATATTCACATCGTGTATTGAAGCCGCCCTACCTTTTGCTTTCTGCTTAATAGCATAAGCATCTGAATCAGACTTTGAAAGAAATCCTTTGACTTTTCTTGCTTAGAGATCTAAACTTTAGAAATGCCGTACCATATGTAATTTGTGGGGCCCCAAAGCAATCAGGCTGGCCATGACAGCACAACAGAACAAACCAGGGGAAATTTGCAGGCTGGTTAAGTCGATTGCTTTCGTGCCTTGCCCTCACTCTGACTATGCATCCTGACTTTCCTTTTCTTGGACTTGCTTTTGAGAGACAAGAGATAAGTTCTAGGTGAATTTAGACATGGAGAGAACGGATTGTTGATACTGTAATGCCAAAATGACTTGCAGTGCATGCAAATGTCTGTCTTGTCTCCTGTGAAGTCAGTTTACACAAATATTCAATTAGGAGACCAGTCAAGTCTGTAGGATTCAGTTGTTTACACAAATGTTTGCAGAACCAGAGTATGAGTTCACATAGGCAGGCATGGGAGCTGTGGTTTCCCAGCTGAGCCATGAAAAGGGTCACTGATAAATGTCAAAAAGCTAGCTAACTTCAGCCCAGTCCTGACTGGCTCTTGCAACACTGATTCCCAGTGTTCTCCAAGATTAGGTTGGAGGCTGATAAGACTGCAGGATGTATCGTTTGTAAACAAATGCACTTTCTTTGTTGGGCGCCACTGCACATCTCTACACACACATAGAGAGATAGGAGTGTAAAGTGGATTCTGCTATAAGTAAAGAATGTTCTCCCAGTGGTCACTAAGAAGCACCTCTGGTGTGAGCTGCAGGAACAAGTGAGAGTGGAAGAGAACCTGTGGAATAAGGTCTGAAGTTATGGAGGTAGCATCACTGCCTGTATTTTTCTGCATTCATTCCTCTTTGTTTTCTCCTCCATCTTCCCCTGGTTCAAAAACCATGTGTATTCTCTAGCTTCTCTCAGGACTCAGGTACCAGAAACAAGCTCCTTTTATGAAGAGAAGCAAATGCTTTCTCAACTCCAGCTCGAATTTTTATGACCCATAGCAGGACAGATGGAGAGTGCCATGAAAGACAAAACTAGGCAAGGGAGTAAAATGTGAACAGAAGAGAATCCCAACAATTTAAATTTCTACACTGTAATTTTGATGTGGTGCCCTTTTTGCAATAAATTTCTACAGTCTCTCAAGAAATAAAGACAAAGCGAGACTCAAACATTCTGAAGGTATTTGGTGCCTGGCTTCTCCTTCTGCATTTGTTAGGGCAGAGATGAAACCATCAGTGGGCAAACAGAATTTTATCCAGCCCCAGGGTGCCAGGAGGACTGACTGTATTATGCTTGGGCTTTTTTCCCTGCAGGTAGTTGACATGACACTAC
This sequence comes from Upupa epops, assembly GCA_013397515.1. NCBI lineage: Eukaryota > Metazoa > Chordata > Aves > Bucerotiformes > Upupidae > Upupa > Upupa epops. Next base: position 15,493 of record VZRI01006205.1, read on the forward strand.
AGTGAAGTCCCTCCTGTCCCTGTATTTTTTTAACAGTAGTTCCTTTAGACAGCTCATAGTTATGTTTTGAGAGCATGCAACTGGTATCTGTTGAAGAAAGAGGTATATGTCAGTGAAATCTGTTGCTTTTGTTGCTTGAATTTGTTTTGAAGTGCTGATATCTATACTGGAGTTATTAATGGACTACATTGTCCAAGCAAGGGCTCTTCACCCCTCCTGATGCAAAATACATGCTATATTCCTGTTGCTACAGCATATGCAGCTACGCTGCCGCTAGTACAGTCTGTTTTTCACTAAGTGCGTCAGTGGACAATGTTTAAACAGAGTTGCTTTTTTTAAGAAAGAAAAATAGTGGTAACAAAGAGATGACTTATAATTTGCAACATTCAAAAGGAGCCTGCAGCTATACGAATCTGGAAATAATATAAACTTAACCCGCAGGACTGTTGCATTGGGTTTAGGAGAGTTTAATTTAAAGTTGGTATGTGGGCTCACCAAGAGACCAAGTGGTTGGCAAGGATGCTAACGATTTATGGAATGTGTCTTTGGGAAAGATTAAAGAAAAAAACATGTTGCTTCTTACCAGCTCTGAGCTAGGAATATAGCTCTGAGGGGCGAGCATTAAATTTTAAGCATCCAGTATGTAAAGCTTTTAAAGAATAAAACTTCTTCCTTGCCCTGGTGCTTGGGATCAAATTCAGTCCAGACTGGACAGACTAAAAATTATTCCCATCTGACATCCAGGAAAAGGTCAGGAGTTAAAGGAGTACTGGCAGTGGTGAAACAGTTCCCAGCTTGTGTAAGTTCTATTTGTGAACCACCCAAGATAACAGTCAGCATTGTAGCTCTAGATGTCCCAAGCCTCACATAACTGTACGTCGTTTTCTCCCTCTAAGCTGATTTTTAGAACTGTTTTGTACCAAATAAAAACACAATTTAAACTGAAGCCTGAGGACTCCTTCAAAATGCAAAATCCCTCTGATCTGGTTAGAAAATCTTGCATTTTCTACTTTCAGCAGCCCTCTAATGACTCTGCCAGACATGCTCATGGTTGAGCCCCGCAGTGTACTGTCCTCTTCCCATATTATGCCCTGTCCTGTTTGAAAAGACAGTGACAAATCTAACTGGCAGCACTTTTCTCTAAAAGAGCTTCCCTGTTACTAATGAAAACAGATCTGTATTTTCCCTCTGTGTAAGCGAATGAATGTGGTGCTGCATCTGTGTGTGTTTGCAGAAGGCACTATAACATGAATTGCTGCCAAGCAAAATTGCCGTACAGATCTTCAGCCCTGCATTTGTCTCTGCCTCTTGAATAGGTATCATAGAATCATTAGGGATTGGAAGGGACCTTGAAAGATCATCTAGTCCAATCCCCCTGCCACAGCAGGATCACTTAGACCAAGTAGCACAGGAACACATCCAGGTGGGTCTTGATGGTTTCCGGGGAAGGAGACTCCACAACCCCCCCAGGTAGCCTGTTCCAATGCTCCATTACCCTCCCTGGGAAGAATTTCCATCTGACATTGATGTAAAACCTCCTCTGTTCCAGCTTGCACCCATTGCCCCTTGTCCTGTCACCAGGTGACCTTGAGAAGAGCCTGGCTCCATCCTCCTGACACCCACTCCTCACATATTTATAGACATGAATGAGGTCACTCCTCAGCCTCCTCTTCTGCAAGCTCAAGAGACCCAGCTCCCTCAACCCTCACGAAGTATGTGTTCTACTTCCTTCATCATCTTCATTGCATTTGGCAGAAAGAATATGCAGCCTTGTGAGAAATGTTGGACCTACTTCGAGTGGGCTGGGGGGGAGCCTTGGGCTTTTGAGGTTGACCCAGATCCCTCAGCCTTTCCTCATAAAGGAGATGTTCCACTTCACTCATCATCTTTGTTGCTCTGTGCTGGACACCCTCCAGCAGCTCTGTGTCCTTCTTGAACTGGGGGAGCCCAGACCTGTGCTGTTGGTAACTCTCTCCTGGATGGAGCCGTTCAGTATGCCTTGCATTGTCTCCAGTTCTCCACCTGATTCTGTTCTCTGCTACTTCTGAGGGTCTCTCTGGACCTTGGACTTGGTTTGATGCTTACTGTGCCTGGAGCTGTTGATGGACTCTGCTACTGGCACCCTGTGGGATAATCCAGCCCATGAGGTACTGCTGCTGCATTGCTCTTGGCTTGCTCGCACCTGGGAAATTTTGCGTAAAATGCTTGGCTTGGCTCCTCTGTGCTTTGCGGAGAAGCGATGAGAAGGTGTATTTACTAACACAGTAAAAAATGTTGACTTGAAATGAATTTGATAATGATAGAATTAGGAAAGCCTGTTTTAGTTATTTTTTCTCTCCCCTGTGCTTTTATGATCATGGTGTTCTGAAGGTATTTCCTTTCTCTTTCTCCACCATGGAATATATGCACAGCGGTCTATGTGCGTCCTCCGGTTACTGACTGAGCAAAGAGAAGGAAATTATATGACAGTTATATAAAGATAGTAAGGGAGGTGATCCTTGTAGGGGGCCAATATAGAGTTATCAAATACAGAGAAAGAAATAAAGAAGCGGGTCAAGGGTGAGAGAAGGAAAGGAAAAAAAGGTCTGTCATGGCCCAAAATGGGATCCAATGTGAAGACAACTCACTTTGATAGAGGGTAGTGTTGGCAAAGTTATCACAAGGGACATGGGCTGGAATTTGCCTCCACTGTCATCTCCATCCTTCTTTAACATGCTGAACCTGTTGCATGTGCATGGCCTGTGTGTGCTCTGGGCAGCTGGGCTATCCGGGCATGAGGGAGCCTTGGAAGGTTTGATGTTAAGCATGTACCCAACAGTGTCAGAACTTCTGAACACCATCACCTCCTTCCTCATGCTGGTTACACCATTCCTGATCCAGACTAGGATGCCATTGACCTTCTTGGCCACCTGGGCACACTGCTGGCTCCTGTTCAGCCAGCTGTCAACCAACACCCCCAGGTCCTTTTCCACCAGGCAGCTCTCCAGCCACTCTCCCCCCCCAGCCTGTAGTGTTGCTGGGGGTTGTTGTGACCGAAGTGCAGACCTAGAACTTGGCTTTGTTAACCTCATCCCATTGGCCTCAGCCCATTGCTCCAGCCTGTCCAAATCCCTCTGCAGTGCCTCCCTACCCTCCAGCAGATTGACACTGCCACTTAATTTTGTGTCATCTGCATTGACTGAGGGAGCATTCAATTCCCTCATTCCCTCATCCAGGTCATTGATAAAGATGTTAAACAGGACTGGTCCCAACACTGAGCCCTTAGGGACGCAGCTTGTGACTGATTGCCAACTGGATTTAACCCCATGCCTGAAAAAATATTGGAAGTAAGAGTGTGGCAAAGCAATGTGTTTTAAAGGAACAAACACCTCAATTGCACCAGAAGGCAGATGGAGCTGGAGATGGTTAGAAACATTCATGCTACTTCAAGTGTTAAACTCCAGGGGTACTTTACTGCCTTTTGGGTGGTCCTGGACTCATTCGAGACAGGGACTATTACAGAGGAATTGCTCGAGTTGCCCTGTGTGAGCAGTCAATGAAGTTTGTCTTTATGGCCTTGTTTAGAATATTCTTGAAGATGGCAATAGAGTAAGGCTGAGCGCTAGTTCATGTGAAGAGCTGAACAGGCCTCACACTTCTTGCTCCATGGCTTTACTGCTCTTATGATCCCTACTAAACCTTCTGAAAAAGAACCTGTAGCTAATTAAGAGGTATTTTTTGTGGCTTTGGCTAAATGGAATCACTTCTCATTTGCATAAATGGAAGTTTGGCAGCAGCTGAGGCTCACTGTGTCTTGCTGGAAAACAAAAGGGACAATGTCTGCAATAGGTTTTGTAAACAATGTGTTGGTTTAAAATGAGGGTTTACAGATCTGCATGCCTAGATAAGATGTGTGCCTTAATGTGACTCTGTTCTACCTTACTTCTGAAGGATATCTTAAAACATCTGGTCCACAGCTTAATGTACAAAGGGGTAGGGGTGTGTAACGTTTAATGCCTGAATACCCTGCCTCTCCTATTGCTGCACAACTAATAATGTGAAATTAAATTGATTAGATTACATCATTACTTCAGGGAAGGGATGCATTGGTAGCTGTGTTAGGATGCAATTATGGGCATTCTGTTTTATTTGGGCAACTTGAAACAATCATGGTGAATTTTGAATGAAAACAATTGGATTATTTTTAATGCTATTTACAGCTGACTTCACAGTAAATGGTTTCTGTGCAAAGGAGATTTTACTCTTCATTGAAGATGGTTCATAACTGCAGGTAGACCTTAAATTAAATTTAAGGAACTTAGTTAAATTTGATCACTGTTGGATTTCTGGCTTCCAAATCTAGATCTGAGCTCAGTTATGCTGTCCAGGCCAAAATGTAGATAGGGTAGGTGTGACAGTGAGCTTATCCAATATTGACAACACTAAACATTCCAGTATCCTGACTCAGGCTCCTCACAAATTCTGTACTTGGATTAAGTCAATGAGACTCAGAAAAATATTATCCCTTTTTTATCTCCTTCTGTCCACTAGTAGCCCTTAGGACTATGCTAGGTTTTAACTTCATTCCACCCCCACACCCCCCCACCCCCGTAACAGTGAGGCTGTAGTTTCCAAGGAAGCCTGTAATCTCACATCAGCTTTTGTCTCCAGGTGCTCTCAAAATACTGCCAACTATTGAAAAACTTGAAATAAATGTTTGTAGGCCTTTTGACTTTAAGAACGGGCCATTAAAATATGTATAGTTAATGTTAGAGTAGCCTGTAGGAATTGGGATTGAGAGTGTCATTCAGATTCTTTTATTTCATACACAGGTTTCAGTTCTGCTGAGCAAGCAGTAGTTGTTAGGGGTAGGTCTGATACTTCTGCATAAAACTGTCTTTGCAGCTTTGGACAATAAAAAGAACATTCTTGTTTAGCATTGTGTACATCTGATGGTCTGGTGATATGTCCTTGGTGCTTGACCCTAGCAATCTTTGTACAGTAGTGCTTTCTACCCTCCTCAGTTTAGCACTCTTACTGCCCTTGTCCTAAGACATCTGAGAACACAGATGACTCTCCATTGCCCTGTATCCTGTGAGGACAGGAGGTACTGATTTTGTTAAACCTAGCAGCATAGACGGCCAGGATGTTTACCCAGATCAAGAAGTTTTCAACGTCAGGAGCAAATTGTGGGATTCCTGACTTCCAAGGCTCATTTGCACTGGAAACCTTTTCCGATCAGTTGTAGAAGTACTACAGAAGTTGGCAAAGGCTTCTTTACACTGCTTGTGTTTCATACCGTGACTTTAACTCCAAGCACACACAGATGTAACTGGATCATCTCCCAGGAATTAGCTAGAATTAAGCAAAGTCTAATCAGGTGATCATCTACCTGAACCAACTCTAACTTCTGTAAAACCACACTTAGAGAGAAGAGTGTTTCTGTATCTCCTGCTCTAGCCACAGAGGAATGTGTCCTCACAGAAGAGGGCTCTGCTGTTTTCAGCTTATCTTTAGAACATGTTCAAAGTCTGGGTTGTTTCTTGTTGGGTTTTTTTAACACGTGTGTTTTATTGCAGAGCACTTTGTTAATTCTGCAGTCTCTCTTTCTTTTCAAACTATACAAACCCATGTAATCAATCTCAGGACCAGTGTTCTGCTTACCTGCTCTTGCCTGGCACCACAGACTCTGTTTGCCCTCAAGTTTCTTTGTCTCTTGGCAGCTGTGCTCTTTCCAATTAAAAATATCCATGGAAATTCAATGCCTCATTTTTTGATTATTTAAATTACAGCTTACATTGCACTTCAATGAATTTAATTAAAGCATTTCCTTACACACATGGTGTCCATGTGGGCAGGAAGTAAGAGCTTCTAATCTTGAAACTAGACATACGTAATGATTGCAACACAAAAGATTGTTCCTTCTTATTACATCCTTCAGGTAAGCTGAATGTTTATACTGCCTGGAGGAACACATAATCTATATGGTCTGGATTTAAATCCTTAGGTAGCAGAAGGAATAATCTGGTTTAAATAATGAATGACCATGTTGTAAGTTGTGACCCGATTTGAAAGTCTAGGAGTAAAAACCCACCGGGTTAACCAAATGTTTGGGCTATTGTGTAGAAATACTGCTAAACAGTACCAACATCCCAGACACAACAATTCTTATTCTAGAATCAGTGGTAATAGCTGGGTGGAGATCACTACCTCTAAACCTATATATACACCTCTACATATGTGTCACCATTCTATATATACACCTCTACATACATGTCACCTCTTTCAGTCCAGTGAACCAGGTTTCTTTGGTAACATGGGTATTTTGAACAACAGCAGGCTAGGGAGCAGTATTAGTAAAGATGGGGGGAGTCATCCTGCCTGGCTGGAGCTATCCCTAACAGTTCATTTCAGAACATTTTGCGCATAGCCAGGCTATTGTAAAAAGTGAACATGGGAATTTGACCTATCAAGGATCATCCACCAAAGTAGGATGCTCCGTAAACCACAGCCAGGTGTGAGGCAGCTGTGAGACTAGAGAGTCCTGTGCTTTCTTTGTGCACCACTAGTTCCTGAACTGCTGCTGTTTCTACTCACCTTGTGTTTGCTACCCATTGTTGTCGCAGTCACTGTGTTTCTAGGACTGGGATGCAAGCCCACTTGGTTAGGAAACTCAAACCTTTATGGGATATTGGAGCGTTGGACCAGGTTTGTGGCCCCCCTGCTGATCTGGGGGCTTCCCAGTGGGGCTAAGCCTTCCCATGCTGCCTCAGTCTCAGAGCCATTCCCAGAGTTACTGGCTGCTGAAAAGGGGGAAATAAAAAGGTCACACTAAGGTAGCAGATCTGATGCTGTGGTAGGAGTGTATGAGTCTGTAGAAGATCCAAATCTGGTGTGTAAGCTTTCTGTTTGAAGATGGTAAGATTTAATCATTTTTTTTAAACTTCATTTTCTAGTGCAGGAAGCAGGATGCTCAGTTGATAGCAGACTCTTTCTTCAACTCTTCACCTTTCTGCAAGCATGTTGCTTAAATTTGAATGAAGCTGGCCAAAGATGGCAAGTTCTTCAAAAAATAAGAATAAAATTTAGCTCCCCTGCAGCATCTGTACAAAAGACGAAGACAGCACATGCAGCATAAGCTTGACGTGTGCTTGTTTGGTTTGTCCCACCAGCTGTCTTGTCAGTGTGGGACTGAGGTGGTATCTCAGCCTATTTTGCTTTATTGGTCACTGTTGCCTGTCTGGCAGGTGGCTGTTGGACACGTTAGGAGATGAGAGTGCTGTGACGTTTGTTCACCGGCTAAGGAAAAGCGAGTTTGCAAATGATGAAGTGAAGAGTGGCGTTATTATGCATCTGGTGCTGAAGAAGCTTCAATTATGTTGGTGGTGCTAGGAAGTAAAGTTTAAGAATGTAGGCTATAACTCATAAGTAGCTGCCCTTCGTTAGTTATGATGTAACTTATTTCCATTGGAACGTATAAGTTGTCATTATGGACCAGGCTAGTGGTCTGCCTAGTTGGCTAACATCTCTGTGAATGAGCAACATATGATGCAACAAGAGGAAATTGTAGCTCACAGTTGTGGAATAACTACTTAGGAGTAAGCAGTGACTGCTCTAGTTAATCCTCCTTTCTCGTTCTTGGATCTTGCTTATTGCTTCTGCCTACAGCAATAGAAGACTATCCTTTCAGGTGTGTGCAAACTCTGTGGTGTCTGAAGCTTCTCTTGTCCTAGGCAGAGGTTGATCCTGTGACTCTTCAGTAGAGTCTCTCTTTTCCTCTTGTCAAGTGATGAGCTTTTTTCCTCTCTCCTGATTCTGTGTGCTTTCTTAGAAAAATGACCAAGTAAATGCAAACCCAAGTGCTACGTATCTAAGACAACACAACACAAGTAAACAACAGATTCATTGGCAGAACTGCGGTTACATTTGATATATGATCAAAAGACAGGACTCTTGACAGTTGTGAAATATGGAAGTTCAGCATTGTTTATTCCCTTTCCATAGAGCTGACTTTATTGGTTTTTGATGGCTTTTTAAGGCAGCTTTCTCCTTCTTAATGTGGTTCTATTTCACCATGATTCACTAGATGAAGCTGGCCTAACAAATTACTATTCTGGAAAAATGATTCAGCCCAAACGTATCTACTACTTGCACTGCAGAGGTCTACAGTTCCCTAGCTGCTTCTCTTCCCTCTTCTCTCCAGTTGTGGATATGGAGACTGCATGGCTCCTACTTTGAAAACTGGAAACTGGTTTGCACAGCTTTGAGAGTTGTTTAGTGGCTTCTCTTGTGCAGGAAACACAAAATGACAGAAAGAACATGTATTGGTATGTTAGTCACATTTTCTTGAATGCAGAGTTGTAAGAGGAATATTCAGGGCACAAAGTGAATGAGTTACTAGCGAAGCATGTTCTTGATTAAATGTGCTGTGCAATGAATACTGGTATAACACCTTAAAGGCAGGGTAAGCTAACTAGTGGGAGCCTTTACCCTTGACAGCTTGAGGTAACACTTTGAGTTACGCAAAGGGGTCAGTTAGAACATTCCTTTTTGAAATATCCTAACAAGGCAGCTACTTTAAGCCAAATGTAATCAATTACTAGCTTATAATCAATCAATAGTATGGTTTCCCAAATGCAGTCTTTTTAATCTGTTGTTTTTGGTAGCACTTCCATCTGCAATGATTTTAAAGTCCAGGTCAGTGTAGTAATGGGTTCTCAACTACCGGAGTGCTGTTATACCTGCTGAAGTATGGTGCCAGTGTGACTTTATGTTTTATTTTCTCCTTTGCTTTTCCATGATATCATTTTGACAAGGTTATTTTAGGAGAGTTCTCTGTGCACAATCAAAATAACTGGTTTGAATGGGTGTGAAATTTAGCACAGTTTCCATGGGTTTGGGATAAAGGCAGCACAGGTTTTTCAGTATTTCCCTGCTGAGGCTCTCAGGAACCTGTTTGTGTGCCTGGTGGATCATTCAGATTATATATACATCTAGGTCCTAGCCCTTTTCAGTTGAGTGAGCTCACCTTGCAGCTGAGGGTTGAAATCGCTCTTCAAGTCCCTCCAGTGCTCTTTGCTTATCTTCATCTGCCACGCGGTTAGCTGTGCTGTACTACTAGTGTGCGTTGGCAGAGGGTAATACACCTGTATCTTCTGTCAGTGTTGTCTTCTGTGCTTGGGCTCTCATCTGACTGTGAGAGGAGATGAGATCTGTCAGCTTTGTGAACTTTGAGTAACTCTGTGTAAAAAATATTACTCCAGCACAGCAGAGTCATTTTAAGGGAAAATAGATCTTAGGAACAGCAGTCTCCTAGTCTGCTTAGATGGAAGGAAAGGCTTGGGCCTGGCATCTCAGAATTAAGAAATGCATGGCAACGAGCAAAAAAAATTTAAATAATCTTGTTGTTAATTAACATATGGAATGCTGAAAGTGTCAGTCATCGTGTCATCTCTGCAGAGCTGCTAACATCTATAATTAATACTTTTGGACGGGTGCATGGCAGGAGGCTCTGAAATGTTTGGTGGGGAAAAAACAGTGAATTATTCTTTAAACACCTGCTCAGTAGGACCACTTCCTCAGTGATGAGTACTGGAATCCTCCATGACAAGATTTTCCTCAAGAATTAGGAAAGATGAATGAATGAACCATGCATGTAAATATAGATCACAGAGGGAGACCACGTGCAGTTACACGACAACATGTATTCAAATCCATTCAGTATCTCATGTTTCTGATTTACTCAGAACGAAAGGCTTTTTTTAAACCCCCAAGTAAGGGGTACAGGACTACCTCTTGCCACTTTCATGGCTAAATACCCAGGCTGAGGCATGGCCCAAACAGATGCTGTTGCCCACAACAGCTGGAAACTTTCTTGTTTCTGCCTAGTATTTTTATGTATGTGTCAGATCTGGGACTTCGGTTGAAAGATCGGGAGTCAGAAAACTGCTCACAGTAGTCTGGGCAAGAACATAGGCACATGAATTAATGTTCCTAAGTGTCCTGTCGAGCACAAGGGTGAGAACCTGAGCTACATGCTTTGCTTCAGTGGAGTGTTGCGTGGACTTTTCATGTGTGCAAGTTAGCACCCAGGGTGATGAGCCACAGCAAGGTGAGACCCTTTGGAAAGGAATGTTATTGGTCTTGAGAGAGATCTTTTGAAAGCTTTTGTGATCATACTAGAGTTCCTTGTGGAAATAATCCGTGTAATGCCTGCCGTGTAGTACAGCAGAATTGCTGTTAAATCAGATAAGGGAGCAGTCCCTCCGTATCATAGTTTGTTTCCTCTTTTTGGTCTTCTCTTCAAAGCTGTTTTCTCTTTACACACAACTATGGTCAGGTTCCCTTGAAGGACCTTGCTTGTGCATGCCATCTGGCCAGGCAGTGGTTCCAGTTTGAGGAGTGAAACCACTTTAGATCTTTTCAATGTTGTTTTTTACCACTGGCTTTACGTGTATAAATGTAGTGTTCCGCTGAGCTCACACACCGAAGAGATCTAACCTGGGAACCAAGCCTTGCATGGCTGTTTTGTTGTTGTTGTTGTGGTTGTTGTGTCTATCTGCAGCAGTAAAGATTCTGCAGCATGTTGCTTTCTTAGACTCTGGGGATCATAAAAGATTGATTTTATTTCATGAGATTTTTCCTTCCCCTTGTCCATAGTTGGTCCCAGTAGGCAGGATGGGTATTGCCCAAAGATTCCATTCTGGGAATTAAGTAAGACATGACCCATGGTGTCACTGTAGACGTATGAGCTGGTTTGATTTTTGTTAAGTTTCTCTATCTATTTCCTTTAACAGTAATTCATGCTGTGCCAGATCATTTGTTTCCAGTTTCGCGGTGACTACTTTTTTCCATTAGCTCTTATGAAAAGTAATAAAACAATTAAGAGAAGTGATACATGCAGTGGTCAGTTTGGATTAATTCCTGGATTCCAAATTTTAACATAATTATATTGAATTTACTCTGCATTTTATCAACATTTTAGACATTGTTCTAGCTTGAGAGCTGTAAGCCATTTACTTTATAGAAACTTGTACATTTTCAAGTTAGCAGATCTGTACTGAGATTTCTAGGCTGAACTTGTTTGCAGCTTTCAGAGTCCAAACCAGTAGTATATTGTGTAGAGTCTGGCGTCTGGGCAGGAACAACCCCAGGGACCAGGATAGGTTGGGGACTGACCTGTTGGAGAGCAGTGGAGGAGAAAATGACCTGGGGGTCATAGTGGACAACAGGATGACTATGAGCCAGCAGTGTGCTCTTGTGGCCAAGAAAGTCAACAGCATCCTGGGGGGGATCAGAAAGGGGGTGGTTAGCAGATTGAGAGAAGTTCTTCTCCCCCTCTACTCTGCACTAGTGAGACTGCATCTCCAGAGTATTGTGTCCAGTTCTGGGCCCCTCAGTTCCAGAAGGACACAGAGCTGCTGGAGGGTGTTCAGTGTAGATCAATGAAGATGATGAAGGAAGCAGAGCACCTCCCTTATGAGGAGAGGCTGAGGGAGCTGGGTCTCTTGAGCTTGGAGAAGAGGAGGCTGAGAGGAGACCTCATTGATATCTATAAATATATGAGGGGTAGGTGTCAGGAGGATGGAGCCAGGCTCTTCTCAAGGTCATCTGGTGATAGGACAAGGGGCAATGGGTGCCAGCTGGAACAGAGGAGGTTCTATATAAATATCAGAAGGAACTTCTTACCCAGGGAGGGTAACAGAGCACTGGAACAGGCTGTCCAGGGGGTTTGTGGATTCTCCTTGTCTAGAGATGTTCCAGACCCACCTGGATCTGTTTCTCTGTGACTTGGTCTAGGTGATCCTGCTGTGGCAGGGGGATTGGACTAGGTGACCTTTCAAGGTCCCTTCCAATTGCTGATGATTCGATGATTCTATGATTATTACAAAGAAAATATTCACATTTATTAAATGTTTAGTTTTAAAAATAAGCTTTTTTATTGTGATAGCTTCTGTTGAAAGACATTGCTACATGAGTTTAACCTCCCTCCTTTGTCATGCTGAACCTTTCCAACTTTATCTGCCATCATATTTAAACATTTGTCTTAGCACTAGATGCTACCGTTTTATTATGAAGGGATAAATAGATCTATTTTGTTGATTTCAGCTTGTCATTGATTTGCTACTGGACTGTAATCATGCGGAGAGACACCGAAATTGGTACACGCTGGTGCCATACTGTAGTTCAACAGTGCTTTTGCCATGTGTGATCACTGTGTGATCACTTATGTTTTTCGTAGGGCTAGTTCACTTTGGAGATGGTGTTGTCTGTCAGACATCAGTGAGCTCTGAACAGAAGTCATGGTGATGGTGACTGGGTAATGAAATCAATTGATTTTTCTTTTGCTTAGAAAAGCACAACCCAAGTCTAATCTATGTATTTGGTCTCTTTTTGTTGGAGCTGCCTAGCAGGGCTGTGTGACCATTGATATCTATTAAGGCATCTTAACCTGTGGAATTTGCTTGATGTTCTGTGACTCTGCTGTGTCCTTAGGAGACCAACACAGTTGAAGCCATCTGGTGCTTGACATAATATGGAAGAAAAGTTATTTATATTCTGGAGCTCTGTGCCGCATGAAGCCTCCAAGTCCCACAAGGAGAGTTTGACCCCTGGTTTTTGTGTATGTGTTGAACCATGGTAACTGATCAAGGAAAATTTTTCCTATGAAAAGAGGTGATTGCTGCCTACTTGGTATTATAACAAGCTTTTGAAAATGTATAGGAAGAAAATATTGATGTTATTGTTAACCAAACATTTCCTTGGGTGACAATTAAGACTGGCTCAGCTGTTCCAAAGATAACGAAAAGCAAAATAACAATTGAAAGTGTTTTTTCTAAGTCAATATTGAAAGTTTGTTCAGATGATGTTCAGATGTGTTGAGTGCTCCCAGGTGTGGTATTTTCCACCTTCCAGACTTGGGTTTTACAGACGCACACCATGTTTTCTAAGATAGTGCTGTCTGTACTTAGATTTTGTTGGATCCTTCCCAAGTTGAGTGGATTACTGGAGGTGCATGTGGTCCCCTTGAGGGGGCTGTATTTGCTTAAAGCGCTCATATCTTAGGTAACTCAGTCTAGATTCCAGTCACCTTCATGCTACTAAACACTTTTTACAAAACCTGATCTTGGCATCACTGAAACGAATGTGATTTATTTGCAGACTGAGGTAAGCATGACACCTAGTATCAGAAATCTGGCCCTTTCAGCAGTGGTGGGAAAGAGAAAGAAATAAACATTGCCACTTTCTCATTGGTGCAATTACTAATCTCCTTTAAACATGTACTGATACATTTGAGAGGCTTATACTCATCATTAGGCATATGCATTCGTTAGTGTAGTCATCAGAAATAAACAGGGGAGTGTCCAGCGCTGGGAAAAGCTCAGAGAACAAGGGCTCACATTATGTGAAGCTATGATGATAAATGTCTCCAGTGGCAAAATTTTAACTCTTACCATCTGTGATTCCCTGTTGCTATAGCAACTTAAAGTAAATATTAAAAATAGTCTGAAACCAGGAAAAGCACAGCAGGGAGTGTCTGTCTTGAAAGAAAACAAGCCCTCAATGTGACCATGCAATGGGAGGAAAAGGGACTGCTGAGATCTTTAGGAGTTATAGCGTGGACAAGTTTCACTGTGCAGGGGTGGGTGAATGATCCACAGCAGTGTTTGTAAGCAGTTAGCTGTGTTACCAAAACATTAGCAGATGCTCATTGCTCTACTCATCATCTGTTTATAACAGAAAATAGCTTTAACTGTAAAGGGGTGTGTGTGTGTGTGTGTATGTAAATTAAATATGGGGTTTTTTTACAGATGTGTTATTGACTTTTGTTGCGTTCATCAGATGATGCATTCAAACAGCCATCTAAGTCCATTATCAGTCCAAATATAAGGCTTCAGAGGAGAGCTGCACTTTAATGCCAGGCCAGCACAAGAGCTGCTTCCAGTGGCTCCTTTCTGGAAAATACAGGATCTGAGCCCCATGCAGCAGGAAAAACTGACCAGCAGAAGAAAGAAAGAAAGGGCAAAAGACTGTGTTTATTGGAGCGTGTTGTGAAGTGCTTTGCAAACCTAGGAATTGTCCTCTTTTTGGGAGGGGGGGTGGTGGGTTGCCCTAGCTGAAGAAATTCTTTGTTGAAGAAAAAGGTCTGTAGGGAAAGAAAAGTCCTGCTTGAGGGAATTGCCAAATGTTCTGGGTGTGTTCTTGCTTTAGTTTAACAGCAATAAGGATTCGTTTAGCTTCCTTTGAGTGTTCCTGTATGCTTTTTAGCACTACCTTTCATAAATTTGGCAGTGACTTCAAGAGTGATTTTATGATAAGAGATTAGAAAACAAACTTGGATTTGATACTGGGCAGTAGTCAGGGAACTGAGTTGTAATCTCTACTGTGTAACATCCTGTGCAGTTCTGTGTATGATGTGTGCATTGTGGTGGACTTAATGCTAAAGATCCTATCCGTCTTTGCAAGCCAGAACAGCCTGCATATACAAAACGGCCATCCAGGTGCCATCAGCACAAATTAAGGGTCTGGACTCAAGGTACATGAGATCAGAGGAACCTAGATCAGAAATTTTGTTTGACCCTATTATTGCTGATGACCTGATCGGCAGGTTTTTATTTACAACCTTGTGGTTCGTTCTGTGGTGGTGATAATAAATGCAAATTCAAAAAGGCAGCCAAATGTAGCTGCTTTGATTTGTAGGAAAGCTCTGATCTACCAGAACCATAGCTTTTAAGGAAAAAAAACATGTGAGTTCTAGTTCCAGCTATCGTATGTCTGAGTTTTCCCAGACATGACTTTGCTTCCCCTCAGTCATGTTCAGCCTTCTCAGAAATCTCAGTGTAATCTGAGAGTTTTCTGTATTTGGATAGAGCCGCTGATCAGAGCAGCCCTTTGCCTGCTGTATATCTGGAAATTGTGGGTAATTTCATGGCACAAAACCAGGCTGACTGCAGCTTCTGTGCAATGAGTCAGCTACTCTGAAAATATCAGGAGCCGTTGACTATGCTCAACACAGCTGTTGTATGTATGCAATAAACCTGCTCAGCCTCAAAAGCCCAAGGCTCCCCCCCAGCCCACTTGAAGTAGGTCCAATATTTCTCACAAGGCTGCATATTCTTTCTGCCAAATGCAGTGAAGATGATGAAGGAAGTAGAACACGTCCCTTGTGAGGGCTGAGGGAGCTGGGTCTCTTGAGCTTGCAGAAGAGGAGGCTGAGGGGGGACCTCATTCATGTCTATAAATATGTGAGGGGTGGGTGTCAGGAGGATGGAGCCAGGCTCTTCCCAAGGTCATCTGCTGATAGGACAAGGGGGATGGGTGCCAACTGGACGACAGGAGGTTCCATGTAAATATCAGCAGGAACTTCTTCCCAGGGAGGGTAATGGAGCATTGGAACAGGCTGTCCAGGGGCATTGTGGAGTCTCCTTCTCTGGAGACATTCAAGACCCACCTGGATGTGTTCCTGTGCTACTTGGTCTAGGTGATCCTGCTGTGGCAGGGGGATTGGATTAGACGATCTTTCAAGGTCCCCTCTGATCCCTAATGATTCTATGAACCAGGACAGTATCTTCTGTAGGTCTGTTATTGGTAAAAATATTTTCCAGCCTTGCTGTGATCTGGGAGAAACCTGTACCCCTTTCCTTAATGATACAGCTTTCCCTAGCTTGCTGTCCCCGTCAAAGATGATACTGTTTTGAGACATGATAAAAGGGATCAACTAGCTGACCTCTTAGGCTATATTGTAAGATACGGTTTCAGCCTTTACATTTGCAGTCCCTATGGGTCTACGCCTACAACAACCCCAAAATTCTCCAGACACCATCTGACTCTACATCAGCTAATTAAGTAGCACTCTTCATCTGAGCGGCAAGGTTTCATTGTGTAGAAGGGCTTCTTTGGATCCAGTAGAAAAATATTCTGCAGTCCTGTGAGCCTCACGCAGCACTTTTTTCTCTCCTACTCCATTTCTGTCCACTTATTTTGAGGGGAATCCATGCTCATACCGAAGTGTTTTTTGTCAGGATGCACAAAGGAAGGGGTTTTCCAGGAGTTCTTGGAAAAAGCCAAGTCCTGGAAGTCTTCCCAGAAGCACCACTTGGAAGTGGCAGATTGAATATTAAAACTTTCATACATGTATTCCAAATTGGCTGTTATTGAATAGCAGCGTGGCTGGATGTGTTGGAGATGCAAACTGAGTGCGCTTTGTCTGACAGTGCTCAGTGTGTAAGTTGTTTAACACAGACAGTGTACCTGATGGTCTCTTCCTGCTCCTGAAGATAAAATAGTTCCTGCTTTGAGGAATTACAACCTAGATGAATACTTGAGGAAAGCAGAAAATCTAGTAGTAGCTCAAGACTGACAGGTTCATTCTAGGAAGTTTCTCTTTCTTTCACAGTGGTGATGACACAATTTTTTCTTAGACTGGAATGATTTGTGTTGTTGCACTTTCTGCTTTTATGCCGTCTCTTCATGTACGGCAGTAGAGGGTCCCTGCTGCAGAGGTTTGAAATCTCAGCTAGATTAAGATGTCTGATCTCTGCTTTCCAAAAATTCCAACGTGCTTTCAAATGAAAGCAGAAAGCTGATGGAAGACATAGAAGCGTGCTATATTGCACTGGGGTTTTTTCTGACATCTGTCTGTAGCTAGTTGATTTTTCTGGCTGGTTTTCCTTTTTACTCAAATAGCAACGTAACTGAGAGCAGCAGTCAGCAGCATGCATTCTTTTATGCATCTAGAGAATTCCAATTATCATTTTATGGGGGAAGTGATAGTGGTGTAATTAGGATTTACATCTGTGCACCCTTCTACATTGCTGTGGTGGCAGACATGCAGCATGATAGAAGCTTATTGAAGCTGTGGGAGGTGAGCCCAGGGCAAATCTAGTCTGCTTAGTTTTATGGCGGAATTTTACTTCTTTGGAAACTTTGCAGATATTTACAAAACTTCCCCATAGCTGCTTCCTGAAGCTACGCTTTCTCTTTATGCTGAATGTTTACAAGTTCCCTCACTCCCTAGTTGCTCAGAAACCTTGCTTTGAAATTGTCCTTTCCCCTTAATGTCAAGTTCTTACTGTGTCATCTTGTAGTGCAGGATTTTACAGCGTAGGTTGTGTCTGTTTGTAAGCAAGCCTGAGCCTTGTTTTGCATGAATTAAAGTTTAGTTTGGAGCCAGTTTAATCCTCGGTGTAGTTTTTGTGCTTGAGCCGTAAGGTATGTGTGATTTCATATTAATCAGGGAAACTTGTACAAAATGCAGTGGGTTTTGATTAAATGTTTTGCAGTTAGAAGCCATGTGATGCTGTCTTTATTCTATGCTGGAGCTGTATTATTAAATTGCCAATACCTTCCAAGTTCCAGAAGGCATTTCCTTCCTTATTTTGTTCCTCAGCTTTCCATCCTGTACAGACTGCAATAATTTCCATGCTTGCTGTTCAAGATCCCATAGATCTGGAGAGCTCAAGGCAACTATCATTTTATTCTGCTGAGTGCTTTAAAAGTTGTAATGAGACTGTGTGGTAAAGTTAATACAGCCTCCTGGTTATTCTCAGAGTACTTGTAAAAATTTACTTGGTGTCATGGCTAAGTATCCAGATGACTGTATAAAATCAGGAATACTCTTAATGCTTGTTCTGATATATGTGCATTCTGATGTGTGTGTGCTTGTATGTGTGTATACACTCTATTTTTAATTTATTGGACAATGAAAATACGATAATTTTATATCAGAGATAGCCCAGAAGTTTCAAAACACTGATGAATAGCATGCCAGATCTTTTCTGTGTTCAATAACATAGTTCAAGGTATAAGACACAGGATAAGTGGGAAAAGATCCTTTTAGCTTGCAGATGATTGATTTGCCAACTTTTCATTCTGCTGCTTCTTGGAGATGCAAATTTTTTAAAAGAAAGAGGTTATGAGGCTTTACTCTTCTTTTTTCCACTTAAGCTATTTAGAATCTTGATGCTTTGTCAATTGAGGGACATGAGAATTAAGTTCCACAAAATCTCTTGAGGGGTGTTTTAAGGGCCTTGTGGAAGAAACTGTTCTGCTCAGAAGATGCTGACCACCAAAGTCATTACCTTCCTCTGGACTGTAATGGGGTTGTAATAGAAGTAGTTTTTTTGTTGAATTGGTTTTGTTTTTATTAATTGAGTGGGAAGGAAATGAAAAGTTAGTGTGATTTTCATCAGAAGTGGCTCTCGGTTTTACAGATGTTTATTGCTTATAAGAGCTAATACCATTACACTGTCTTACCAACTCATTTCAGGCAACTTGTCAAGTTTAAAAAAAAAGGTCATGGGCAAAGCATTCTCCAGTTACTTGTGACTGACAGCACTGAAGTTTGCATCTGTAAAAGATGGTGCCCTCCTTGCTTACAATTTTTATTTCCTGCAGGGTCTCTCTAGCTCTTCCTTTACCATCAGCCTTCACCCTTTCTTGCCTCAGGAGCAAAAAAGAAAAAATGCAGTGAGCTCACTTCCTCTAGCATTGGCTCAGTATTCCCATGCTAAGCATAAGTCTGTCCTTACAAAACAGTGAATTGCATGATCTTGGATACCCTTGTGTGTCAACAGGAGAAGGAATTGTGCTGGTGCTTAATCTCTAGGATATGTGGCTGTTACCCCTTAAAAGCCCAGATTCTCTAAAGCCTGACAGTGATTTGTGGAGTAATACTGGAGAAGCCACTTTCTTGTAACCTGTCAATAATTAGAACCCTTGGCAAACGAGAAGGCTGATTCTTTCAAGTTCTTGAATCATACTGGTAAAGCACGTGGCACAAAAGCCAGGTACCACATCCATCTCCCAGTGCTAAAATGCAACGCTTTGTAGAGACATCCCGGGATGATGGTCCAGGGTTAGGCAGCTGATACAGGTAAGGCTCCAGGAAATGAAGGGACTTTAACACAGAGGCTTACAGGGCCTGATAATCCCTGATTATCAAAGGAAACATAATATACAAGATCATGCGTTTATGTATGATGTAGAATCCCATGTAATCATAAGCATGTGTGGTGTATGATGTGAGTGGTGTCCTGATCTAGTGTACCATACTTATAAGAGGTTCCTGAAGTTGATGGGAATTTTATATAAATTTGAGCTTTTTCCCAGTGTAACTCTCTGGTGCTGTGGGATCAGTAGAGGCCTCATGTTGTTTTGCCACCTTTAAAAGTGTTTATTCTTCATGAAACTTGTCTTTTCAAACAGTAGGTCTGTATGTGTGCAATATGGGTTCCTTACAAACTGGCAGATCCTTAGAGGAAAACTGGTGGGAATGTGGTTGCCAGCATTGTCAGACCCAGACATAATGGGAAGGAGTGCTCAGCAACAGACCTACTCGGGTTGGGCATTTTGACTATGCATCAAATAGCACTGAGTCACCCAAAGCATGCCCAGCAATCCCTTAAGGATTCTTTATACCTGTTTGTGTCCCTCCATTTCTGGGCTGCCATACTGGCCCAGAGGAGACTGGAACTATTTTGAGAATCTCTAGGCAGAAGGAATGGCTTCACAGGGAGGTGGTATGTGCTCTGGCCGTAAGCAGCTGCAGAGTTACTTGGTACCTTGACTTGAGATGTCCAGGGGTTTTGTTTTCCCCTCACCTCAAGAGGAATAACTTTAAAGTAAACGGGATGGGTTTAAAATTTCCACAACTTATTCATTGCCAAAATAATTAAAAATCTAATGCTTTAAAGAAAAAAACACCCCACCAAACCAAGACTACCTTTTAGATGCTAGCAACATGCAATCATGTGTCTGAGGTTGAATACTTTTGCACAAGTTTGTAATAGCTCTGCTATTTTAGCTCTGCTAAAAACTAGTGGTCATATTTCACTATAATCTTTGGGTTATGCTAATGGTAACAAAGACTTACTGAGCAAAAATAAATGCCTTGGATAAAAAAAGCCAAGGCAAAGAATACTAACGGCATCAATATCTGTCTGACTCTTATCTGGAAACACAGACCATATTAATCAAACATTCTCTTCTGGAGGTACAAAACCATGTCACTTCTGGCCCATCTATCTAAAACACAGGCAAGGAGGGAAACTGTGTTGTAAGGTTTGTGCTAATTGATAATTTGGCAAGCTGGTGATGATTACCATCAGCATGAGCAATATGAAAAGATTGTTTCTTCCACCTACACAGCTGTTTAGGCTCTTATGAATTCTGCAGCTATTCCAAAACTGCTTCCTCAACTTACCTCCCTTGATTATTATTTTAAATTTAAATTCAACCCTCAGAGGTATGTGAGAGCTGCAGATCATTTTGCTACTAATATGATGTGTCTGTAAGTTTGTATTCTATGCCAAATTATGCAGCAAAATGCTTCTGTATAGCATCTAGAGTGCTTAGATGTGGAACCCAAGCCTAACATTTGGCCTTAGGGAGTTTTAATTCTGTTGATTGTAGTGTTGGTGGGAAAATGAATTCCATAATTGAGGCTGAGATCTGATGTCCCCCATGGTATTTGAGTATTCAAATACAAGGCTTTGGGAGGAGTCCATTTCTAATATTCTCACCAATTTATCATCTATGTGACACATTTGTGCTCAGTACAATTGTAGGTTAAACTAAAGGAAAACAGGATATTAAAGGATCTGATGGGTAGCATCCAAGTTTTTTGTGTCTCTCTCTACTGGCTTTTATGGAATGTGCCCCACTCTGTAGAAATAGTTCTTGAATTATTTTCATTGGAAGCACTGATAAAAATTAATATGCCCCTAAAGTGAAACAGACCTTGGAAACAAAACAGAATCCAGCCTCTTATAATAGGCCAAGCCAAAGGAAGTGCAGAAGCTAAACAAATACCATGAGAATCTAAGAGATTTATGCTTTCAATTTTAATACTTTAAAGTATAAATAACAAAGATAAGAGAATGGTGGTCTATCTGCTAATTAGCCCAGTGCTGCAGACATAATGAAAAGAAATTTAAAATGTTCGGGGCCTCATTGGAATTTAGACAGCACACATTTGAAAGAAGTGAGGGGGTGTTTTTAAGAGGTGAGATTTTTTTTTTAGGATGGTCCTGGAATGGTTCAGATTGCATTCAGACCATGGTGCTGGGAATCTGGTTTCAGCAGTTCCCCCCTAAAAGCTGGCTTTTTCAGAGCTGAAGTGAGTTCTGCATGTACAACCATGAAGAGCAGAAATAAGGCCTTTGGGGACTGAGTCCCAATAGGAAAAATCTGGTGGGCTATACTGCTGTTTGGACAAAGCCACCTTTAAAATGGATGTTACTATTATGAAGGTGCTTTTGTGGATCCATTAACATCTCTATGTATATTCTTGCTAGCTGATTTGGTAAATCATCAAACTTTAACAAGAGTGTTACATCCTCAAGTGGGAGGATAAGTCAATGGGCAGGTTACTGAGGCATGTCTCTTGTTGAAGTAGAAGCCCTAGATGAAACAGAAGAATCAAAACTTCGTTGTGAAACAATTTTTGAAAGCTCAGCACATCCACTTGTCATTGGGATGAAGCTGGTCCTTAGTGAATGACGTTTTTCCTTTGGTGTTTTAATTTGTGTGGAATTGCTTCAACTGTGGAAGTATGGAGTGCTGTGATTTAATTTTTTTGTAATGTTGCTGGTTTTGTAGGGTCATGCAAATGATAACTTAGAATTTAAAAATGGGATCCTGTAAGACATTTCTGCTTGCAGGATTGCAATGATTCAATTGATGCTGAATCCCTGTTTGCAGGATCATTTTTAAAGTTTAATTTTTTTCTGTTTGTTATTTTGTTAGAGCTGAGGTTATTCTGGGTACAGTGCTATCGTGGGAAATCCCCACTTTTCCAGCTGTAATTTTGCCACTGACCTGAATGGTGCTGGTCAGTTTAGCCTGGGATGTTTAATCCTGCAGGAAGGCAGTGACTTTCATGAAAGAGGACATAAAAATCCAGTTTTTCTATGGAAAGCAGTTCTAGATGGGCCATAATAGTACATACTGAAAGATTATCTGAGGAACACAACAGCATCTAGAAATCTGCTTTTCAGAATGCACAATGGACATCTATGCAGATATTTCCTTCTTTTTTTTTTAAACTCGAATTTTGGCCTCTGGTTTCCTCTTGTGATTTGTATGCTTGACCCCTGGTAAGTAATGAGCACTCGGACTTCTCAGTGCACAGTGCTATTGAAATTGTCCTGGAAATAGTTTCTGGACAAACACCAAAAGTCCTGAGGTTTTAAGTCAGGGACAAATCCTTCTTACCTTGCAAGTACATTGCAGGGATAAACATAAAAGGAAGTCTGCATTAGATCACTCTAGCTACTTGTTGCAGTATGCTGTGGTCAGGAAGAGGAACGTATTATCTATTCCTCCACTGTATACACTACAAAAATGTTTTTGATGGGTTTATTCATAGGCTCTTCTATAGTGCTACCACAGGAGTATCACTTCGTCGCTCTTAAAGTTTTCATGCCTTTAATGGAAAAGGGCAGATAGTTTTCCTCATTGGAGTTCTGCAAGTGATGGAACACCACTGAAACTGATCTCAGGCCTTAATTGTCACTCTAACTTAAATAACTGCTTTGGTTTGCTTGTAAAGAATGCCACTGTTTTGCAGTGGGGTTTTGTGGTTTTCTTAACAGATATGAAACAATGAGCATACTCTCTGTGTTTCCTTAGAAGTATTGAGTATTATATGTGTAACTAAATTGCAAAGAATAGCTCTGCTCTGAAGAGATTGCCTGACTTGCGCAGTTGGTTGTTTGTCCAGAAGTTTGCTTATTCTTGTTAAGGGTGCATGCAATGCTGCTTGGAAAACACCAGTCCCTTTAGTGGCCTGCTTTTCTCCCGGTTCAAGTGCTGATGACAACGAAACGAATTTCACTCTCAACAAGAAAATTCTTTTGAAAGTTTAGTTTGAGAAAATAAGAAGAATCTTAATCAAACTTTTTTTACAGTGAAATAATAATGAATTGTGCCAAAGTTCTCTCTTAAAATTTGATTGCTACCATCTGCCTCTGCAGTCCCTCTCAACCCTACTATGTAGTTTAGGCTTTTTGTTAGCTGTGCCACCATGCAGTGAATCATGAGAAGGGAAAGTCACATGAAAATCTTGGTCTCAGAAGAGAGAGATTTTGAGGCACTCATCCTTGACATTTGAGAGACAATGTCTTAGTATTTCTGAAGGTAGGTCTGCAGATGAAACAGTCCTCAAAGGACCATGATTTTCATGTTGAAGACAGGGGAAAAGTCTTGCCAGACACCTTATTTTCTATATACATTTTTGTCACTGGAATTTTTTGTAATCCTAAGAAGAAAATGAAGCCTGAAATCCTAATCCCACTTCTGCTACTGATTCCATTCTTAAAATAAATCTACTTTTTTTATTTTTACGTAATACCATTGAGACACTGGGAAAAAAGCTCCTATAAAGATTTAACTCTTGATAGGACTTTGTGTACTTGAAACATTATACACAATTTTAAATGCTATTTCTTTTAGTATTTTGAGCCAGAATTACCTCTGCAGTATGATCCAAAATAAGAATGGGAAGAGAATTTAGAGAAAAAATGTTGTAACTGTCAAATCTTTTATCTGCCTTATTAGTACCCCTTGTCTAGTCTCTCTGAAACCTTAAAGGCAATCTGAAAGCTTTGACTCTCGTAAACCTCTGTCCAGTGATTGTGTCTTCTATTAGATGGTTTATGAAGTTTCTGCCAGTCTTCAAGCTGTTGCAACTTGCAAAAGGGCCTAAAGCTAGAAAGAATGTGCAAAGTAAAGAATACAATGGAAATTCAGGGAAATTCACAGCAAGAGAAGACATCTGATCCTGGTGAGCTTTCTGGTAATTTGGTCTGAGGAGGAGACAAATGACTCTGCATATGGCTCCTCAAAAATAAAGTTGATAGAAATCAACCAGTCAAAGTGAAATTTCACTGACCAGCAGCAGAAGAAAACTGCCAACATGGAGAAGCAACCTTTTCCTCAAAGAGCTCAGGGACAAGGTTTGTGATGCCTCTGCTGAGACGTCTGTCTGTGGGGACACTGCTTGTGACCAAAGAAATACTCTGTTCCAGGGGAGGTAGTCCTCCAAGAGCAAGGGGTGTGAAAAGAACTTGTTGAAATGCGGCTGAGATGAAGCTGCTTTCATCCAAAGTTTATTCTGAAGTACATTTTTTCCCTTACCTACTTGTTGTGTTTCTAATTCTGTAATTAGAATGCAGAGTTTTACTCTGTGAAAATTAACTCGGCTTATTTTTGTCATATTGCTGTAAGAGAGAGTTCATAGGAGCTTGATTGGCTGTGAGTGCTCTCTTGTGGGAAGTCATACTGGAGTCCTGAGAAGTCAAAATGCTAAGTGTGTGGGAAAGACTTTCTGGGCCCTTTTGGCTAAGAGGATGGAGTGGGAAGATAGGTCATGACTATCATGTACACAATCACCAGCAGATCTTCACCATCGACACTATTGGCTCACACCAGGAATAAACAAAATTTATTGAAAAGACTGAAAATACTGGGCAACTAAACAAGAGAAACAGTCATCTTAACTAAGCGCATAGAGTTTTGCATTAGGCTTAGGAGTGATAATAGGATGATGATTGTAGCTGTTGGGGTTATGTCTTGTTTAATGAGTTCTTGGGTAAGTAGTCATTTAGGTAGAAAGCCAGTTAGTGGTGGTAGCCCTGCTAGTGACAATGGGGTTAGTATGAGGGTTGCATTGAGTGCTGGGGTTTTTGTTCATGAGGGTAGTATTGCAAAATGGGTACCACAGATGTAAAGAAAGTTTATCTCCCCTTACACATTTTTCTTGGGATGTTCTATTAAGGAGAAATACCTTCTGAGGGTAGAAGGGTTTGTGTCCAGATTGTGTGAAGGGCTTGTGTGCATCATTTTGACATTGGGAGGGGGGAAATGCTTGCTCACTGGTAACTCAAAAGTCAGGTTTTTAGTGTTAGCAGTATTGTAAGCACAGATGACAAGTACATTAGAATTGCCTTTGTGCAAGATGAATAATAATGGTTAGAAAGCTCAGACTTAAAAGCCAGCTGAGATTTGATTCTCACTCATTCTACTTGGGTGGGTCACTAGAAATTGAGTCTGATATGTTAGCCATTGAATTAAAACTTCAGTGAAGCAGAATTTTCTTCCTGCTCTATGAGGAACTTTCTTGGCAGCTTAAGAATCGCTTTGTTTCTGGCATAGAGAATGCCCTACAAAAAAAGAGACCAGCTGCCTGACACTGGCTGTATCCTTCCCCTATGGAAACAGAAGAGCAATAGCATTCTAGCATTCATGGCTAGAATGTTATGTCCTGATTATTGAAGGTTTCCATGCATTTGTCTGTGTTGCTATTATCATGTCTTTAGAACCTCACCAGAAATGGTCTATCTGAAACTGATTGGATGGAGGCATCAAAGCCATAAGAAGCAGTCTTTTGGTCAGTCTGGTTTCTAATTCAAAACAAAATATCTCAGTATGTTGTTGAACAGACCAATTTAGGCTGCTGGTAAGGAAGTGGTACTGGGGAAGGAATAATCTGTTGGATGAGTTTGAAAACTGAGCTTATAATATTTTTCTCTGATGTAACAGCATGATGTCTTGATGATTGGAGAGAACTGAATTTCATTGATTTATGTTCTACCTAGCTAAAATCATTTGTCTATCTTCTTTCTCATGCTCTTTGTACCTACTTGTTTGGTGGTGTCTTGCTCAACAATTCCTTTCTTTTGTTCTGTTTATTTCAGTGGTCTATGAGGTGCCTTAAACTGTGACAGTAAGAGGTAGTACATAATGCAAAATGTGCTTAGAAAAGCACTTTACACGTCTTCAGTGCAAGAGGTAACTCCATCAGTTCAGACTTACATACTACTCAGATCTGAACAGCAGTTTTTGTTCCTTGTTCTCCAAATGCTCATTTGCATGTATCAAACATGAAAGTTAACGCTAACATAGACATGTGCCTAGAAGGAGTTTTACCAAGACCACCAGCTCATTTCAGATAGGTCATTAAACAGCTTGCAAAGCATCTGCTGCCTTGGACTGGTTTTGAACCATTGACTTAGGGTGCAAATATTTCATATCAATTATTAAACCCCTGAGCCAGCTGGCCTCTTGTTCCTGTGGCCATGATTTTAAAGGAAGATTGATTAAGCACAATTAAGTCTCTGACATTCTATGCTCTTAGGGAACCTTTATGAAGTGTAGGGAAAATGTATAATAATCAGATACTGCAAAGGGATGAAGCTCGCTTTTCTTTCTAAACTGTAGCAAAAAAAGATATCATTTACTCAACTAGCATGTCTGATAAATTTGCATGTTAAGTACAACTTTCTTGGTGCCACTTGAGTTCTGTTAGTCCTCTCCAGAATTTCTAGGCAATTTTGTTTCAAGGGTTTCCATGATATTTTTTATTTAATTTTTTAGATTATTTAATTTTTACTGAAGTGTAGAAAGAATAGTGCTCTGTGGCTGAAAGAGTATAAAGCAACATATTTGGTCCCTTTACATCTCAAAGGGAACATTTTCAACTGATGAGACAGAGGAACAATAAAATCTTGTTAAAGATTGTGAATCATAGTATCACAATAATGATAAGGTTGGAAAAGACCTTACAGATCATCCAGTCCAACCTAAATCCAACCAAACCAAGTAAACCTAACATCTGACATCTAGATCATGCCACTCAGCACTTCATCCAGCCTAACCTCGAACACCTCCAGAGACGGTGACCCAACCATCTCTGTGGGCAGCCCGTTCCAAAACCGGATCACTCTTCCAGTGAAAAACCTTTTCCTAATGTCAAGTCTAAACCTCCCCCAATGGAGCTTAAGACTGTGACCCCTTGTCCTGTCTCCAGTGTCCAGGGAGAAAAGACTGACCCTCGCCTGACCATAACCACCTTCTAGGTAGTTATAGACAGTGATAAGGTCACCCCTGAGCCTCCTCTTTTCTAGGCTAAACAAACCCAGCTCCATCAGCCTCTCCTCATAGGGCTTACCTTCCAGGCCCTTTACCATTGTAGTTGCCCTTCTCTGGACTCGNAATTTGCTGTATACCAATACCCCCAAGTTTCTTTCTACCTGAGTACTGTCTAAGAACTCCAAGAATGCCTAATCATTGCAAAGTGTAGACTTCAGTAAGAGATTGACAATAAGGATATTTTAATGAAAATAAAGTTGTTAAAGATTTAATACTGGTGCTGATAACTTTTAGTGGTATTCTGTGTTGACTATTCTTCAACCCAGAATGTTGCCATGCACTCACAGAAATGCCAGTGGTAATTTCACTGCAGAGGTCGATGTGTTTGTGGCAGTTGCCATCTTCCAGAGTGAGTAGATTGAACAACAAATACCTGCATAACTTGAGTCTGCCTGGTTGCTACTTCTACATTTTCTCCCCAATGTGTATTGCTTTAAGTTACCTCAGTATGGGGAATAGTTAAATCCTTGAAGATGATGGTAGCAAAAGAGATGCAAAAGCGTGTAGAACAGTGTTATTGGAACTTGACAAATTGTCTGGAAAATATGTCCAGAAAGCTCTGGGTTTCCTTTTTACTCGTATGCTTCTAAGTGGATTTGCTTTGTTGCAATGCCAGTAAAGAATTTAAGCCATTTACATTAGACAGCCTAACGAATGGATCACAAGCTAGGTATTTTTGTTGTTATGGTAGAAATTTGCTTCTTTTTATTTGGCAGTTCTGTCATGAGATAACATTGTTCTACAGCTTTTTGTCTTAACTGGATGGCTGTCTCATGCTTTCAAATGCTCTTGTAACTTCTGCTGAATAAAGCATCCTTAAGAGTTTGTTGCTGTCCGTGATTAATCTCATTGCCATGGTACAGAAGCCAGGAAAGTGGCAGTTTGTTCTCAGTTCTATTAAAGACTTAAAGAGAGTTCTTTAACCTGGAAAGAGGTTAAGAAACCACTTGCTCTTGAGAACCCTGCCTAGAAATTGTTCTATCATTGCAAAATTAAAGTTCTTCTTTTAAAACTCACATTGTTATGTATTGGCATGTAAGTTTTTGGCTGTATACTTTGTTTCATTGTGGCTTTGTGGTGTTCCCTGCTCCTCCCCCCACTTCACAATGTCTTTAGGTTCAAATGCTAACAGTATCATCCCCAGCATCCCATGTTTTGGGTACCTTGTTCTGTTTTGTATCAGCTGAAAATCACTGCTTTTCCATCACCATCCTTCTTTAGTAGTGACTAAATGATGAGGTTTGTCCCTAGTTGGGCACACTGGCCAGCCCAGGGACAAACTCTCCTTAATTAGCAAGGTGCTAATGATCTGGAACAAAGAAGCGGGAGGGCTCACTTGTCCCTTATGAAACACAGGCTTGAAGAGAGAGGCTTGATTTGGAGAAAACCAAAGCACGAGGAGACAGTGCCTCGAAGTTTGTGCTGTGACAGTAAAAAACATCCCAGGTGGGTCTAGCCATGCATAAATATAGCTTAAAAACCTATGCAAGGATTCTCGTGTGCTAATTAAAGACAGTATGCTAGAAAGCACTAAAAAGCTACCAGTCTAAGGGAAAGAAACTTACCTCAGTGTTTACAGTGCTCTGCTGTAGTCCCTTTTATCATGCAACTCTTAATTACTGCAATTAGGGAATTGTTTGAAACCGGGAAGAGTTACTTTATGGCCTGACCTCTCAGTGACTTTTATATAAGCAGATGAGTGCTGCTATTTTACTAACTCAAATAAGAGCTCAAGGTAACAAGCTCATTGCCAGTTTAATATTTGTATTAATCAAGCAAGTTCTGAAAGGCCACTGCTGTGCTATCTTCATTTAAAAGTTGTTCTGTATTGGTTATTTTCATGGACAATGTTATCCTTTACGTGAGGTATAAATATGTGCTCTTCCCTCTAGTAAGCCTCTGTGGGAATTTTTTCCTTGTTGAACTGTCGTTAGTTCTCTTTTTTTATTTATAGTTGAGCAGCAGCTAACCTGCTATCAGATCTGACTTGATGTGTCGTACATTTGAGTTTTAAAGGAGAAATACGGACACAGTTGTGGTTTCAGTTTGTCACTGCTTAGTGAAAGCAAAGATTTTTATTTTTAATCTTTAGTCAGCTTCTGTTGTGATCTGTGAGAGCAAGCTCTCGTTCATAAAGACTGTATTTCTAATTGGTGGGGTTTTTTTACTTTCAGGCTTAAGTGGAGTAAGATACCATTAAGATGCCTACAAATATTTTAAATTTTTAGATAGCTGCTGAAATAATAAATAGCAAAAATAACAAAGTATAGCAATTCTTCACTCAGGGCAAGAATAAATGAAGTAGAAAGGAATGTCTTTGGTGATCACATCTGACTTCCACAGGCAAATCACAGTATCTTCTCAGCCTTTGCACAGTTTCAGGTTTGTCTCACATGTGACCAGAGTGAGAATGAGCTGCTGTCTGCTGCTTCTGCTGCAAGAAGGCAGAGGCAAAAGCTCCAGCCTGGCTTTAAGAAAGCATGTTTTTAGATATGTCATTTGTCATCAGCTTCCTTTCCTCTGGTACCCTGCCTCTCTCTGTCCTAGAAAGCTCTTTCCTGAATACATGATACCGTCTGTTCTCTCTCAAGCAAATGCATATGTTGTCAGAACTCCTGGAAGGAGATGCTTCTGTTTCTTGCCCTGGTGGGCTGTTTGGATAAACAGAGTTCCTCTGAAGTCACTGTGGCTATGCTGATTTACACACAAATGATTTATTGACAAGTTTTCTCAGATTGCTTCCACGATGTGTCTGGAAATGAGAATGGTTAATGTGCGTCTTGTATTTCCAGCTGAAGTATCTTATGTTCTAATTGTGTTTTCTCTGAAAGACAATTATTAGTATAACAATTTTGACATGGGCAGAAACAGACCCCCAGCTCACAAAGAATTAGAATCAGTTGGGTTTATTCCACACTGGGCAACACGAGGGATCTTTCTACCAAACCAGGGTTCACGATCTTTGGGTTTATGTTACAGGCTTTCATACATAAACATCACGTAGTCATACATATGCATTACAATTTCAAAGCTTCAATACCTCGCCTTTAAGTCCTCCTGCTTGCACCTGCATGGTGTTGCTCTGTGGTCCTAAGTTGGGGTCCAGGGATGATGTAAGAGATTTTTCTCACAGTGAACCTTAGGTGCTAATAGCTGAGTTTGGTACATATTGTCCAGTCATTAACTACAAGGTTCCTCTGTATCGATCTCTTGTCCTTGCAGATAATAAAAAGTCTCTGTTGGTTGGTTCCTTCTATCTTATAGTTGTCTGTTCTTTTCTCCAGTTCCCTTTATCTCTCCAACATGCTCCCCCCTTGTACATTAATAAATTTTGACNTTACTCTTAATTTTTCTGAGTTAAAAAAGAGCATTTTTGTTAGGACTAAAAAATACTTTATCTTCAGTACTTTCCTTTTCTTCTAGAAGAAGAAATGGCAGAAATAGCCTATGTCATGAAATAGCAGAAACCATACATGCTCTCAAAATCACCAGTGTCTTCCTCTTTTATCCTATCTTCCAAAAAACCGAGACAGTGCAAATTCACTAACTGGAGTTGTTAAGCAGTGCTCTTTATTTCAGTGCTGGACACGCATAGGGATCTTTCCTCTGCAGTTTCCAGGCACGGTTCTGGGTTCAATCATGATTACCATCGTGCATGCATATTTATGATTTAATTTACATAGGTGTACACCTTCAACTTTTAGCTTAGCTTCTTACAGAATCCAATTGTGATTGCTTAGCAGGCCTACTGTCTCCCCACCCCGTGTCCTGCTGTTCCATGAATGTCATCTTTTAGCTGTAATCATCTCCTCTGCCAACTTTTAAGCATCCTGTTAATCATCTGCTGTGCCCAACAGTCCAGCAACTTGCATATCATGTTGTGTTAGTTTTCCCACATCGATACTGAAACAAATGATGAGAAATTTGTGGTTGTTTTACTTCACTCAGGTGAAGTGCTTCAAGGTCCAAGTGGCTAGACTGATGTTCTTGTTTCAGCACTCCTCTACAGTCAGTACTACTTCCAGAGTATTTATGCCAAAGCAAGATGAATAATCCTGAGGAGTTGCATTTCTTTCTCTTATAGTAACATCTAGGGCAGCTCTCAGTCTATGGAAGTGGAATAATTCCAGCCACCTTCTAGTACTGAGGCACTTGATTATTTTGGGAAAAGTGCTTACATGTTTTCCCTGAATAAGAGTTCATACTGCTCTGCATGTAGTCCTGTATTTTTCTTTGGTATAAGCAAGGATAAATCACTAACCTCGCACTCTGGAGTGGGTGTCTTTGGTCTTTTCCATGTGAGATGGAAGAGTTACTGGCATTCACGGTCATAGCAGTTACTGTGCTTGAATGGAGCATGCAATGTGAATAATAATGGGAAACTAGGAACAAAGAACATTTGAACTACTGATAAGCAGTTCCATTATGCAGAAAAATATAAACATTTGCAAAAAATGTCTGGCCCATGTTTCATATTTTAGAAGGCAAGTTAGGATTTCTAAAAGCTTAGGAGCTTTTGATGTTCTCCAGCTCCTTTAAGATAAATTCCTTGTAAATGAATCTGTGAAGAATGGATTCGCTCTAAGAACTTATGAAATATTTTTGAATTTTTACTTGTCTTTACTGAAGCAAAGTGTTGGGATATGTGAAATGAAAAAAGAAAGTGTATACAGAGCATATCCAGGTTAAGACTTAGCAAAAGTTACAGGCTTCTTGGCTGAAGACAGTTTCCATATAATTAAAATAAATATTCTCTTTTAATTTTAATTACCTGTCCAGAAATGCGGGCCTTTGTTCAAAACAACTCCACATGTACAGCAATATTACTAAAAAAGTTTATGCAGTCCTTACTGTCCTTCATGGGAGGAACTGAAGAAAGGTGTACCCAATGTTCATGGAAAAACCCCCACAAGAGTACTTCATATCAGTTTGCTTCACGAGGAAGATCTTTAAGACTAAAACAAAATTATGATGCCTGGTTCTAGTGCTAAGCAATTTGAAATTATCTTATATCCAAGGAACATGTAAAAGCTCTGCCTGCACAAGGGATCTAACATCTTCTATGAAGCAGTCAAAATCCATTACTTTATGCTAAATTCCTTCCTCTGCCTGTCAACTTCAAGGTAAAGCCATAAGAGGGAAATTGTCAGTAAAGCCTGCTAGTGCCAACTCTTCCCTTAAATGTGTTTCCAAATGGTAAGAGAAATCCACTTGTCTTCAGGCCTGAGATACTAATAGTTTCAATGAATCTCCAAAGTTGAATAGACACAGAAGGGAGTCTGTATGTCTTTTGCTGTGGTTTTTTATGTGCAGTGCAATTTAAGGCAAGACTACAATTCATAGAATCATCAAATCATTAGGGATCAGACCTCGAAAGATCATCTAGTCTAATTCCCCTGCCACAGCAGGATCACCTAGACCAAGTCACAGAGAAACAGATCCAGGTGGGTCTGGAACATCTCTAGACAAGGAGACTCCACAACCCCCCCAGGTAGCCTGTTCCAATGCTCCATTACCCTCACTGGGAAGAATTTCCATCTGACATTGATGTAAAACCTCCTCTGTTCCAGCTTGCACCCATTGCCCCTTGTCCTGTCACCAGGTGACCTTGAGAAGAGCCTGGCTCCATCCTCCTGACACCCACTCCTCACATATTTAGAGACATGAATGAGGTCACCCCTCAGCCTCCTCTTCGCCAAGCTCAAGAGACCCAGCTCCCTCAGCCTTTCCTCATCAGAGAGGTGTTCTACTTCCTTCATCAACATCCTTGTTGCTTTATGCTGGACACCCTCCAGCAGCTCTGTGTCCTTCTGGAACTGAGGGGCCCAGAACTGGACACAATAATCTGGAG